>OZ023268.1:25200970-25800970 GCA_964006375.1 Tillus elongatus | reverse complement strand
TTTAGCAGGGAAAAATATTAAACAAATTTCTCCTAATAAGTTTGTAATTTTTTGAGATACAAATGTTTTTTCGGGAAAAAACAATTTCCTTTCTAAAAGCTGGTTTGATAGGGCTGGCTAACCAACTTATCCAAGCTATGAATAAAAGAAAGATTTTATCAAAATAGGTTAATAACTTTTTTGACACATACACACACAATATATATATATATATATATATATATATATATATATATATATATATATATATATATATATAAACATTCAAACGCTCTCAACTAAATTTTTTTGAGAAGTCTGACCATCGCACCTCACTATAAGCAATTTTTTTAATACAAATTTGCTAAAAAAAATATTTCAATCCAGTTAGTTCTTATCTTTTAGATTAACCTTTATTTATATCATCTTCGGTTAAACTTTATCACCAAAATTTTGTGTTTGTTTTTATATAATTTTTTACAAGTTTAACCCCAAAACCCACTTTAAAAGTAACGATTTAATCCAGTTTGATTTTTATTTTGCATCGATAAAGGGGTAAAAATTTCCTAAAACTGGTGCAGAGTTTTATCTTGCAACTAACAGCTAAGCCACAATTTTTGAAGATATATCTATTTATCTATTATATATATATATATATATATATATATATATATATATATATATATATATATATATATATATATATATATATGTATGTATGTATATATAAGTTTTAGCTCCTCATCCCTAAATTCTTGCTGTTCTTCGCTGCGGACTCCTGTGTGGTACTTTGAAGTAAAATTACCTTACTATTCCAACATAGTGTGCGGATTTTCAAAATAATTTTGGTAAATCTGTTATTTCGAGAGCCTTGCCAACGAAAGCAAAAATTAAGTTTACTAAAATAAATGGAATTTGGTAAAATGTTGGTGGGTCAATTTGGTATCACCAGTTCTAGTGCAATTAATTACGATTTGGTCTTTTCTGTTTGATGAAAGCCCTGATTCATCAAGAAACAAATATTTATTTTTAACATTACAATTCGAAGTTTTACAAAAAGTAAAAAAAGGTTCATTGATCATATATGTAGTTTATTTCGAGAATATAGAAAAAAAACCTATTATAATATTTAATTCAGTAGGTAAAGTCAAAATTAAGCCAAAGTATTCTGAATTGAATTGTACAAATGTAATTATCATATCTCGTTTAGGTTTAAATACATTAGTAGTTTGACGTACTAGCTCATAGTTTGTTATTAATAGAGTTTATACTCACAATTATTGAAAATCACTCGTATATTGTTAGTATTACGACACTTCATTGTATAAAATTAAATTAATAAATTTATTACAAATAATTTGTGTTATTATTTTTCCTTTATAATGCCCACAATTTTGATTCTATTTTTAGGTGGATAAAGAGACCACCTGAACATGAAACATTAATGAACTGTTTAATAATTATATAATGTAAGCGATCTTGCAAGATTAATAGAATTAATTATTATATATATATATATATATATATATATATATATATATATATATATATATATATATATATATATATATATATATATATATATATATATATATATATATATATATATATATATATATTTAGACTGCCTTTTATCTACCAATACATGGATGATTTGATCCTTGCTATTCCTATTAATACCGAGGAGGAAGTGCTAAGAATCTTTAATGGATTTGATGAGCACATTAAATTTACCGTTGAGAGAGAGACAGATAGAAGTGTTCCCTTTCTTGATACTAGAGTATATAGAAGTATTGATAATACAATCAAGTTAGATGGGTATAGCAACCCTTCCAGTTTCGGAAGATACATTAACCATGCATCATACCATGATGAGAAAATGAAATGGAATGTTATATTGGGCATGAAGAGGCGGATTTTGGATATCGCTCACCCGTCTTTTCAGCGTGGGGCTCTATGTCGTTTTGCTGATTTGATGGTAAAAAATGGTTATAAGAGAGGCTACATGATGAAAGTACTTTTCAGCATTCCATCCGAACCTGCGCCCTACCGAGCAGCTGATAGGCCTCCTCCGCCTGCACATGATGGGGGGGGGGGGGGCAGCTCTGATCCACGGTGTAATATCAAATATGCAGTGTTACCTTACATCGGTGGACTGACACACAGACTTATGAAGCCTTTTAAAGATTGTACAGACATAAAGGTGGCTAAATACAATGTTCTGACCAACAAAAACTTTTTCACTAACAACAAGGACAAAGTTCCGGTGTATAAACAACGTGATGTGGTCTATAAGTTGGACTGTAAAAACTGTTTTCTTTCATATGTAGGTCAGACTTCACAATCTGTTGGTAGGGGGATTAGTCAACATAGGAGTGATTCCAGACTCAGACCTGATAGATGTGCTTTGGCACATCATGTGTCAACTTTACGTCATAACATAGATTTTGATAATGTTAAGATTTTGTATAGAGAAACAAATTTAAAAAAACGTTCCCTTCTGGAAATGTGTCATTTTCTTGAAAATGACACTATGAACTCAAAATCGGATATTCAAAAATTAAGTAACATATATAGTTATGTATTACTATTTGATAAGTCTGATGGCGCGTCTGTGTTGGCCGGTTCTATGATTTAGAATAAGAAAATAACTTATAAAAATTATTAGCAATAGAGTAACAATAGTTTATTATCAATGATTGTTTCTTGGTTTGCAGTTGTCACTGATGTCTGATGTATATAATCGGTGTCTAACTTGATAAAAATGGGGTTAGATGTTCAAATTATTACACGCAAAGTTTTTCAAAGCCTTTTTAGTGAATTTTCGTAGAAAAAATTCACTAATGGGGAGATCCCGACTTTTGAATTTTGAAAAAAATTTTGCAAATGAGCGCGAACTAGGACCCCTAGAACCCATATCCGGGGTTAGTTTCAATTTTTATATGTTTATATATATATATATATATATATATATATATATATATATATATATATATATATATATATATATATATATATATATATATATATATATATATATATATATATATATATATATATATATATATATATATATATATATATATATATATATATGTATCACACCGATAACTCAAAAAAAAAAAGGGCCGATTTTGATAAAATTTGGCATGTACGTTTCTTTTGTAAATAGCTTGGATAAGTTCGTTAGTCAGGAAAATCGGACGAGGTTTTCCGGGAAAATTTTGAGTTTTCATTCGAAAAAAATTCTTATCTCAAAAAGTAATAAGCCGATTTTAATAAAATTTGGCATGTACCGTCCTTTTGTAAATGGCCTTGACAAGTTTGTTAGCCAGGAAAATCGGACGAGGTTTTCCGGGAAAATTTTGAGTTTTCATCCAAAAAAAATTCTTATCTCAAGTAATAAGCCGATTTTAATAAAATTTGACATGTACCTCCCCTTTGTAAATGGCCTTGATAAGTTTGTTATCCAGGAGAATCGGACGAGGTTTTCCGGGAAAATTTTGAGTTTTCATTCGAAAAAAATTTTTATCTCAAAAAGTAATAAGCCGATTTTAATAAAATTTGGCATGTACCTTCCTTTTGTAAATGGCCTTGATAAGTTTGTTAGCCAGGAAAATCGGACGAGGTTTTCCGGGAAAATTTTGAGTTTTCATTCAAAAAAAATTTTTATCTCAAAGAATAATGGGCTGATTTTGATAAAATTTGGCACGTACCTTCCTTTTGTAAATGTCTTTGATAAGTTTGTTAATCAGAAACATTGGACGAGGTTTTCCGGAAAAATTTTGAGTTTTCATTTGAAAAAAAATTTTATCTTAAAAAATAAAAATTCTATGATAACCAAATTTGGTAGGTAGGTTTATGATATAAAATGTAAACTATACACCAAAATTTAGATTTCTATGTTACAAGAAAAAAAAGTTATAATAAAATATTTGGTGCCAGATCATTTTTATGAAAATTCACTACCATAACGCACTTGCTGCGTCTTCGACTTTTAATATTTTAAACTTGTTAACTCTATGCTTTTTCATGATTGGCTTTGAGTGTTTTTAACGTACAAATGTTCGCATAAAGTTACGTGTATTTTTTAAATGGTGTTGCACTTCCTGTTTTTTGCATGTGTTTTATGGCAAGTTTTCTCTGTTTTTGATGTTTCTGGCTTGCTTTTCAATTAGTTACAGTGCTGTAAGTGTTCCTTGTTGCATAACTTAGGTGTTATGTTAACCTTTATTCATTATTTCAGCGCTCCTGAGGATGACTGGAATGCAGGCGAAATATATAGAGTATTTAGTACAGAATGACTTTCTTTAAAGTATAGCCCTCAATTTTTGGTCGTAACTGCCCTTAAAATTAAACAAATATTAGCACGCTAACGTGTAACGACTGTTACTCCTCCCTTAAATCATATATATATATATATATATATATATATATATATATATATATATATATATATATATATATATATATATATATATATATATATCTTGATTGTCTCTTAGTTAGGGACGGCTTTGGAGACGGTAACAGCATCAGGATATCTGACTTGTTAACAGATACAGTGTCGGTAACAGTAGGAAAAAAAAACCAATTTTCCCTTTTGGAGCTCTTCCTGAGGAATGTGTCTTCAAAATCTCCCGTTTCGTTAACATCCACGTAGTGAATAATCGAAGAAGCTTGGTTAAATCTTACTACAACAAGATGATGTTTCGAAACTTTGCCATCGAAATCATGACCAAAACTGTCAGTTTCTAGTTTATCTGAGTCTTCGTCTTCACTGTTTTCTTCTCTTTCTTTTTGTCTTTTGTGTTTTTTACATGGACCACGTAATTTATTTTTCACACTATCTACTTTCTTTAAGTTTGCTCTTTCTTCAAGCCAATTCTTTTCTGGAGTGTCTGTAATTATAGTGCTCTTTCCTTTTTTTTTGGTGCTCTTTTACAATACTTGAGTGTCTGTGCTTTTGGGTAACGTCTGATGTCATCCGGAGAGACAAAAATCTTTTCAATTAACTTAGAAGATGGTGTTTTTTCTCTTTCTATACCAAGTAAAAATGACCCTGCTTCCAAAGCAAAACAATCACTTTGCATCTCTTCCTGGTTTAATAACCCTGCCTCCTGACTTACTGTGTTAGATGATCCTACTTCCTGGACTTAAACATGATCAACAACCATTTGTCGGTCCGTCACGGCAGATGACAAAAAATCTGCACCTACAAAGATGTCGGGATTGTAAGGTACTATGCCCGTTTTCCGAAAACCTGCAGTTATATTGACTGGTATCATTGCCTTGGAATGTGCTTCTGCTACACACTCTGCTATATTGTATATTTTCAGAGGTAGACCAGAGTGTTTCATTAACCAGCTATCACAAGCAGCATTAAAGTAAGACTTGAAGGGTCCGAAAACTGCTACATCGAGTGGTGCATTTTATTGCTGCAGTGAGGGGGTAAAGTAAGTAGCACCACTCCATTTTCTCTTGCTTGATTTACAATGTTAATAGAGATGTGACTCTCATGGTTGTCGCAAATAAGCAGGGTTGGATTATCTTTAGTACTGCCACTATGTTTTATGAAATGGTCTAATACTTCAGGGAAGAGTTCGGCATTCATCCAGCCACTTGGTGTTGCTAATCCTAATGTACCCGGTACAGCCACCTGAAGCATGTGAGGCTTAAAAAATTTCCTGGGGAACACTATAGTGGGTGGTAAAAAAGTTCCAATTGCATTTATTATTGCACATGTTGTAACAAGCTGCCCGCGCTCACGACCAGTATAATGGTTAATCTGTTTAACACCTTTTGTTGCGACAATTTTCTTTGGATTCTGGACAGTAGTAGTTCCAGTCTCGTCTAAATTGTAGACCCGGGATCCATCGGCCAAAGAAAGATGCTTTTCTATAATCTGTCTCAAGTTGATAAAAAAACTGAGTGGATTAAAAGATGTTAGTCGTGACACACTACTCTCTTCTGGTTTCCTTATGCTCAAATGTCTTCGTTTCAAAAAAAGAACGTAACCAATCTTCTCCTGCCATCAGATCCTTCAACCAAGACTTTGACATCTTAATATTGTTTGCAGATGCTACTTGGTATGCAAGTTTTCTCACATCCAAAGTAGAGAGTCCATAAGCCATTTTGCTACATGTATATACCATGTTACCATGTAATAGTAAGCTAATATTTCTTCTTCGTTTTCACTGAATATATTTCTGTTCGCATAATTTGGCTGCATTGGAATATTTTCATTGGAAGCTTCACGTTTTTTTACGTAAATATCTTTGCAGTGTCTGGAACTTAACATCACATTCATCTGCTGCTTTTCTTAATGAATAATGAGCCTCTAAAACCAAGTTTATAGCTCGCTGCATTGATTCATGAGTTGCATGTCCTACTTTTCGGACGTGACCTTACGTGGCATCTGAAATGATGTAGTGTAGAATATTATGGTGAGAGGAATAATGTGGTAGGTACACATTGAGGCAGTCTCACCGTGTACTGGACTTGCTGTACCACTGTGAACCTACTAATTGATCACAAGAAACCATAATTTGTATAGATAAGCCAATATCGCATGACACCAAGTATGTTTGAGGTTAGCATTTATGACTTCTATAATGCAGAAAGGAACATAAACACATTAAGCTTACAATACATTTACAGTGACAACTCGACAATAATACAATGAATAGTAACTACTTACCTTTGAGAACAAACTTTTTGCAATAATTTTCGTACGAGAAGCAAAATACACATTTACATTTGTCTAATGACAGAATAGCACTGAACGTTGACTAAATGACAGCCAGAAGTGATATATCGCGGTAAAATTTGAATTTAAATTGTTTGTCTCACTGTGTACAGTGTCTCAGTGTGTACCACCCTTACCACCCTCCCCTATATATATATATATATATATATATATATATATATATATATATATATATATATATATATAGGGTGATTCACAACGCGATGGACACAGAATGTGTGCGTGTAGAAGACCTCAAAACATGCAAATTTTTTATATAACATTTTTTTCTGGCGCCCATGGTTGGTGAGATATTGCCCTTGGAAAATTCTTCAATAATTTGATTGAATTGATTTTTTAAACCCTAACTTAATTAAAAGTTAAAGTCAATCAATTTTATAGCAAATTAAATTGACTATCTTTTTTTCCTGATGTCAATTTTGCTAAAATCACCCGTTTTTTGAAACAATTGAGATTTCTAGAGTTGAGATCAAAACAAAATTAGGTCCCTTGAAGATTTTATTAAACATTGAAGTCTCACAGAGGATGCCTTGGGCGCTCTGCAAATCTAGATTACAACTGTTGTGAAATCTGACATTACTTGAATTTATTAAGTTTTAAAATAATTATTGTCTTGTGTTTCTTATTTTCTTTTGTGATAATAATTTGTTGCTCAAAGTGGCCGGAAAATTCTCGGGTAATGAACAAGTTGACATGCTTATGGTATTACGGTTTTGCGCAAGTAATTGCCGCAGAAGTGTAGAGGTATATCGAAGAAGGTTCCCTAATTGTATTATATCACATCGTCAAACGTTTGCCAATGTTGAACGTAGAGATCGGGAAACGCGTTCCATTTTCATCAAAATGCTGGAGGACGCGTTCATGCAGTGAACGCATGAACTGAGGAGCGTCTTCTAGACAGTAGTAAAAGTGAGCCTCAAACCAGCACCAGACGACTATCGAGGCAGTTTCACATAACACAGCCGATGGTCCATAGAATTATTCGACGCTATCTGCTATCACCTTCAAAAAGTACAAGAACTGGTACTGCAGGATTTAGAGGCAAGACTGTTTTTTGTAATCTCATCTTTCTCAGACCATTGATTTTCCGAAGACCAATATTTTTACGGACTGAGCTTGCTTTACAAGGAGAGGGATTACAAACCTGCACAACAGCCACAAATATTCGTTACCAAAGAGAATTTAAAATAAAAAAATAAATGTATGGGCAGGAATTGTTGGTTGACATTTGGTTGGGCCGGTTATTTTACCAAACCGCTTAAACGCCGCAACATATTTGCTTTTTTGCAAAATGTTCTGCCTGGGCTACTGGAGGAGCTGCCTTTACAACTGCGCAGCGAAATGTGGTGGTTAATGCATGATGGGGTGCCACCACATTTCACTACAAAGGGTCGTGGAATTTTAAACCAACAGTTTCCAAATTGATGGAGAGGTCGCGGAATTAATTGCCCTCAACATTGGCCAGCGCGATCATCCGACTTGAATAAATGTGACTTTTTCTCTGGGAAGGCTTTAAAAGGATCTCTGTGTTTGACAACAGTGCAAACTGAGGAATATTTGTGAAATCGCATCAATAATAAGTGGATCAATATGAAAAGTGACATCCCATTACTTAACAGAGTCGATTTTAATTTTCGCTGAAGGACGCAGTTGTGTGTGACAGAAAACGGAAGACATTTTGAACAATATGTTTAGTGTTTTTTTATGGTTTTTTATTTATTACTTTTTAATAGCCTTTATTAAATTTCAGATATGTTAGTGTTTAATAAAGTCTTCAAGAAATACAATTTTGTTTTGATCTGAACTATAAAAATCTCAATTTTATAAGAAACGGGTGGTTTGTGGAAAAATTAACTAGAGGAAAAAAAGGTAGAAAATCTAATTTTCTATAAAATTGCTTTAACTTTTAATTAGGTTCAAAAAATGAAACCATGAAAAGGGTGAGCCACCCCTATTCACCTCTTTTTAACTTTATATTCACTTCAAACTTTTTGTCAAATTAGGATGTTGATAAAATAAAACCATCTACCAAATTTGGTTGTTCTATGTTAGGGCACTGCTGCAATACAGCTGATTCTTGTAATTATAAAAAGTTTTTCGAGGTCAATATCTTACCAACCATGGGCGTCAGCGAAAAATTTTATATAAAAAATCAGCATGCCCTGAGGTCCTCTGCACGCACACATTTTGTGTGGATTGCGTTGTGAATCACCCTGAATATATATATATATATATATATATATATATATATATATATATATATATATATATATATATATATATATATATACAGTGTGAAACACACTTATGGAGTAAAATTCATATTCAGCAAAAAATAGTTTTTGTGGAAAACGCTGAGACACGTGAAGTTTTGTTTGTCGAACATGATCTTATAATCATAATTAAAAAAATTAAACTCCCACCATTTTACCCCCACCACTTTATCTTTTTTTAAATAGCAACCCTACATTTTTTCATCACAATTCGATGGATCATATTTTTCTGAATGCGGAGATACCCCATATGTATGGTCTAATATTATAGTTTTCAAGACAGGGAGGAAATATAATACCGGAATATTAAAACTAAACAGTTTACCCTGAAATTCAAATTTCGAAAATAAACTTAATAAAAACGTCCCTTTCTTATAATAAGTGTACAAAATGGTTTCCATTCACTTGCACACAACGAGATAATCTGCTCTGGAATTCTTCCCTACCTCTGTTCAACACGTCAGGCGTTACGTTCCTAATTTATGTTGTTATTTTCATTCTCAAATCATCTAAATCAGCAGGTTGCGTTTTGTAAACTCTATGTTTGAGGTATATTCGTAAAAAGAAATCAAGAGTTGTAAGATCTGGTGATCTAGCGGGCCATTCTATGAAACCTCTTCGTCCAATACATCTTTGTGGAAAGACTTCGTGTAAATACTCCCGTACTTGAAGAGCAAAGTGGGCCGGTGCACCGTCTTGCTGAAACCATATCCTTTCATGGAGAATATTAGGTTCCATTACATTTGGATACAATTATGCTAACATTAGGACAACCTGTTCTCTTAGCATTTCTAAATATCATGTACCGTTGATTTTCTATAAAACAGGTCCAACTACGTGATCACCAATGATACCAGCCCAAACGTTCAACTTCTGAGGACGCTGAGTGTGTGTTTGTTGCATCCAGTGGGGGTTTCCGGCAGCCCAGTATCTGCAATTTTGCCTGTTTACATCGCCATTCAAAAGAAATGTTGCTTTATCCGAAAACAGAATTTAAGCAGAAGAAATAACATTTCTTTGTAACACATCCAGCAGTTGTTCACAAAACTGCAGTCTTCTATCAAAGTCACCGTAAATTAACTCTTGAACGTGTTGTAGTTTATAGGGATACATTTTTTGGTTTTTGAGACACCTTAAAACTGTTGATCGACTAACATCATTTTCACGTGCAACTTGACGGGTAGAACTTGTTTGTTCTTCTTAAAAAGCCAATAAGATATTGTGTTTTAGATTTTCTTCAATAAACTTGGGTCTCCTAGGCAGTGGTTTAACATGTCCATAATCACGAAACTGTGAATGTATTTTAGATACAGTTCCCTGGGTTAGTGGGGGCAAATCTGGATGTTTTTCATTAAAAGATTAACAACTTATGCCTGTGTTCCACACATATCACCATACCCAATCATCATTAATATTTCTGTTCGCAGAGTTTCAGTTAAGTATCGCATTTATAGACAAAAAATTAATAGAAATTATCGGAACAAAATTACGACTAGTTTATAAGGAGACTGTGGATTAAACACAACACACCACAAAATAAAACAGGACTCTAAAATTTCACCTTTCACACTGCAAAAATTGGTAGTTAATAAGAAACGATTAATGATACCAAGTATGTTTTAGATAAAAGACAAGATAAGAAATTTAAGACAAGGGTCAGTGAAAAATTCCAGAGCAGATTATTTCGTTGTGTGCAAGTGAATAGAAAAGATTTTGAATATTTCTTATAAGAAAGGGCCGTTTTTATTAAGTTTATTTTCGAAATTTGAATTTCAGGGTAAATTGTTTAGTTTCAATATTCCGGTATTAAATTTCCATTCTGTATTGAAAACTGTAATATTAGACCATACATATGGGGTATCTCCGCATTCAGAAAAATGTAATCCATCGAATTGTGATGAAAAAATGTAGGGTTGCTATTTAAAAAAAAATGGATAAAGTGGTGGGCGTAAAATGGTGGGTGATAAGTTTTTTAACTATGATTATAAGATAATGTTCGAGAAATTAAACTTCACGTGTCTCAGCGTTTTCCAAAAAAACTATTTTTTGCTGAATAATGAATTTTATTCCGTGTCTCTTAATAGATATTAAAGTGTGATATCGGGGCGGCAAAGCCGCGGACGAGCCCTGAGGGAAAAAAGAGACGACATTATTAAAAGCGCCGTTTTGTAAATAGTAATATCTAATACCTGTGACATTTATATTTTCTGTCTGTGTCCGTTATTGTCTTTATATATAAAATTGCTTCCTGCGACTTTCAAAATGACTTAAAGAAACTTTATAATGTTTACCAGAAACTACTAAGAAGTTGATTTATGTGTATGTGTGTGGTATTGTTGTTGGCATTGAGACTTATTAGCCACAAATTGTTAGTTGATTCATAAAAATGGTATAACAAATAGTCAAGTATATTTTATAAGAAAGTATGAGAACTGTAATAAAACTATTTTATAATGTCAGTATTGACATTTTTTTTTAGAGTCGCAGTAATGTTTATAATATTGTTTTGTAATGTTTACAAAAAGCTTTATAAATATATACGGAGACTGAAGTATTTTTTAAAATGGTGCCAATTTTGGGTTGAAAGCTGCTTTATAAACGTATTGTAAACCATTCAGGGAGTGAGGTTATTTTATAAACTGTTTATTGAAAAGGTTTTCACAACTATAATAAAATATAAAATTGCTAGTTGGAAAGGAACTTAACCGACTGCCTTTCTTCAAGTTTTTGATGACAAATATAGATCCATATATAGAGTTTCTGCCTGAGAGGTAGGGAATACAAGAAAGTTGGTTTTACCAATTCTACTAATAAAAAGGCCTGGACGCAGCAAGTGCGTTATGGTAGTGAATTTTCATAAAAATATTTTATTATAACTTTTTTTCCTTGTAACATAGAAATCTAAATTTTGGTGTATAGTTTACTTTTTATATCGTAAACCTACCTACCAAATTGGGTTATCATAGATTTTTATTTTTTAAGATAAATTTTTTTTTCAAATTAAAACTGAAAATTTTTCCGGAAAACCTCGTTTGATTTTTCTGATTAACGAACTTGTCAAAGCCGTTTACAAAAGGAAGGTACATGCCAAATTTTATCAAAATCAGCCCATTATTCTTTGAGATAAAATTTTTTTTCGAATGAAAACTCAAAATTTTCCCTGAAAACCTCGTCCGAATTTCCAGAGTAACAAACTTTTTAATATATATATATATATATATATATATATATATATATATATATATATATATATATATATATTGTGCTGAGAATTGCTAAGGCCATATAAAAGTTATAAAAACAAAAATGAAAACCCTTACGGAAACTACTATGATAATGTTAAATTCTGATTATTGATTAAAAAATTGGGTGATCAGATTAGTAATGGGGGTAGTAGTAGTACCACTGGTCAGTAATAAGTAAAATACTTACGGTTTACACGTAATGCATATGGGTTCTCTGTATATTGTATACATATCCACATCGTTCGACATATTTTACTGTACACTAAAACAGAAAACAAAATAATAACATTAAAACACAAGCACATTCACTATTATTGTTAGTCAGTGTTATTTGGAGAAGCAATGAAAGATATATAGCCATAATTTGTTGGAATGATAATTGAATGAGTCTTAAAAAGTTTAACTAGCAATTTGGAAAATATCTCAGTTAAAGTGAAATAAAAAGAGCCAGAAATCTATATGTAGATAGATTGAAATATTAAGCATGAAATACATACCAAAGAATTATGTTCAAAATCAATTACCAAAAGGTAATGAACAAAACAAACCCCTTGTATGATGTTTTCAATATGTGAATTTAGTTTATTTTTTATGTGAACAATGAACTGAAATGTACCCATATATATGTCTGTGTTTATAAAAACAATGAACTGGAAGTTCCTAAAAACAGTGTTAAGTGTTCTGGAACTTTTAAATCAAGATTACAGCATGAACTTAACGAATTTATACATTTATTATTGATTATAATTAGATTAAAAAAGTAAGGTTAGATCAGATGTCAATTTTAAGAATAGAATATTTTATACTTACTCGATGGTTCCAAGGAGAATATCTGTCAAAACATTAATTAATGAATTGGAAGAGAGAATGCTATGATCAGACAGGAAACACCAAATGTTAGATGAATTTGGGCAACATTTCCGCTTTTGTTATGGTTGTTGTGGGTTGTTGTTGAAATTCAGATGCGAGAGAGCGTCATTCTTGCTTCCCATTTTAAATATAAATATTTTAAAGTATAAATTGTCCAAGGGAAATTCAATTTGCCGCTAAAACAAAGAAGAGACGTTACATCAAGTTTTTAACGTAAGGAAGTACGAGATAAGCAGTAAATATATCAATAATACGTACATTTGAGGATACCCAATACCATTAGCGAGGAAGCCAAGGTTAGAGATTTATTTATTTAATGTATAGCAGCTCAACCAGACAAATATTTCAATAAAAAGACAGCCCATTCTGTCAAATATCATTTTAAGCAAATGTGTTTATGGGAAATTAAGATTTAAACGCATAAAGTAGAAATCTTATGGGATAATTTAACCATAGTTCAACATTGAGAATACAGAGGGAGTGCAGGTCAAGGATCCATATTTATTAATAAGAACAATTGAATGAAAGCCGTAAATTCGGATACTAAATTTAATCATTGTAAATTGATATTAGTTTGATAATTAGAACAACGGATCCGTTTAAAGTTTAGAGTTTAGATTTTAAATTTGAAATTGTGCCAATAAAATTTGTTTAAGAATTTTGAAACGTAATTCTTTGAAAACCCATAATAAGATAATAAGGCTACTATAAATATTTGCAGGCTACTTTCTTCCTATTTTAGCAGAACCGACTACTAAGATAAGTAAGTAAATAAAATATTTGAATATAAGTTATTTGACATACATATATGTATATATAATAGAAGGATAGGCAACCCAAATAACCCTGAGATAGCTTAAATCACAAGAGTCACAAAACATATTTTATTCAGATAAAGTTTCACATTATAAAATATACAGAGTCACCCATAATATATGGTGTAAAATAATACATGGTGTAAATAAAATTTTTAATATCATTTTTCCATATATAAAATAATTCTAAATATAAATATCAAATATCATTTTAATATCATAAATATAATAATAATAATAATTATAAAATTTTATAATATATAAAAGCCAAAGCTGATTGTAATCAAAGCCAATAACAATATAATTGACGCCCAACAGTGGGGCAATATAAAATATATAATAAAATATATAAATATAATAGTAAATATAAAAATTAAAAGCCAATAATTGTATAATTGACGCCCAACAGTGGGGCATTAAAATATAAATACAATAATAATAATAAATAATATAAAATATAAAGCCAAATAAATAAAATAATTGGCACCCAACAGTGGGGCATTAAATTAAATAAATAACATTAAAATATATAATATAATAATATAAAAAAAAATTCAAAAGCAAATTAGTATATTATATAATAATAAAATATAAAATATAAAATTAAAGCCAATAATAAGATAATATATAAACATATAAAAATTGAAACTGACCCCGGATATGGGTTCTAGAGGTCCTAGTTCGCGCTGATTTGCAAAAATTTTTTCAAAATTCAAAAGTCGGGATCTCCCCATTAGTGAATTTTTTCTACAAAAATTCACTATAAGGTCAGAGTTAGAGAACCAACTATTCAGCTCTAAAAGGGCATGGGCTGCCAAAGATTCGTAAGCCTTCTGCTGGAGACGAGAGCTGTACTGTTGTCAATATAGAGAGTGAGGTTTGACGAAGACAGGTCAGATAGCAAGTTATTTATATAAACAACGAAAAGAAATAGTCCCTGTACGGATTCCTGGGGACACCAATACAGAGGCCAATACGGTTTTCAAGACAGTTTGATACATAGCGTTGAAACACGACAGAATAGCTGTAAGACAACTAAAGATGCCAAAATCGGCCCTACAGAAAAGACCCAATCCAGTGATGGGCCTTACTTCGTACTCGCCCTGCTCAACTAACAGAAAAGCCCCACTGGATGCTTGTGGTTTTCCAAAGCTTCAATCACTTTGCTCAAAAAGTAACCCACGGCCAAACCTGTTGACTTACTGGATATTAATCCATGCCGATATTGGCTTAATATGCAATACTTATGAAAAAATTGTTTCAAACAATTTAGCATGCAATGTTCAAAAATTTCGAGAAATAGGGACTAACCACTAAAGACCTATAATTGTCAAATTTATGAGAAGACCCTCCCTTGAGACACGGTATCGTTTTAGATAACTCTAGAACATAAGGAAAGCACTACACTCAAAGGAACGATTCACTATAAACTCAACAGTCGTTTTTAGTGAATTTTCTTAAAAAAAATTCACTAATGAGGAGATCCCGACTTTTGAATTTTGAAAAAATTTCTTCAAATGAGCGCTAAAATGAGCGCTAATTAGGCCCCCCAGAACACATATCCGGGGTCAGTTTCAATTTTTATATGTTATATATATATATATATATATATATATATATATATATATATATATATATATATATATATATATATATATATATATATATATATATATATTTATATATATATAGGTATCACACCGATAACTCAAAAAATAATGGGCCGATTTTGATTAAATTTGGTGAAAAAATTCCTTTTGCAAATGGCTTGGATGAGTTCGTTAAGCAGGAAAATCTGCCTAGGTTTTCCCGGAAAATTTTGTGTTTTCTTTCGAAAAAAATTTATATCTCCGGAATTAACAAAGTAAGGGCAACCAAGTGGTTTATATCCTTATAAGTAAGCTATCTACCAAAATTTAGCTATGTAAGTCAAAAGACAAAAAAGTTATAGGCATTTTAAGAAAAATAAATTGGGGTTTTCCTCAAAACGTCAAAGTGGCGATTTAAAATGTCAAAATTGGCAACATTTAGGCAAATAACTTGAATCTAATACGGGCTATAGAAATAAAATGTCTCAAGAAGAATGTTTTACAAACCCTAAAGTCTTAATTTCAACCGTCATTGTCCTTCATTTTACTAAAATATTTGCAGAAAATTCATTTCAAATAGACCCTTTCTCTGATGCTTGGCAGTAGCCTTAGCTATGGAGTTTATCGTTTAATGGTATATAATTTTTGTCGAATTTTCGTAAAAAATCAATAAAGCTCAATATATCCGTTATTATATAAGATATGAAAAAAATTTGTATATATTAATTATAGGGTGTCTTGAGCTACATCTTAAAATAATATTTCTACAATCACAGGATGGCCCATAAGTCATTGGTGATACAAATTTCCTTTTTTTTTTAATCAAACACGCCTTATGTTATTGCATTTTTGCATTTTCCATCGAGATATAATGCATGTTTGTAAGAAAAGAAATTCTAGACGCAGCAAGTGCGTTATGGTAGCGAATTTTGATCAAATGTTTCATATTTGAACAGCTCAATTTGCTATTAACCTATAAGGTTGACTAAGAAACGTGTTTTTTCGGGAATACTTTAAGTTTACTTTTGGAAAATTTTGTACATTTTCCCACAATAAAGTTATTTTGATGAAACATGGCACATTGTTTCTAATATATAGATTATACTGGTAACCAAATTTGATGCCTGCTTTCTTAAAAAAACACACATATTTGTTATTAAAAACATTTTAATGAAAATTCATTACCATAACGTACTTGCTGCGTCCAGAATTTTTTTTTATCATATGCAAAGGATCTTCATCTGGTCCAGAGCAGTTTTTATTCGTTTATTTTATCCTTTATTAGTGAATTTTCTTAGAAAAAAGTCACTAATGAGGAGATCTCGACTTTTGAATTTTGAAAAAATTTCTTCAAATGAGCGCGATCTAGGACCCCTAGAACCCATATCCGGGGTCAGTTTCAATTTTTATATGTTTATATATATATATATATATATATATATATATATATATATATATATATATATATATATATATATATATATATATATATATATATATATATATATATATATATATATATATATATATATATATATATATATATATATATATATATATATATATATATATATATATATATATATATATATATATATATATATATATATATATATATATATATATATATATATATATATATATATATATATATATATATATATATATATATATATATATATATATATATATGTATCACACCGATAACTCAAAAAATAATGGGCCGATTTTGATAAAATTGGCACGTACCTTTCTTTTATAAATGGCTTGGATAAGTTCGTTAGCCAGGAAAATCGGACGAGGTTTTCCGGGAAAATTTTGAGTTTTCATTCGAAAAAAATTCTTATCTCAAAAAGAAATAAGCCGATTTTAATAAAATTTAGCATGTACCTTTCTTTTGTAAATGGCTTTGACAAGTTTGTTAGTCAAGAAAATCTGATGAGGTTTTCCGGGAAAATTTTGAGTTTTGATTCGAAAAAAATTTTTATTTCAAAGAATAATAGGCAGATTTTGATAAAATTTGGCATGTACCTTCCTTTTGTAAATGACTTTGACAAGTTCGTTAATCAAAAAAATCGGACGAGGTTTTCTGGGAAAATTTTGAGTTTTAATTTGAAAAAAAATTTTATCTTAAAAAATAAGATATCTATGATAACCAAATTTGGTAGGTAGGTTTACGATATAAAAAGTAAACCATACACCAAAATTTAGATTTCTATGTTACAAGAAAAAAAAAGTTATAATAAAATATTTTGTGCCAGATCATTTCTATGAAAATTCACTACCATAACGCACTTGCTGCGTCCAGCACCTCTGTTTCAGCAAAATTTAGAAGTACCATACTCTTAAGTAGGTATATTCTCTTTGATACAAATTGTGTAACGCAGGTTATTCTTTATATTATCTATCATTTTACTAGGTTTCTCGATCAAAAATAGTGCTGCAAATTGAGTCATAACTTCCACATAGCGCTTATAATTTATTCTCTTCAAACAGATATTCTGATGCAATGAATTTAGGGTCCGTGACTTGATCACAAAGAAGTGATTTGTATTCCTGTAAGCTTTTGAAACGTTATATTACTAGAGTTTTAATGAAGAAATGTAAATTTTCTCCAAATCATCCCTTATTTATCCGCTACCCCCTAAACAACTCGAAGTGTGCCTTTGTCTGCTAACTGGATACCAAATTAGAAGATGATATTTCAATTCGTTCGAAAGTTATTGCGCCTATTAACACACAGACGTACATGGCAACAACTGGCAGAAAAATAAATTGTCGTTCCGGAATCAAGTTTTCTATATGTTTTTAGTCTTTTTACGCCGTTTTAGCAACAAAAAAAAATTGGAAATTTTGTCAACAATGTTCCACCTCCACACATTCAACCGCTAATTAAATTTCAGCACAGAATACCAGATGTTTGATGAAATTAAAATTTTTCTAATAGATAAACCCTGAAACGTTATATTACTCAAGTTTTAACAAAAAAAAGGTCAATTTTCACCAAATCACCCCCCATTCATCCCCAACCCCTTAAAGCGATTTTACCCAGAAACACCGTTCGTTTGTCGAGTGCTAACTGTACACCAAATTTGAAATCGTTCTAAAGATATCGTGACTACAAACAGGCAGACATACAGACCGACAGACCGATAAGCCGACAGACTGACAGACCGACAGACCAAAAAACAATGTCGTTCCCAAATCATATTTTCTATATGTTTTGATACTTTTTACTTCGTTTAAGCGGAAAAAAATGAAATTTTTGTCGCCGATGCTATACTTTCACACCTTGTGACGATGTCGAAGTAACTAATTAAAAATGTCACCAACATGATTAGGTTCATCAATTAGACCTCTGTTATGATATACTGATATATTTTAGTGTGTCTTTCACGTGTCCCTCTTAATTCTGAAACAAAAGACCAGGCCATTTTAGTTTTATTATCAGATTGTATAAGTAACGATTGGAACCGGTGATGGGCACTGATAAGTACACTTGGATAACACAAATCACCACAACACATCTTTTTAAAGACCTAGCGAACGTTGAAATCGCATGAAAAATTCTAACTTATAATTGTTCTTCCTTTGATGACGCTAACCTTGTTAGTGAAATGATCGCTAGGTCTTTAAAAAGATGTGTTGTGGTGATTTGGATTCTCCAAGTGTACTTGTTATCAGATTGATTAATATTAATTTGGTAAAAGAGTTTTTTGGTACAATTTATTAATTTTTGATAATATACCTTATATTATTAGTAACAATTAGTTAAAATACTTTTCAAACTAAGCAATATTACTAAGATATATTTAAAAAACACTGGAATATCATTAAACCAACTGGAACGATAAAACCAATTAAACAGGTAATTTTAAATGTAACATTGGATAAAAATATAATTTCATTGGCTGTGGTAATTCCTTTAAGCAAAGTTGCTCAGATTTGTCAGCATAAAAATACAGAAATATTTGCCATTACTTCCTGATTCCAAATCAAGTTCTATTTTAACAGCAAGAGATTAAGTACAATGAAGACAAAAACAGAACGAGATATCCGAGAGTAAGTACCTATAGCGATCAAGTGTAACATAGGAAGAACAATCACGGGGGAACCATGGAAATCAATCGTGCATCTCAAGTAGAGTCGTTAGTGAGATGTTGAGATGTTCATATATTGTTGTTATTGTCGCATGAAGAGGGTGATGACGATGGAGATGACCACCCACGAGCTGGCCTATATAATGGTGCGTATAGATTTGATAAACGGAAATAAAAACTCTGGACGCAGCAAGTGCGTTATGGTAGTGAATTTTCATAAAAATGTTTTTAATAGCAAAGATGTTTTTTTTTAAGAAAGCAGGCATCAAATTTGATTACCAGTATAGCCTATATAATAGAAACAATGTGTCATGTTTCATCAAAATAACTTTATTGTTTGACAACGTAAAAAAAAATTCCGAAAATAAACTTAAATTGTTCCAGAAAAAACTGGTTTCCTGGTCAACCTTATAGGTTAATAGTAAATTGACCTATTCAAATTTGAAGCATTTAATGAAAATTTGCTACCATAACGCACTTGCTGCGCCCAGAAATTCTTTTCTTACAAAGATGTATTATATTTCGATGGAAAATGCAAAAATGCAATAACATAGGGCGTGTTCGATTAAAAGAAAATAGAAAGCAGGCATCAAATTTGGTTACCAGTATAACCTATATACTAAAAACAATGTGTCATATTTCATCAAAATAACTTTATTGTTTGAAAATGTACAAAAATTTCCGAAACTAAACTTAAAGTGTTCCCGAAAAAACTCGTTTCTTGGTCAACCTTATAGGTTAATAGCAAATTGAGCTATTCAAATATTAAGTATTTGATCAAAATTCGCTACCATAACGCACTTTTTGTGTCCCGAATTTCTTTTCTTACAAATGTGCATTATATTTCGATGGAAAATGCAAAAATGCAATAACATATGGCGTGTTTTATTAAAAAAGAAAAGAAAATTTGTACCACCAACGACTTATGGGCCACCCTGTGATTTTAGAAATAATTTTTTAAGATGTAGCTCAAGACACGCTATAATTAATATATACATTTTTTTCATATCTTGTATAATAATGGATATAATGAGCTTTATTGAATTTTTTACGAAAATTCGACAAAAATTATATACCATTAAACGATAAACTCTATAGCTAAGGCTACTGCCAAGCATCAGAGAAAGGGTCTATTTGAAATGAATTTTCTGGAAATATTTTAGTAAAATGAAGGACAATGACGGTTGAAACTAAGATTTCAGGGTTTGTAAAACATTCTTCTTGAGAAATTTTATTTCCATAGCTCGCATTAAATTCAAGTTCCTTGCCTAAATGTTGCCAATTTTGACGTTTTAAATCGCAACTTTGACGTTTTGAGGAAAACCCCAATTTATTTTTGTTTAAATGCCCATATTGTCTTTTGACCTACAGAGCTAAATTTTATTAGGTGACTTACCCATAAAGATATAAACCCGCGTGTCAAATTTAGTTGCCCTTACTTTGTTAATTCTGGAGATATCCATTTTTTTCGAAAGAAAACACAAAATTTTCCGGGAAAGCCTGGGCCGATTTTCCTGGCTAACAAACTTATCCAAGCCATTTGCGAAGGGAAGGTATTCACCAAGTTTAATCAAAATCGGCCCATTATTTTTTGACTTATCGGTGTAATACATACATATATATATATATATATATATATATATATATATATATATATATATATATAAATATATATATATATATATATATATATATATATATATATATATATATATATATATATATATATAAATATAAATATAAATAAATATATATATATATATATATATATATATATATATATATATATATATATATATATATATATATATATATATATATATATATATGTATATATATAAATTGAAACTGACCCCGGATATGTGTTCTGGGGGGCCTAATTAGCACTCATTTGAAGAAATTTTTTCAAAATTCAAAAGTCGAGATCTCCTCATTAGTGAATTTTTTAAAGAAAATTCACTAAAAAGTAAATTATTAAGCTGTTTTATAATCAAAAGGATACGCTAATATTAAAATCGTTTAATTGCAATAAATAATTCGAACGGGTTGACTACAGCTAAATAATGATTTTAAAATGTTTGTTAAAGAAATATACACGTTTTCTTATAATAATAAGAGGTTCGGTGGTTCAGTGGTAAGAACGTGTGCCTCTGAACCGAAGGGTACGCGGTTCGATCCCAGGATTCTCCTTTAACTTTTTCCATACAAACTGTAACATCAACATCAGCCGAGGTTGTAGCATTGTATTTGAGCAAGTTGAATGTCTGCACGTTCCGCCTTTCGTAGGGGGCGTAAAGCCGTCGTTCCCGTGTCAATGCGATGTTGGGCACGTTAAAGATCCCTAAGATCTGTAAGGAATATTTTATTAGCCCTTCCATACAAAAATGTAATAAGGCAAGTCAACCAGTACACATAGGTACGCATAACACATAACAATAGCAAACAAGTCTCTACAACTAAACACAAACAAAACAGAAATATCACAGTTCATTATCACATAGATACTCCACAATACTGTAGCAACACCTGGATGCTAGAAGTGCTTGCAAATTATTTTTAAATATCCTGAAGTCAGTGTGTTTCCTACACCTATTTGGTAATTTCATAATTGGCTGTATTATGGGCCACCGAACGTAAATCACCACGGCCACGGGTATCATAACTGTGATTGAAAGAGTTTACATCAAAGCGGTAAATATTTTTCTTTATATATAAAATAGTCCTCTAAATGTAAATAGTATAGATAGTCATGACCCCCTTCTCCACAAAAACCGGCCGACAAGTCCCACGAGAAGGCACGTCAAATATAAGTCTTAGTTTTCTATTTTGAAGGATCAGCAATCTGTTATCACATACAGAGCCTTCACACAGAATAACGTTATAGGCTAACACCGATCCCACAAGTGCACTGTAAACTGTGATTAAGCTTTCATTGTTCAGTGTATATTTTAGCTGTAGTAGAACAAAAAATGCTCTGTTCAAGCTTCGACAAACATACTCGACATGGAACCAACCTCAATGCCATTCGCCGTGAGACTATTTGGAAAGCGCTAGATAGTCGCCAAAGCGCGTAAATACCGTCTTGGAATTGCTCACAACCAACTTATTTGTCCCACAAGTCAGAGTATGCAATGCGGAACTTCGCTTGAAGAGCCTCAACATCATCATCTAGAAACCACCAGAGTAATAACATCAGCAAGCAATATTATAAAATTACATCTTATAAAAATGGTAAGTCATTACGAATAAAGTAAATATTAAGGGACCAAGGAATGATACCCGCGGTATCCCATACTTCATGCATTGCCCGCTGCAATCATGGCCAGCAACAGATACATACATCCTTCTCCTCCCAAGGTAAGACTTTTTTTATATTTCAACAACACACCACGAGGGCTTACAGCCTAAATACTATCGTACCGTGGGTGTCGACAGGGAGGAAAGAGGCAACTTGTTAATTCTGGACGTGAAGGTTTGGAGGTTCGGAGGAGAAGGAAAAACATGTGCCGGTAAGGAATTCCACAACTTGAAAGTCCTCGGGACAAAAGAACGGGCATAACAAGATGTTCCATGTCTGGTGACCTGGACAGTAAAAGGGTGCATTCGCTCTGTTCCCCTGGTAGATCTGTTGGGGGCAGCAGGCGGAGGAACTATAGAAGAAAGCTGCTCTGAGCAGTGCCCGTGCAAATATCTATAAAAGAGAAAGAGGTCACCAACGGCACGTCGGTGGGCAAGGGATGGCAGCCTTTGGGTGAGAGTAGGGTCACCGATGAGACGTATAGCTGTCTTCTGAATGGAGTCCAGGATAGCGAGTGTAGAAGCGGCAGCGGTACCACAGATGTGAGAGCAGTATTAGAGGTTTGTCCTTATTTGTGAAGTATATAAGGTATAGAGATTAGCTAGTGAAAAGTATTTGCGAGCCCGAAAGAGGAAACCTAATTTATTAGCAGCCGCTTCTGCAATTGGTGTGACATGCGATTTCGATCCACAGAAATGCCAACAAGTGAAAAGGACTCATTACTTTGAATAACTTGGTTGTTCATTGTGATGGGTCTATGTCTGGTGTATCTCTTATGAGAAAGAAAGCAAGACTGAGATTTGGTGGGGTTGAATTGTACAAGATTTCTACTTCCCCAGTCTAATATTTTTGGAGATCCACGGAGACAGAACTCTCCATGAGTCTGCGTTCCTCATCTAATTGGGCTAGAGAGACAGGCTTAGAATATTGTATATCTGAGTGGAGGGTGCTGTCGTCCGCGTAACTGTGAACTGGGTTAGATGCGCTAGAGAGGAGGTCATTGATGTGGAGAAGAAACAAAGTAGGGGCTAAAGCTGAACCTTAAGGAACTCCTCCATTAATTAAATACAGTTTAGAGGAATGACCATCCAGTTTTGGTGGTAGGCCATAGGCCGGAATTTTTTTTAAGCAGCGCTGCGTGCCAGACCTGGTCGAATGCTTTGGATATGTCTAGAGCAACAATCTGGGATTTACAGTGTAGTTCCATAGACTTATTCCAAGAATGGGTGACAAGGTAAAGGAGGTCGGCAGTTGATCTGCGCTGACGGAATCCATACTGACTGTCGTGAATTAGACTGTGTTTTTCAAGAAATTTTTAGTAATTCTGTGTTTATATACTTCTTCGTCACTTTAGATACGACTGAAAGGAGATAAATAGGCGTGTAGTTGCTAGGAAGCGCTTTGGAAACTTTCTTGGGGACGGGTTGTACTCGACCACTTTTCCAGTTACTAGGGAATATGCCTCTATTGTAAGATGTCCGAAACAGACGAGTCAGGATAGGAGCAAGTTATGGTGCGTATTTTTTGAGAACAATTGCTGGAATCTCGTCAAGGCTAGAGGCTTTCCTGGTATTAAGAGAAGAGAGCATCTTTCGTACCTTTTTAGTTTTGAAAATGATATACGTCATTTTATGCGCGACATTGGGGACTGTTGGTGGCTGAATATTTGGAGATGGGTTGAGAGTAGAATTGTTGGCGAACAACGAGGTAAAAAATTCAGCCTTGCCCAGGGCGGTAAAAACAATTCCGTCAGCTGAGACAAGAGGTCGGAACGTCCTCTTGCAGAAATTATTCCCAATAGATTTAGCAGGAGTCTAGAAGGGTTTGCTGCCATTGGAGCTTTTAAAGAAACATTTTCAAAGTCGCGGTTTGATACATAAATATTTGCCACTTTTGGTCAATGAACCTGAAAGGAATACGGTTTATGCAGAGAAAATGTTGCAAGGAGAAGGTTTTACAAACCCCTAAGGTTCAGCTTCAACCGTCATTGTCCTTCATTTTGTTAAAATATTTCCAGAAAATGTATTTCAAATAGACCCTTTGGCAGTAGTTTTAATTATATAGACTATGAGTTATTAGTCTATAGGTTTTGGCGACTTTTGGTAGCGAAAATTCGCTAATAGGAGGAATGCGACTTTTGTATTTTGAAAAGATATATTCGAATGAGCGCGAACCCGCATCTGGGGTTAGTTTCAGTTTCTATCTGTTTACATATATACAAAGTGATGTTCTACGGTAAAACTCAATATATGCGTTATTATACAAGATGCGAGAAAACATTGCATACGTTAATTATATGGTATCTTGAGCTGCATCTTATAAAATTAATTTAACAATCACAGTGGTGGCCAATAGGTCGTCGGTGATACAAATTTTCTTTTTTTTTTCGAACACCTCTTATATCATTGGATTTTTGCACTTTTTATCGAATTATATTGCATGCTTGTAGGAAAATAAATTGATAGCATTAATCGTTTTCAACTTATTTCAATTGTTTGGCAACTTTACACATATTTTGCACATATCAAAAATTATGATACGGCGTTTTAACCAATAGTTAGGAGAGTCCCATAAAACTGAAGCATTCAGTTTCGTTTATATTATTCGTTCAAAAATTGAAGTGCCGTATACAGGGCGTTACATATTCAAACAATGAAGTTATTTCGATAAAATGTGGTACATTGTTTCTAATATATAGGGTGGCACATTGAAAACGAAACAGGCCGCTTTGCGTCCAGAGAAATTTTTTTTTAAGAAACGCTGAAACATATCAATTTTAATATTGAGGGGGACATGTTATGACATAAAACTCAACTTTGTCACATCAACCCCTTAAGGGTGGGATAACAACACTTATATTTGAATAGGGAACATGGGTCGAGTATTACATCATTTGAAAGCTCTTTCTTTTCTGAATTCACCACACTGATTTTTTGGAAGTATAATTAACTCCTTTAAAAATTATTCACAGTTAAAGATAAGACATGTGGTGATAGTCAATGTTTAGTTGGTTTGTAAATAAAAAATTGACTTATCGGAATGAGAGAAATGCGGTTTATTATTTCAGTTTATCAGTCGGTTTGATACTTGATAGTACTACCGAAAATTAATTTCACAATGGTGTATTCTGTAGGAGAAAGAGTTGAAATAATAAGTTTTTTTTTCAAAAACGATGACTGTGCCAACCGTACCGCAAATTTGTTTAATGAACGACATCCGAACAGACATGTTAACAGAAAATACATTTTGGAGTTAGTTGCAAAGTTTCGACAAAGTGTTTCAGTAGCTAACAAAAAACGGGATCCTGAACGTGAATTTACGGTTAGAAATGAGACTACTGGGATTGAAGTTTTGGGACAAATTGCTGCAGACCCAACTTTGAGCGCGAGAAAATTGGCCACTGTTTCAAACATGAAAAGAAGAACTATTCAGCGAATATTGAAGCATCATAAATTTCACCCGTATAAAATTTATCTTGGACAACAACTGAATGAAGATGATTATGATCGGAGGCTGGAGTTTTGTGAAGTTATGACTGCATGAATAGCTGATAACGGGAACTTTCTGTTCAATATCTGGTTTTCAGACGAGTCTACGTTTTTATTAAACTCTACAGTCAATCGTCATAATTGTCGTTATTGGGCAGATAATAGCCAAAGAAATTTTCACGAAGTCCACACACAAACTCCACAGAAATTGAATGTCTGGACTGGCATTTTTGGAGACCGTTTAACCAGACCAATTTTTCGTGATGGCAATTTGAGTGGCGAAACGTATTTGGAGTTACTAGAAGATATCGTCTACCCTCTACCAATTGACATTGTTGAAAATGATGATCGCTATCAAGAAAATCAATTAGTGTTTCAACAAGATGGAGCTCCTCCGCATTTTTCACAACATGTTAGGGAGTTTTTAAACAGAGAGTTTCCAGGACAATGGATTGAGCGTAGAGATGCGATTGAGTGCCCCCCTAGATCACCGGATTTAACTCCTGTAGACTTGTTTCTATGGGGCCATTTAAAGAGTAGAATGTGCGTAAGAGAACCGGAGTCTCTGGAAGAATTACGACGACGCATTGTTGAAGAATGCCGTCTAATAAGTCCACAAATTCTCCAGAATGTCAGAGCTCGTTTAGAACAAAATTTGTACTTTTGTATGGAAGCTGGTGGTCAACAATTTGAACACTTACTTAACTGCATAAACATTTTTGAACGTTTCGTTTTGTTTTTTAGTTTTTTTAACGAAAAATTGACTAATTAGTGAATGTCTTATTACAATGATTGAAATACATTTTTGCAACTACAACTGTGAATAATTTTTAAACTAGTTGATAAAACTCCCAAAGAAATTAGTGTGCGGAATTCAGAAAAGAAAGAGCTTTCAAATTATGTAATACTCGACCCATGTTCCCTATTTAAAATATAAGGGTTGTTATCACCACTCTCAAGAGGTTGAGGTGACAAAGTTGAGTTTCAGTGAAAAACATGTCCCCCTCAATATTGAAATTGACGTGTTTCAGCGTTTCTTAAAAACAAATATTTTCTGGACGCAAATTGGTCTGTTTCGTTTTCAATGCGCCACCCTGTATATGGTATACTGGTAATCAAATTTAATGCCTGCTTTCATTAAAAAATACATGTTTGCTATCAAAAACATTTTTATGAAAAATAACTAACATAACGCACTTGATGCGTCCACACTTTTTACAATCAAGAGCAAACCAATTTTTAATACGTTTGTAAAAGAAGTAAATTTTCTTTGGTTTTCGCTCAAGAAGTGCACACGAGCCTTAGCGTGAACTGATCTATTCATCTCTGTACATCTTGGACTGTTTAATCATGTCGCCATCAATTAAATAGGTAACGGGATAGGCTGCATCTCTCTCGTATATCTATAACGTCTTCTTATTGTTATGATGATCGCTTTATCTTCTTAGCTGTGCTTCGTTATCTAAAGGAGATAATTTTATTAGATAACTGTATCCTGATCAAGTAATGAGTCATCCTAGATCGCTGTAGCTGTAAGAATAACTACAGATGTATTTATTTATTTTTTCATAAAAATATTATTGTTATGTCGTATGGGAATCGGTGTCAACACTGGCAATTGGCTTTTTTGGGTTAATTTTCATGTTTTGACGTTTCTTTAATTGTCATCGGATTTAGGATAATGTCGAATTATTGTATTGTAATAGTTGGCTGGTGTGGTGTACTTGCAATATGGTAGGTGGTAGTGGAATTTTCCTTTACGTGATAGTAAAGGATTTTTTTCACGCCTGAGGAGGAACCACCCCTTACATAAAGTGGCCGGTGAAGTCCCAACGGACAATTCCGGTTCTGGTGTATGAATCGGTTTCCCTTATAAGCAAAAATGATGATGGCCCTCCTTGTACAAAAGATTCCGGAGGTAAAATACTCCTCCATTCGGATCTCCGGGAGAGCGGTGTACAAGGGGCGCCAGCATCAAGATTTAACATATCCTTCTCGAATATATGTGGCCTAAATTGTAACCTGAACTCTGTCCATCATTTCCTCCAGGCTAATAGGCCCCAACTCCTCTTCCTCACCGAAACTCAAATCAGTGTCAAAACAGCCACTAATCACCTTAATTTGCCGGGGTATAAGCTCCTCACTTCCTTTAGATTGCATGGACGCGTGTGCGCGTACGTCCGCAGCAATCTACCCTGCACCAGACTCCCCAATTTAGAAGCTGGAAGAAAATACATACTATAGATAAAACTCTCTCTCACGACTGCAACTAAATTTATCTGTTGCATTTACCGGTCACCGTCTGACAACAACTTTGTCCAGCTCTTTGACTACCTTTCTGAAAAAACCGACCATCTGATTTCTGAATATCCTTCCTCCGAGGTCACTATTCTTGGTGACTTCAATGTCCATAATAAGGAATGGCTAGGATCTTCAAAAACCGATCCACAAGGAAGAGTAGAGGAGGACTTTGCAGCCAGCAATTCTTTAGCCAATATGGTTCGGCAACCTACTTACTTTACTCGCGTCCCAACACACAGCTCAAATCCCTTGGATCTCCTTCTTACTACAAATCCTGACTGCTATAATATATCAGTCACCGCCCCCCTTGGTCGCTTAGACCACGGCATGGTCACTGCTTCCTGCGCAATGCAACCCAAAGTCACACAGTCATCACCCAACGTATCGTTTGGCACTACAACTCCGCGAACTGTGACAAAATGCGAGATTACTTTTCCTCGTTTCCATGGGCGTCTGTCTGCTTTTCTCATCCTAGCCCCTCTGATATCTCACAAAACGTCACCGAAATTTTCCAAGGTGGCATAGAATTATTTATTCCACGTACACAGAAAATCTCTGCAGCCACTCAAAAGCCCTGGTTCTCTAAATCCTGTGACAAGGCCAGACTTGAAAAGGCCAAAGGTCACAAAAAGCTTCTACACAATCTCTGTCAAGAAAACCGTCAAGCATTTAACTACGCAAGAAACCGCTATCTCCGCATTCTTTCTGAGGCAAAAAACTCGTTTAATAACCACATCAAAAACAAAGTCCTGTTAAGCTCCAGCGGCAGCAAACCCTTCTGGACTCTTGCTAAATCTATTGGGAATAATATCTGCAAGGGCACGTTCCCACCTCTTGTCTCAGTGGTTGAAATTGTTTCTACCGCCCTGGGCAAGGCTGAACTTTTGCCTCGTTGTTCGCCGGCAATTCTACTCTCAACCCACCTCCAATTAAATTTCTAAAATTTCTTGAAAAACACAGTCTAATCCACGACAGGCAGTATGGATTCCGTCAGCGGAGATCAACTGCTGACCTCCTTTCCTTTGTCACCTATTCTTGGAACAAGTCTATGGAACTACACGGTGAATCCCAGATTGTCGCTCTAGACATATCCAAAGCATTCGACCAGGTCTGGCACGCAGCACTGCTTAATAAACTTCTCACCTATGGCCTACCACCAAAACTCTCTACCTGGTCAGCAAACTTCCTCTCCAACCGGAGCATTTATGTTGTCGTGGATGACCATTCCTCTAAACTATATCCAATTAATACAGGAGTTCCTCAAGGTCCAGCTTTAGCTCCTACTTTGTTTCTTCTCCACATCCATGATTTTTTCTCTAGCACATCCAATCCAGTTCACAGTTACGCGGACGACAGCACCCTCCACTCAAATATACAATATTCTAAGTCTGTCTCTTTGGCCCAATTAGATGAGGATCGCAGACTCATGGAGGGTTCTGTCTCCTTGGATCTCCAAAAAATATTAGACTGGGGAAGTAGAAATCTTGTACAATTGAACCCCACCAAATCCCAGTCTTGCTTTCTTTATGATAAAAGATACACTAGCCCTAGACCATCACATTAAACAAACAAGTTATTCAAACTAATGAGTCCTTTTCACTTGTTGACATTTCTGTGTATCGAAATATCAATTGGCACCAACATGTCACATCAATTGCTGAAGCGGCTGCAAAGAAATTAGGTTTCCTCTTCCGGGCTCGCAAATACTTTTCACCAGCTAATCTCTATACCTTTTATACTTCGCAAATAAGGCCAAACCTCGAATACTGCTCCCACATCTAGGGTGCTGCTGCCGCTTCTACACTCGCTATCCTGGACCCCATTTAGAAGAGAGCTATACGGCTCATAGGTGACCCTACCCTCACCCAAAGGCTGCCATCCCTTGCCCACCGACGCGCCGTTGGTGACCTCTGTATCTTTTATAGATATCTGCACGGGCACTGCTCAGAGGAGCTTTCTTCCAAAGTTCCTCCACCTGCTGCCCCCAACAAATCTACCAGGAGAACAGAGCGAATGCACCATTTTATTGTCCAGGTCACCAGACATAGAACATCTTGTTATGCCCGCTCTTTTGTCCCGAGGACTTCCAAGTTGTGGAATTCCTTGCCTACGCATGTTTTTCCTTCTCCTCCGAACCCCCAAACCTTCAAGTCCAGAATTAACAAGTTGCCTCTTTCCTCCTTATCGACACCCAGGGTACGATAGTATTTAGGCTGTAAGCCCTCGTGGTGTGTTGTTGAAATAAAAACTCGTAGTTTATGTATATTTATAATATAATTTTGCTTATATACTTAGTTTAGCCACAGCTGACGAAGAAGAAAACTTCGTTGTCGAATTACATATAATAATAATAATATATTTGTAAATAATCATGATCAATCAACCCTCTGATGACGCTACCTTTACTAACGAAAGGATCGTCAGGTCTAATAAATGTGTTGTGGTTTTGGTTTTCTAAAATGTACTTATCAATTACAAAACAAAAAGGTTGACATTTTGATTTTACAAATTTGAGTGTCATTTCTATTTCTATTTTAGGGTGGTTTCTTTTAGTGAATTGTCTTATACAAAATTAACTAATGACCCGACTTTTAAATTTTAAATAATACTTCAAATAAGCACTAATTAGGCCCCGTAGAACACATTTCTGAGGTCAGGTTCAATTTGTATATGTGTGGTACTCAGGTTTTTTATTATAAAAAAGTATACTAGATTATGCTAAAGATTAGCTCTCTGAGTTAAAAGAAAAAAAAAGTTATAGGTATTTTGGAATAAAAATTGGGCGCTACTGATGATCAGAGAAGCGTACAAAACAAAAATATTTTGTGTAGATAACAAAATCAATTGTATACTAAAAACACAAATTAAGTTTTTTGGTGCAAAACGGTCAAGAAATATCAAAAAAACTTTGAAGGTTTTATAGTTTTTTTACTTAAAACGTTAAAGTTGGGATTTGAAACTTCAAAATTGGCAACTTCTAGTCAAAGAACCTGAAATGAATACGGGTTATGTAGAGAAGAAGTACTTCTTGCGATATTTTCTCTACATAACCGTGAAACTTAGGTTTTGTAAAACAGTCGTTTGCAGCTTCAATCGTCATATTGCCCTTCATTTTACTAGAACATTTGCACAAAATTCATTACAAATAGACTTTTATTCTGATGCTTTGGCTGTAGTTTTAGTTATAGCGTTCATGGGTTAATATTATATAACTTGTAGTGAATTTTAGTAGAAAATATTCGCCACCGAGAAGACCACGTCTTTTGAATTTTGCGAATATTTCTTCAAATGAGCGCCAACTAAGCCCACTGAACCCATATTTTGGGTTAGTTTCAGTCCTTATCTGTTAACATATGCATACACAGGTTTACGCATTTTTACGGCAAAGCTATCTGTTATTATACAGGGCTTTCATTAATTCCCGAACCCCACGTGACCGCTTAAGTTAGGCAACCCGGCATACACGGTTATACAACCATGAAATTCCTAAGATGCCAGTGTTGTCTCATATTTCCTTTGGTGTTTTATAAAAAATATAAAAATTATAATAAGTTGAAACAGTAAATGTCTTAAATGTATTTATTATTTAGTATTTTTAACAGCAAGTCTGTTCATGTATGGTTTACTGTTATTGATTGTTAAAAAAATAAATTAAAAACATAATAAAAAATTACTTTTATTTTGTATAGATATCAAAATTTTATAATGTACGTAAACAAATTGAGGTCCAATTATTTAAGCTTGTAATTTACGGTTTTAGGAATGTGTATTGTGTAACATGTAACAAATATGTACCTGTTTGGGCAGATTACCTACGAACAGATTTGGTAGGGCTTCGTTCCATGCGATGTCGAATATCGTCAACAACATAACCTTAACATACGCACACTTTTAACTTACGTAAAAACGCAATGAAAATTCTAAGTCGTGATAAAAACTGTTTATTTTTATTGTCCAACAGATAGAAAATTATTTGAAGAAGGTAAACACTGGTCGAACTTGGAAAATGCACAATATACACACAAAAGAACCGTCAAAAGGGAATTGAGCGCCAATGGACTGAACTGTCAATTGTCAATTGATTTGGTAACTTTAGGGTCCCTAGTCTAGTGGTTGTTTCGTTACTTTTTGACTGCCAACTCATAAAATCATATTCCACTAAGAGAGAGACAGAATCCGGTCACGTGTGGTTCGGGAATTAATGCAAGTCCTGTACAAGATACGAGTAAAGATTGCATACGTTAATTATAGGGTGTTTTGAGTTACATTTTATAAAATGATTTTGACAAGCACAGGCTGGTGATACAAATTTTAATTTTCTTAAATCGTTATTGCGTTTTTGCATTATTGATAGAATTATAATACGTTTGTAAGAAAAAGATTGATAGCATTTATCGTTTCAGAGTTATACCAATTGTTTTCCGACTTCTCACGTTTTGGCGGCTCTCAAAAATTATGGCGGCGTATTTACGAATAGATAGCGGAGCTCTATGAAAATTTTTGTACTTTTTCCAACAATAAACTTATTTTGCTGAAACAAAATTTGATGCCTGCTTTCATCGAAAAAGACGTATTTGCAATTTGAAACATTTTTATGGTAATTCACCACTATAACGCACCTGCTGCATCCAGACTTGTTTTTGCTTTTGTTTCAGGAATTCACTTACATATTTAGCTCAACTTAGCAATACCTACATTAAAACTTTTAATTTAAAACTATAAAGAAAACACCTTTAGGTTGATAATATCTTGAAGACCTCATTCTCCTCAAACTTTTCAACTTTTTTTAACGTCGATCTATTTCCGCGACTATGGCCCATCACCGAACCCACAGAGCAGTTTCAGCTCACTATCCTGGAAATTTTGCCGAACCCCTGCTTTTCTGTAAGAAGGGTAGGGATATTTAACGTGCCCAACAACGTGGACATGGGACCGATGGCTTTACGCCCCCTCCGAAGGTTGGAGCTTGCAGACATTGAACTAGCTTAAATACAATGCCACAACCTCGGTTGATGTTATTTGTAGAGTTTGTGGAGAAAAAGTGAAAGGGAAAGCCTGGGAATCGAACTCGGTACCCCTCGGTTCAGAGGTACACGTCCTTACCAGTGAACCACCGAGGTTCTTACTAAAAATCACACAGTAGTGAATCCTACACAACTTACGACACACGGTGTCTTCTAAAATGTCAAATTTATTATGAGAAGAAAACAATTGAAAAGAACCATCCGTTATATTTATAGCTAATAAAATATATCGGACAATAATCTATTGAACTGGCTCGTTATAAACATGTAAGTAGTCGTAATGTTGCTTCATCTGAATCAACTGGCTCAAATAATGGTACACAATATCATAGGTGTGGTCGGATTGACCCAATTTCCTCTGTTTGCTACCTGGCCGCGTGGAATGGTATGTCATCATAACGTAATGGATGGAAACATGTAATAAAGTGTTTGCTGAAGAAACTATCCTATATAATGCCCCAGCTTTGATATATTGTCTTATAATTGGTGTATAAAGTGTGTAGGAATTTTAATGGAGAAAATTGTGGTTAATCAGTTGTCGAGGTTTATATTTCCTTATTAATTGAATAGTGTCCGTAGTCGTCCTATTTTTATAGCCACTTGCATCAACTATAGGTATTTCCTGACATGCTGGAAAATCCGTCCGTTTAGGCAATTTTCATAGCCAATTTTGCTTATACAGAAATAACGACTTACGTTTTTTTTCTTGAAATGAGCGAGAATAAGGCGTTTGGAACCCATTTTCGAGGTTTGTTAAAAAATTATATATATATATATATATATATATATATATATATATATATATATATATATATATATATATATATATATATATATATATATATATATATATATATATATATAGTTTTTTTAACAAATCTCGGAAATGGGTTCCGAAGGCCTTGCTCGCGCTCATTTGAACAAAAATTCGTAAGTCGTTACTATAAGCAAAATTGCCATGAAAATTGCCTAAACGGACAGATTTTCCAGCATGTCAGGAAATACATATAGTTGATACAAGTGGTTATAAAAATAGGACTACTACGGACACTATTTAATTAATTTTATTAATTAAGGAAATATAAACCTCTACAACTGGTTAAACACAATTTTCTCCATTAAAATTCCTACACACTTTATACAGGAATTATAAAACTAGATATCAAAGCTGGGGCATTATATATATATATATATATATATATATATATATATATATATATATATATATATATATATATATATATATATATATATATATATATATATATATATATAGGGTGGCGCATTAAAAACGAAACAGACCGATTTGCGTCCAGAGAAATATTTTTTTTGAAGAAACGCTGAAATACGTAAATTTTAAAATGGGGGGGGGGGACATGTTTTGACATAAAACTCAACTTTGTCACATCAACCCCTTAAGAGTGGTGATAACAACCCTTATATTTTAAATAGGGAACATGGGTCGAGTGTTACATCATTTGAAAGCTCTTTCTTTTCTGAATTCAGAACACTAATTTTTCTGGAAGTTTTATCAACTCGTTTAAAAGTTATTCACAGTTGAAGATTCAAAAACGCATTTTACTCATTCCTATAAGAAATGTGCTGATAGTCAATGTTTTGTTGGTTTGTAAACAAAAAATTGACTATCAGAACATTTTTTATCGGAATGAGAGAAATGCGGTTTATTATTTCAGTTTATCGGTCGGTTTGATACTTGATAGTACTACCGAAAATTAATTTTACAATGGTGTATTCTGTAGAAGAAAGAGTTGAAATAATTACTCTTTTTTTCAAAAACGATGACTGTGCCAACCGTACCGCAAATTTGTTTAATGGACGACATCCGAAGACACATGTTAACAGAAAATACATTTTGGAGTTAGTTTCAAAGTTTCGGCAAAGTGGTTCAGTAGCCAACAAAAAACGGGATCCTGAACGTAAATTTCTGATTAGAAATGAGTACTACTGAGATTGAAGTTTTAGGACAAATTGCTGCAGACCCAACCTTGAGCAAGAGAAAATTGACCATTGTTTCCAACATCAAAAGAAGAACTATGCAACGAATATCAAAGCATCATAAATTTTACCCGTATAAAATTCATCTTGTACAACAACTGAATGAAGATGATTTTGATCGGCGGCAAGAGTTTTGTGAAGTTATGACTGCACGAATAGCTGATAACGGGAATTTTCTGTTCAATATTTATTTTTCGCACGAGTGTTCGTTTTTATTCATCTCTACAGTCAATCGTTATAATTGTCGTTATTGGGCAGATAATAATCCAAGAAATTTTCACGAAGTCCACACTCAAACTACACAGAAATTGAATGTCTGGACTGACATTTTTGGAGACCATTTTATCGGACCAATTTTTCTTGATGGAAATTTGAGTGGCAAAACGTATTTGTAGTTACTAGAAGATATCGTTTACCCTCTACTAATTGACATTTTTAAAAATGATGATCGCTATCAGGAAAATCAATTAGTGTTTCAACAAGATGGAGCTCCTCCGCATTTTTCACAACGTGTTAGGGAGTTTTCGAACAGACAGTTTCCAGGACAATGGATTGAGCGTAGATGTGCTATTAAGTGGCCGCCTAGATCACCGGATTTAACTCCTTTAGACTTCTTTCTATAGGGCCATTTGAAGAGTAGAAATTTCGCAACAGAATCGGAGTCTCTGGAAGAATTACGTCGATGCATTGTTGAAGAATGCCGTCTAATAACTCCACAAATGCTCCAGAATGTCAGAGCCCGTTTTGAACAAAATTTGTACTTTTGTATTAAAGCTGGTAGTCAACAATTTGAACACTTACTTAACTGAATAAACATTTTTGAAAGTTTGGTTTTGTTTTTTAGTTTTTTTAACGAAAAATTGACTAATTAGTTCATTTCTTATCACAATGAATGAAATACGTTCTTGCAACTCCAACTGTGAACAATTTTTAAACGAGTTGATAAAACTTCCAAAAAAATTTGTGTGCTGAGTTCAGAATAGAAAGAGCTTTCAAATGATGTAACACTTGACCCATGCTCCCTATTTAAAATATAAGAGTTGTTATCACCATCTTTAAGGGGTTGATGTGACAAAGTTGAGTTTTATGTCAAAACATGTGCCCCTTAATATTAAAATTGTGTTTGAGCGTTTCTTAACAAAAAAATTCTCTGGGCGCAAATCGGTCTGTTTCGTTTTCAATGCGCCACCCTGTATATATATATATATATATATATATATATATATATATATATATATATATATATATATATATATATATATATATATATATATATATATATATATATATATATATATATATATATATGGGTTCCAAAGGCCTTATTCGCGGTCATTTGAAAAAAAAATCGTAAGTAGTTACCTCGTTACTATAAGCAAAATTTGAATTGAAAATTGCCTAAACGGACAGATTTTCCAGCATGTCAGGAAATACATATAGTTGATGCAAGTGGCTATAAAAATAGGACTACTACGGGAAAAATTTAATTAATTAAGGAAATATAAACCTCGACAAATGGTTAAACACAATTTTCTCCATTAAAATACCTACACTTTTTATACACCAATTATAAGAATTATAAGACCTTATAGCAGAGCTGGGGCATATATATATATATATATATATATATATATATATATATATATATATATATATATATATATATATATATATATATATATAATGTAAAGCACATTTATGAAATAAAATACATTATTCAGCAAAAAATAGGTTTTATGGCAAACGCTGAGACCCGCGAAGTTTAATTTGTCTAACATTATCTTATAATCATAGTTAAAAAAATGAAACTTTCACCATTTTACCCCCACCACTTTATCGATTTAAAAAAAATAGCAACGCTACATTTTTTCATCACAATTCGATGGATCACATTTTTCTGAATGCCGGGATACTCCATATGTGTGGTCAAATATTAGAGTTTTCAATAGAGGGTGGAAATTTAATACCGGAGTAATAAAACTAAATAGTCTACCCTGAAATTCAAATTTCGAAAATAAACTTAATAAAAACGTCCCATTCTTATAATAAATGTTTAAAATGTTCTCCATTCATTTGCACACAACGAAATAATCTGCTCTGGAATTCTTCACTGACTATTATCTTAAATTTCTTATCTTGCCTTTTATCTAATATGTACTTGGTATCATTAATCGTTTCTTATTAACCACCAATTTTGGCAGTGTGAAAGGTGAAATTTAACAGTTCCGTTTTATTTTGTGGTGTATTGTCTTGAATGCACGGTCTCCTAATAAATGAGTCGTAATTTTTTTCCGATAATTTCAATTAATTTTTGGTCTAATAATGCGATAATTAACTGAAACTCTGCGAACAGTAAAACAGCTCAAGAAAATCTAGCAACCAAACGGTTTGATTTCGATGGATCTCCTTCAAGTTGAATCCCTAGAAAAGGATAAATTAGGATAGCGATATTTATTATTATAGAGATCATTCGGCAGCCGGCGTTCGAGGTGAACGGTAGTTAAGCGAATACGTAGTGAAAATCGTGTTAAAATACGAAGTGTTTTGGTGTTTTTAAGTGAAAATGTATACAAATAAAACAGGCGAACCGCCTGATCGCGGAAGATTAGAATCTAATCCTGCAAAAACAGATTGGTATGAAAAAACACAAGAAATGTCCCAGGATATAGAGATGAATTACGAAACTAATAAGGTAGGAACAGAAAATCAAAATAAAGCCATAGGCGAAAAAAAAGTTTCAAATAATATCAATAAGGATTTGGTAAGTGAAGTTTTTAATTCATTAGTAGAAACTTCAAATAAAAATGTAAATGAAAATATATGTAAAAATCCAATAAGCGATAAGCCGACTACAGTGGTCGATAAACAGTATAAAGTTGTGGATAATTTTTATGATAACAAGCATAGCGGTCCGTACATTGTATATATTCAAAATAACAATGGAAATATAGGTAAAAGTCATATCATAACGACTTCGAGAATTATACGTAATTCAGTACCTGAAATAGATCAAGACATTAAATCGATAGTTAGTGTAGGCCTGAACAAAATAAGATTAGAACTTAATAACGGAAAAAGTGCAAATAACCTAGTAAATTCAGAAATTCTTAAAAATAAAAATTATTACGCTTACATACCTCAGTATTTAACAAAAAGGCAGGGGGTAATTAAAAAAGTAGATTTAGATATCCAAGAAAGCGAATTATGCAACATAATAAAACCGCGCATAGGCGAAAATTTTCAGGTTTCTAGTGTTAGAAGAATGAACAGGCGTGTTCAAAATGGTGATCAGATTTTATACGTTCCAACACAGTCAATTCTAGTTACTTTTCAAGGTCAATATTTGCCAAAAAAAGTGTCGATAGAAAAAATCATTTTCGAGGTAGAACCTTACATTAGACGGGTCATACAATGCATGAAATGCTTACGCTATAACCACGTTAGCACACAATGTAGAGGAAAAGAAAGGTGCGGAAACTGTGGAGAAGAACATAGTAATAATCAGTGCACACATACAGGGACACCGGTATGTGTTATATGTCGGGGACCACATAAGGCCACTGACAGAAATAGTTGCCCAGAATTTCAAAAACAAAAATCCATCAAAAATATAATGAGCACGGAAAATAAATCGTATAAAGAAGCATCAACACAATACTCACAAAGTTACGCAAAAGTAACAAAATCACATGTAACTAACGTAGATAATTTTTCAGTCAACGGTGATGCCAAACTTCCCGCAACAAATTATACTTTTCCAAATTCTTTTACGCATTCACAAGCAAACTCTCAGTTTTATCCACAACCTGTAGTAAAACGCAAACGTACAGATATACTGCACGAAAATAAAATGGAAAACATACGACAACAACATCAAGAAATTGTGGCGCCAACAACATTCAGAACAACACCAATCATAAATCCCATACCCCCTAGATATAATCTACCAAAAGACGAAGATAAAACTGAAAAACTGGTATCTTTTTTTATAGAAACACTAAAAAACATTGGCACAGGTAACCCATTAGACAAAGAGCTGTTAGATAAACTTAGACTAGATATATCACGTATCGTACAAACCCAAAATACATATTCGCGCTGAAAATAATGCAATGGAATTGTAGGTCTTTAATGTCAAACAAGGGCAGCTTTGAAAGATATCTATTTGATAACTGTATTGATATTTCACTGCTTAGTGAAACATGGTTAAAATCTACATTCAATATTAAATTGTCAGGATATAGTATACTTAGAAAAGATAGGGCAGATGGATATGGTGGCGTAGCGCTACTAATATCAAATAAATTTGCCTTTACTCAAATTAACCAGTTTTATTTTGTGGATAACATAATGTGCGTAGGTGCAAAAATTAAACTACATCGTAACAAGATCGTTAATTTTTATTCAATATATATTAAACCTGGAAATAGAATTTCAGTTACTCAATGGGATACCTTTTTTAGAAGCTTAGAAAAACCATTTATTCTAGGGGGCGACTTCAATATCCACCATACAGCGTTGGGAAGTACCAGTACAGACTTAAATGGCCAAAACTTAATTTCAGCCATTGATGATAATCAACTTACTTATCTTAATACAGGTGCAGAAACGCGTATGACTAAGCCAAATAGTATTTCCAGGTCTGCAGTTGATATAACAATAACTTCAAACGCTTTAGCTCAAAATATTGAATGGAGTGTAAAAAATGAAACATTAGGGTCGGATCATTTTGTTATTGAGTATAAGTTTTTTATAGATAATACAAATAGTAGCGTAGATTCCTCGGAAAACAAAATAACAAACAAAAAATGGAATGTTAAAAAAGCTAATTGGGAACAATACAAACAAAAAACAGAGCAATTTGCAAAAAATGCCTTAGAAATAAATACAAACATAGGCTATGAAGAGTTTCTTCAAAATCTAAATCTAATAATTTCTGAAACTATTCCAGTGAATAAAGCTAAAAAAACAAAATTTAATAAAGCATGGTGGAACGAAAATTGTAAAATAGCAATTGATAAACGCAAAGTAGCATTACAATCGTATAAATTTAACCCTACAATGCAAAATTTTATAGAATATAAGAAATGTGCGGCAATAGCAAAACGAGTAATTTTAGATAATAAAAGAAAAACTTGGCAAAACTTTTGTAGTACACTTAATAGAAACACTAGAATAAAGGAAATCTGGAAAACAATAAAATGTATAAATGGCGTGCAAACAGACAACATACCCCGAAGTTTGAACAACGATTGGATGATAGAGTTTATGCAGCTACAAGCACCGGCTTGGGTGGAAGAAAACTCATTTGGAGGCGGTCCAATATCCAATATTAACATCGAAATATTCACCATACAAGAACTAAACCTTAGTCTTAAGAATAACAACAACACAGCTGCAGGGGCAGATAACATACATTACTCTATGTTGTACCAACTACCCCAAATAGCTAAGGATTTATTACTAAACGTAATAAATAAAATATGGCTATCAGAAGAATATCCAGAAAGCTGGAAAACATATCTGGTTATGGCATTTTTGAAACCATTTAGAGATCCCAACTTAGCCAAGTCATATAGGGGAATATCGTTAGCGTCCTGTGTACTAAAAACGTTGGAGAGAATGATCAAACGACGACTAGAGACTTGGCTGGAAAAAAACCATAAATTATCTCCAAATCAGTTTGGCTTTAGAAAGGGATATTCCACTGCAGAAAGTCTAACAAAGTTTACCACAGATATCAACATTTCATTCACCAACACAAAATCAACAGTGGCAGGATTTATCGACATAGAAAACGCTTATGATAATATAAACTTAAGCCTATTGTATGATAAGATGATATACTTGGGAATAGAACCAAACTTTGCCCGTAAAATTATAAAATTATATTTAAACAGAAAAATACATCTTCTAACAGCAAATGAAAATATCACTCCCAGAAGCACGTCAAGAGGAGTACCACAGGGCAGTATAATCAGTCCTCTCTTATATTTGATCTATACACATGACATAAGCAACAATATCAACATACAAGTATTACAATTTGCCGACGATATATGCATTTATGACACCAACTGCGAAATAGATAGGGGAATCCAAGAAGTTACAAAAGCTATAGAGCAACTACAACAATGGACGAACAACAACAACATGAACATATCAACCAAAAAAACTCAGCTATGTATATTTACGCGCAAGAGACAGCCACTGCCCACTACGGTCACTGTTAACAACACTGATTACCCCATTAAGGATAAGGTGTGCTTTTTAGGGGTGTTTTTGGATAAAAAACTGCTCTGGAGGGATCATCTTCAACATCTAACGACAAAAACTGAGAAAGCAATAAATATACTTCGTATGGTGTGTCACACAAGATGGGGCGCTGACACAAATGTAGCCTTAATGATATACAGATCATTTGTTAGAGCCATGTTAGATTACAGCTCATTCCTCTATGACCAAGCGGCGAAAACCCACCTCAATAAAATCAGTACCATCCAAAATAAATGCTTAAGGTTGGCATTAGGTGCACTAAAAAGCACTCCAGTTAATAATTTGCTAGCCGAATGTGGTGAGATGCCTCTTCAATTCAGAAGAAAAATGATAGCAATAAGATTTATATTAAAGTTACAAGCAAAAAACAGCCCAATCCTACTCAAATTGGACCAATTACACAAGCTCACAGCAAGACATCGTTATTGGAGTCAAAAAGCAATCCCACTTACAGTAGAAGCATATTTGTCTGCACTCAAAGTAAAGCCCGATATGTACACCTACGATACGCAGCCGTTTTACAATATAAAATATGAAGTATTGCAAAATGTACAAATTGACTACCTGCCAGATTACTCATACATAGCCCAGCCGTTAAGAAACAACATCTTCCAGGAAGACATTAGTAAATTAGTACCACCAAATAGCTGTCTGATATACACAGATGGATCAAAAACTGACGAAAAAACAGCATGTGCCTATTTTGCAGTCCAAGACGAAAATTCAAAAATTTTTAAATTGAACAAAAATATGTCTAACTACACAGCAGAATTGATAGCTATCATAGAAGCCCTGAAGTATGCCACCGACAGCAACGACAATTATATAGTAATAATTACAGACTGCAAAAGTGTACTACAAAAAATAGAAAACTTCAATAGTCATATTTGTAACAACTATTTATTTGGTGAACTTGCCAAGTGGTTACATATTCTAATGCTTAACAACAAAGTGGTGAGATTTATGTGGATTAAGGGCCACTGTGGCATTGTACCCAATGAAATTGTAGACAGGTTAGCAAAAAAAGCTTTGGAAGAGGGTCAGTCGACTGAGTATCTCTGTCCACTTGAAGATTTTTTGTCGAAAGGTCTCAAATATAGTAATAGATTATGGGCGGAGCAATACAGCAGAGAGACAAAAGGAAAGTTTTACAGAGATATTCAGCCCACGATACCTAGGGTACCATGGTTTAGAAATTGCTATTACGAAAAAAATTTTGTAACGATAATATGTAGGTTAAGGTTCAACCATGCTTTATTCCCAAGCCATAAATATAAAATAGGCCTTTCAGATGAGCCAACCTGTGCATGTGGGGAAGTAGGAAACGCGCAGCATGTTTTGTTGGAATGTACCAATAAATATAACATTATTGAAATTTTTATAGAATATATTAACAACTTAAATATAGTACAAAAACCATTTTGCATAACACAAATACTAGAGATGAAAAATATAGCATTATATAAAGTATTAATAGACCACGTGCACAGGTTGGCTTTAAAATTATGATAAATATATTTAGACGTAGGATAGAATTAAGGTAGTTTAGGTAGATATTCCCAGTGTTCAATCCCTTTATGTTCTCCTATTCTTATAGAGGTCTTCCTGTTTGTCTATAAAGTTGCCATGATAGACCCCTTGGCACGAAGACATGTGTCCCCTGTGCAATCCTGAATAAATAAAAATGGGAAAAAAAAAAAAAAAAAAAAAAAAAAAAAAAAAAAAAAAAAAAAAAAAAAAAATGTGTGTATATATTTGTGTGTACATATGTCATATGTGTGTATGATTGTGTCTATATATGTGTATATATTATATATCAAACATTTATTGAGAAGTATGTTGTATGATAGGGTGTATGGATGGGAAAGATAAAAATGTATATATCATTACATAGAGTGATCCGACACTATTGTTTATTATCAATCGGTATCAGTTATCGGCTGGTCTGGAAATATTTGACTATACCTCCTAAACTGGAAAAATGAGCTAATGGCAAAAAGCCACAGCCATAATTCGAACAACAACAACAACAACATTATTATAGAATTTTATGAATTATTTGCTGGACAGTTTACTGCAGTTTTTTGGAGCTCGTTTAATACTGGCTTCGCAAAAAAACATTCTTTAGTATTATGTAACAGTAATAAATCTATTGTACGTAAAAGTTGACTGTGTTTATAGATATACAGGAATTCAAAGTTATTTCGCAAGAGCACAAAGCCAACATACACGTTATAACCAATGCTCGAGACTATCATGGGGCAATAACCGTAGCAACTATTCTTCTCTACCACCTACGTCCAACAGCACACGCATTCTCTGCTATTACGTGGACTATAAGATTATTTACAAGCCAACTGAACTTTTATAATGAGTTAGAATAAGTAATATGTAAGCCGCGCAGTTATTTAATGTATTCAACAGAGGCAAGAGGAAATAATATATTAAAATAATATTTTCAGTAAAATGCAAAATTTTTTGCACTCAAAACAATCTAAGTTCTGAACCAAAACGTGACAAAATACAAAATGGCCTGGACACAGCAAAGGAAGTGATTTTTAATAAAAACGTTATTAAGAGCAAATATGTATCTGTAATACAAGCAGGAATCAATCGGCTTACCGGTATAGCCTATGTAGTAAAAACACTGTACCATATTTTATCAAAGTAACGTATTGCTTGAAAATGTACAAAAATTTTCCGAAAATAAACTTAGAATGTTTCTGAGAAAACTGGTTTCCTAAGCCAACAAACCTTAGGTTATTCATTGATTGTTGTTGCCCTTACTTGGTGAAACTTGTCCATACTACATACAGACTTGGAGACTACTTCTCTGGCTTTACTGTGGGTTTTGGTTGGTGAAGGACATAGCTAGCGCGTAAGCTAACTGGAGCAAGTGGCCATACGAATTCTGGATGTTCTAGGATGTTCTTTAACGTTTCTGTGACTATAGTTTCGCTGCTTGACAGCATTCTCAGACAGATTAAAATTGAATTTGTACGAAATCATGACACCTACAAATAAAGATCTGTTGCTATATTATGATATGATGTTTTGATCAAAAAAATTATCAAATTGAAAATAAAAATGAAACACAGATGACAGATGAGGCTTTCAAAATGTCTACGTGATGTATGTCAATATTTAACATAAAAATAGAACTAGCCTATAATAACTATGATAACAGTTACAACAATAAAATAACTAAACAATAACAGTATAAAAGCAGTATCTATACAACGAAAATATCGACATACATCAGCTCATTATCTTATTACAACTTTTTTGAAAGAATAATTAAATTTATTTTCTTTGAATTAGAATTAGAAAGAAGAATATCCAAGAAAGGGAAATTCATTCAATCAGTTTGCTCGTTTAAAACAAGGTAGTTATTGTCGTGTGTGTGCTTTTTGACTTCCAAAGCTTCAAAAAAGTCCAGTTTACGCTTGTCATTATAAAAATGTAGTGGTTGTATGCGGTATGTAGGTCTATGTTCGGTATCAATAATATGTTTTGCAAATGTAGATTTGTCAGCGTGGTTATTTCTAAATGCAGAAATATGTTCTTTGTATCGGGTGTTAAAATTTCTAGAAGTTTGACCTATGTAGATTGCGTTACAATGTTACAAAGCTAATTTATAAACTCCAGCTTTTGTCAGGAAACAAGATTTTTCTTTAGCGTTAAATAGTAAATCATGTGTCGTGTTGTAAGATTTAAAAGCTACCTTTGTATTTGTACAGGTATTTAAAATTTTTGAAATGTTTTCTGAAATGGTTCCAAAATAAGTTATCGAAACGTATCTGTTGTCTTGTTTGTATCTAATATTTGGACAAATTAAATTAATCGCTAATTTGTATTCTTTTCTCTCGATTATTTTATCTATTATTTTAACAGAGTAGCCATTATTAAATGCTGTTTGCTTAATTATAGGAAATTTCTTTTTCAAAATTGTTTTGTGACATAGGTATTGAAAATGCACGATGTATCATAGAATGGTAGTCCATTGTCACCTTTATTAGCTAACATGTTTATGGAAAACTTAGAAAACCAAATTTTAACATCAGAACTTTCGCATAATATTGTCTTTTGGTACAGATACGTAGATGATATTTTAGCATGTTTTCAAGGTAGTCATACAGAATTAAATGAATTTTTGAATTTTATTAATAACTTTCACACAAATATTAAGTTTACTTTAGAAGAAGAAGCTAACAGTTGTATAAATTTTTAGACTTAACAATTAGAAAATTAGAAAATAATTCATTTGACTTTTCAACATATAGGAAACCAACTTACACTCACACAACCGTACCATACGATTCATGTCACTCTTTTTCACAAAATCTGTCAGCCTACCATTCTATGATACATCGTGCATTTTCAATACCTATGTCACAAAACAATTTTGAAAATGAAATTTTGTTTTAAACGAGCAAACTGATTTAATGAATTCCCCTTTCTTGGATATTCTTCTTTCTAATTAAATGAGTCAAAGAAAATAAATTTAATTATTCTTTCAAAAAAGTTGTAATAGGATAATGAGCTAATGTATGTCGATATTTTCGTTGTATAGAGACTACTTTTATACTGTTATTGTTTAGTTATTTTATTGTTGTAACTGTTATCATAGTTATTATAGGCTAGTTCTATTTTTATGTTAAATATTGACATACATCACGTAGACATTTTGAAAGCCTCATCTGTCATCTGTGTTTAATTTTTATTTTTAATTTGATAAAATTTTTTATCAAAACATCATATCATAACATAGCAACATATCTTTATTTATAGTTGTCATGATTTCGTACTAATTCAATTTTGATCTGTCTGAGAATGCTGTCAAGCAGCGAAACTATAGTCACAGAAACGTTAAAGAATATCCTAGAACATCCAGAATTCGTAGGGCCACCAACAAAAACCAACAGTGAAGCCAGAGAAGTGGTCTCCAAGTCTGTATGTACCTTAGGTTATTAGCAAATTGAGTTATTGAAATTTGAAGCATTCAATGAACATTAGCTATCAAAACGCATTTACTGCGTGTAGATTTATTTTCTTACAAACATTGCAATCACAACGTTAATAAAGAGAATCTAAAATTAATTAAAAATGTTAGAAAACCAGGACGATTGAACGCCTTCGAAAGTATATATATCGCTAAATATAATAATGATAAAAATATATGAATCTCGCACCACCTCCCATATCCAGTAATTTGCTGGAGAGTTTTGTAAAAGATATATAAATATCGACAAAAGCGCGCCCTAGAGATAAGAAAACAATACAGATATTTCCGATAAACGAAAATATCATCAAGGGATCAGTAAGCTGTCAACTGGTGTAGTAAAGGTAAGTTCAATAAGGTCTTCCGGCAATTGAGGATATAATACACAAAGATTGCGTCTCCCCGTTAAAAATTCCACTCTCGTTTTCGGTCTTTTACCTGAAAGTCTATATAAATACGTGCAGAAGTACAAATCAATTAGAATATTTTCATCCTCTGGTGACGACAACTTGGTTAGCGAAACGATTGTTAGGTCTTTTAAAATGTGTTGTGGTGATTTGGGTTCTCCAAGTGTACTTGTCTAAGAAACGACAAGCTCTAAAAAGCAGACAGTTTCTCGAGCGGAGATGTTAAGAAGAAGTTACTGGCTTTGGAAGAATTTTAATCGTCAAAAGTAAGCCAATTTGGAACTGAATTCTCAAACTTGTAGTGATTATGACAATGAAGCCATCATTTTGATTAATTATGACTAAATTACAAATTGATTAGGTTGGACTCAAGTGCTGGTCAGCATGCTTTAATTTGTTGCTTGAAGAGCGGCTTGTCCAAACTCTACGTATTGTTTTTGACACTCTTTAGTACTATTGGTATTGTAAACTGTATACAGTGTGTCCCAAACAGGACGGGAATGTATTGCTATCTCCGTTATTATTAGAGATATGGAGACGGTTAGATTAGCAATGTTTTGTAAAATTTCATGCTCGTTCCAAATCTGACTTGTATTTTGCCCTGCCTTTTTTCATTCTCGAGTTATTTTGAAAAACCCAAAATTTTTCGATTTATTTTTTCTTCAATATCCAAGTAGGCGTCGATCTGACATGTCTAAGACTTGCACATTATCAGGACACTTTTTACAGAGTGATCTTTTTGTGCTATTTTCAACTATGGATTGCCATTTGTTCCTGAGCTACAGGTATCAACGTCTGTTTTTATTATGGCAGTCATGTTGGATTTTTTGCTCGTGTGATATCCTGTGAAAAGAGCTTTCCAATGATGTACAACATGCTTGAGACATTTTGCAATTGCACTGACAATTTTGAGACAAACCGTTTTGAGGATAGTAGGCTCTGAAATCCAATACCATAAAACAAATGACACAAAAAGGTGTTTAAAAAGCAGTAGGCCATGGAGTCTAACAATAGACTTCTACTCTTAACATAATTTTCCGTAATAATTCACGATTAAAAATATTGTGATTTAATTTACAATACTTAATTAGGTAATAATGTTACGTAATATTATATGAAACAGTTTAATAACGAAACCCGGCAACAACAAATAGAAATTTAAACTCAACAAAATAACACAATTAGAAACGGAACTCAACAAATAATAAAATAAAAATTTAAAAATACACTAAATAGAAAATTTTTCAATGTGGTCACCGTCTTGTTCAATGCACTTTATACAACTTTTTGAAACATGCCTGCAAACTCTGGTGAGGGTGTTTTGGCTAATATGATTTATAGCTTCTCTGATTATGTTTCGTAATTCATTGATATTTTGTGGTGGATCGAATTTATACACAACATTCTTCAGAGTACCCTAAAAATAAAAATCCCTGGGTGTTATATCGGGACTTAGAGCACACCAATGAGCCGGCCCATTGTTACAAATGACATGATTTTTAAAATTTTGGTACAAAAATTCTTTGAGGATCCTAGCGTTGTGAGCTGTTAAACCGTCTTGTTGGTACAAAATCTCGTCTAAATTATCATGAACTCTTCTAATTGTTGGTAATATATCATTTCTCAATAGATTAGGATACCTTTCTCCAGTTAAATTATTTTCAAAAAAGAACGGACCAACAATGAAGTTACCTAAATTTTAAAAAAATTAACTGTCTAATCTATAAATAAAAATAACAGTTTTTACCTAATAAACCGCACCAAACATTAATACCAAATCTGTCATGCAATCGTCTTTCGTCCTTTAGATGGGGATCTTCATTTGTCCAATAATGCCTATTATGGCGATTATACACACCACAATTTGTAAATCTGGATTCATCAGTCCATATTATTTTCAAATTAAAATTTTCGTCGTGTACATTGTGTACCGTAATTTTTGGAACGTCAATTTGTTCACCATAAAACCGAACAGATTGCGGAGGGTTTTCGTTTGAAACCTGTAAAACGGCATTCTTTCTTTCTTCATTTCTAGGCATTGGTAGTTTTTTTGCGTGGAAGCTACCCACGTTCAATAGATTGGTCACTATCCTGCGATATATTTTGATGTTTGGTTGTCGTCTTTCTGGGTAGTTGTTTTGATATAAATTTGCAGCTGCCTTAGTATTTCGGTTTTTTTTGTTTGTTTTTGTTTCATACAGGAGGGGGAAATGCTCATGCAGACCCCATTCACGGCTCCGTAGTGCCGTGGGATATCAATGTACTGTGAGACTGTACTCACTAAAACCCCCTCCCTAGGAGTACCGGACCTTAGTCCATACCTCCGTCGGAAAGATTTCACACAATGACTTTTTGGGTATGAATGCTTCCATTCTGTTTTTGCCGCGGGGGCGTTAGCGGGTAAGTATAAGCTTTGGACGCATATGCCTATGTGGTAGTTGCTCGTCGTAGTCGGTGGCACTACGGAGAAGAGCATTTGGGTGAGAAGCGGCTTTTGCGAACTGAGTTGTGGATAGTTGAGTTATAAACTCAAGTATCGAAGGCATTTTCAGATCAGAGTGAATCTGACTGTTTCGGACAAACCATGGCGCTCCGGTAACCATCCTTAGAATTTTGTTCTGGATTATTTGAAGGGTCTTGATGTGTGTTGCGGCCGCGGTGGCCCATGCAGGTGATGCATAGGTCAAGGCTGGCCGGATAATGACTTTGTACATGAGCAACTTATTGTTCATGGACAATTTGGAATTTCTACTTAGAAGTGGGAACAGCTTCGAGATGAACATCGATGCTTTTTTTCGGGCGTGATCGACATGGGGGCACCATGTTAAGTGTTTGTCGAGGTAAACCCCGAGGTATTTGGTGGAAGGGAATTAGCCGGTTGTCTAATGATACGTGTTCGTGAGGTCTGTGTCTCCTCTTGGAAAATAGGACAGCTGAACATTTATCGGGGTTTATGGCTAGAAGGGATTTCTTATACCATGATTGCAGTTCGACTACGGCGGTCTGAAGTCGTTCGGTTATTATCCTCGACTGAGTGGAGCTGCTGAGGATGGTAGTGTCGTCTGCGTACAGTGCGTATGTCAAGTTTAGGGGCGCTGTCGGAATATATGCGACAAATATATTGTACAGCAGAGGGGAGATAGCAGAACCCTGCGGGAGACCAGCGGTGGCTGAGTATGTTCTAGATCTGGCTCCCAGATGTTTGACCTGGTACTTCTTCTGTTGCAGGTATGACCTGATTAGCAGAATCAGAGGGAAAGTATAATTAAATGATAGAAGTTTATTTAGGAGGCCCGCATTCGAAACCCTATCGAAGGCAAGAAATATTGCACCAGTTGACTTGTTTTTATTAAATCCTTCGGTGATGTTTTCTACCATACGTAGGACTTGGTCTGTGGAGGAGTGCTGGTGTCTGAATCCGAATTGCTCATCCGGGACAGTATTTCGGTTAGAACGAATATAACATTCCAACATGTCAAAACATTCTTCATTATTGAACATATTGTTGAATAATCTTTAAAATAAACAGGAATCAAACTATTTAGTACAAAATTTTAAGCAACGTGTTAAATACGCCTCAAATTGTTCAGATAATTAAGAATGACAGTATTCTTAATTGTCGCTATAGTGTTATATCCATAGCAACCTTTCTTCTGTTATTTTTCAGTTGACTTACGTTTAAAAATCAAACAATTTCCAAAGGCGTCTTCGTAAATCATTAATCTGCTTTTTATTGAGTTCTGTTAATAAATTTAGTTATTTACTAGGTTTACCTATTTGATTAAATTATAACAATTTTTTAGGATAATGTTGTAATGTAAAATATGATTTGTAATAATGTGCCGATTCATTGGTGTGCTCAAAGTTTCTTTTTTTTATCGTGAATCATTACGGAAAATTATGTTAAAAGTAGAAGTCTATTGTTAAACTCCATGGCCTACTGCTTTTTGAACACTTTTTTTTATAATTTGTTTTCTGGTATTGGATTTCATAGCCTACTATCCTCAAAACGGTTTTTCTCAATATTGTATCAGATTTCTCAAGCATGTTGTACATTTTTGGAAATCTCTTTCAAAGACTATCACATGAGAAAAAAATCCAATATGGCTGCCATAATAAACACAAACATTGATACCTATAGCTCGCCAACAAATGACAATCCAAAGTTGCGAATAGCACAAAAAGATTACTCTGTAAAAAGTGTCCTGATAATGTGCAAGTCTTAGACATGTCAGATCAACGCCTACTTAGATATTGAAGAAAAATAAATCCACAAATTTTGTTTTTTTTTCAAAATAACTCTAAAACGAAAAGAGGCAGGGAAAAATACAAGTCTTATTTGCAACGAGCATGAAATTCTACAAAACATTGCTAATTTAAACGCCTCCCTATCTCTAATAATGACGGAGATAGCAATACATTCCCATCCAGTTTCGGACACACTGTATGGGTATGTATGAACTGAATTGGGACAATAAAAGCACAATAATATTAATAATAATAATTTCCTTCCGTTTGCGTTGAAGATTCTAATGCTATAAGCTTTCTAAACAGTAGTGCAATATTTTTTATCTTTTTGCACTACCATAACATACGCTACTCTTGCTCATAAGGGTGTCAAACAGCAAATAAATTTATTCATTCGTAATGAAGAAAGTAAGTTATTAAATTGGAATTCGTGTCTCTCATTTCAAATCGTCTCGTAATCTGTATATTAGTATAGCTGATGAATTACATAAACCCAACACGAAACCTGCCACCAATTATTATCTCCTTAGACCGATTTTAACCGCACTAATTAGCGCCTGGGCGTTAATTAAAATTAGATTTCCGTAATTTCCTTCCAACGTTTCACAATATGTGTGTCTGCATTTCAGTGCAAATATTTACTATCATCTCGAAGAGGTGTGGTACAGGCATGCACACGCATGAAATATAGACATGCAAGAATGTGCAATGCTTCGAAAATAAATATATGTAAACAAATTACTAACTGTGGTTAATTATCGATAAATAGGCTTACGTTTGATTTACGGTGTATGCATGTTAAGTCATATTGTTTTAAAAATAGGATGTTAGTCACTGGTAGGTTTCAAAGAGGTAATACAAGGAAAGTTGTCTCGGAAATGTTTAATAATAAATCTCAATAAAGTTATAGAATAACAAATTATTATTAATCAAATAAGAAAAACTTTGCTGGCAACAAATGCGTTGCAGTGGCGAATTTTCATTCGTTTGGTAATTCAGATCGTAAGTGAAGATAAATATGTAAAACGGAAGTTGTACAAACAAGAACCAGTAGAAGGATATGTGAAGCAAGAGCGGAATAAGCTGCAGTTTTAATAAATTTGTAGTAAGATCCAGCAATTGTTCTCAAAAAATGCGCACCAGAACTGGCTCCTGTCCTGACTCGTCTGTTTCAGACATCTTACAATAGAGGCATATTCCCTAGTAACTAGAAAACTGCTCGAGTACAACCCGTCTCCAAGAAATGATCGAAAGCGCTTCCTAGCAACTACTGGCCTATTTCTCTCCTTTCAGTCATCTCTAAAGTGATGGAAAAGTATATAAACACCGAATTACTAAAATTTCTTGAACAACACGGTCTAATCCACGACAGGCAGTATGGATTCCGTCAGCGCAGATCAACTGCCGACCTCCTTTCCTTTGTAACCCATTCTTGGAACAAGTCTATGGAACTACACGGTGAATCCCAGATTGTCGCTCTAGACATATCCAAAGCATTCGACCCGGTCTGGCACACAGCGCTGCTTAATAAACTACCGGCCTCTGGCCTACCACCAAAACTCTGTACGTGGACAGCAAATTTCCTCTCCCACCGGAGCATTTCTGTTGTCGTGGATGGCCATTCCTCTAAACTGTATCCAATTAATGCAGGAGTTCCTCAAGGTTCAGCTTGCCCCTACTTTGTTTCTTCTCCACATGAATGACCTCCTCTAGCACATCCAACCCAGTTCACAGTTACGCGGACGACAGCACCCTTCACTTAAATATACAATATTCTAAGCCTGTCTCTTTAGCCCAATTAGATGAAGATCGCAGACTCATGAAGGGTTCTATCTCCGTGGATCTCCAAAAAATATTAGACTGGGGAAGTAGAAATCTTGTACAATTCAACCCCACCAAATCACAGTCCTGCTTTCTTTCTCATGAGAGATACACCAGCCCTAGACCCATCACAATAAACAACCAAGTTATTCAAAGTAATGAGTCCTTTTCACTTGTTGGCATTTTTGTGAATCGAAATCTCAATTGGCACCAACATGTCATATTAATTGCAGAATCGGCTCTAAGAAATTAGGTTTCCTCTTCCAGGCTCGCAAATACTTTTCACCAGCTAATCCTTATACCTTATATTCTTCACAAATAAGACCAAACCTCGAATACTGCTCCTATATGTGGGGTGCTGCTGCCGCTTTTACACTCGCTGTCCTGGACTCCATTCAGAAGAGAGCTATACGTCTCATAGGTGACCCTACCATTACCCAAAGACTGCCATCCCTTGCCCACCCACGTGCCGTTGGTGACCCCTCTCTCTCTCTTTTATAGATATCTGCACGGACACTGCTCAGAGGAGCTTTCTTCCATAGTTCCTCCACCTGCTGCCCCCAACAGATCTACCAGGGGAACAGAGCGAATGCACCCTTTTACTGTCCAGGTCACCAGACATAGAACATCTTGTTATGCCCGCTCTTTTGTCCCGAGGACTTCCAAGTTGTGGAATTCCTTGCCGGCACATGTTTTTCATTCTCCCCCGAACCTCCAAACCTTCAAGTCCAGAATTAACAAGTTGCCTCTTTCCTCCTTGTCAACACCCACGATACGATAGTATTTAGGGTGTAAGCCCTCGTGGTGTGTTGTTGAAATAAAAAATATATATAAAAAAAAGTTTTTGACATTTATTTAATTAGGCATTACACTTGTATTAAGTGAAGCTTGGAACCTGTGATGCGCACTGAAATGTACACTCGAAGAACCCAAATCACCACAACACATCTTTTTAAAGACCTGACGGTCGTTTCACTAACAAAGTTAGCGTCATCAGAGGATGAATAATTATAACTACTTACTAATAAAATACCACCTTTTATACTGAGTTTTAGGTAAGGAACGATGCCGAGAGGGAGACTAATTCGCAGGAAAATTTTCTATGTATTTCCTTTATCACTTTACCTGACAGGTTTCGTACAGACATCAAGGACAGAGCGCAAACAGAAGACTACAAAGCAGTGGCGGGGCTTGGTTTAAGGAACTTTTGTTTGAATTTTTTTTTCAAAAAAGCTCAAACTAGACCTTCTGGAATCCATATCCAGGGTTAGCTTATATATATATATATATATATATATATATATATATATATATATATATATATATATATATATATATATATATATATATATATATATATATATTCTTTATTGGTCATAATTATACAGCATGTCAATATGCATGACAGCTATTCTCTGAATAACATACTTCAAATTTTGACATACTAATTTTTAAATTAAGATAGTTCAGAACACGCAACTTTCTTTTCTGTTCCATATTTTTGCCAAAATAAGAAATTTTGTGAGGAGCCAAGTTACATTGACTTTTGCAATCAATTTGTTGCGTTAATTAAAAAAATAATGGGCGGGTTTTAACCAAATTTGCTAAGTACCTTCCCTTTGCAAGTGGCCTAGATAAGTTCGTTATACAGGAAAATCGGCCTAGGTTTTCCCGGAATTTTTTTTGTTTTAATTCGAAAAATTTGTATATCTCCGGAAATAACCAAATAAGGGTAACCAAATTTAGTGCCCGTATTTACATTACCAAAGGTGAATAATGTACTAAAATGTATGTCTGTAAGTTAACATACAGAAAAGTTATAGGCATTTAAAGAAAAATAATTTGGGGTTTTCCTCAAAACGTCAAAATTGCTATTTGAAAGGTCAAATTCGCAACATTTAGGCAAAGAACCTAAAACCAATACGGGTTAGATAAAGAAAATGTCGCAAGAAGTGTGTTCTGCGAACCCTTAAGTTTCAGCTTCAACCGTCATCGTCCCTTATTTTACTAAAATATTTCCAGAAAATTTATTTCAATTAGACCATTTTTCTGATGCTTTGGCAGTAGTTGTAGTTAAGTTTATGGTTTAACTGTCCATCATTTTTAGCTATTTTGCGTAGAAAAGATTCGTTGAAATTCGTTAAGACCGCGACTTTTGAAAAAAGATTTCTTCAAATGAGTGCAAACTAGGTCCCCTAGAATCCATATTCGCGTTTAGTGTCAGTTTTTATCTCTTTACATATACACAGGATGATACATTTCCACGGTAAAGCTTAAGAATGTTGACGATTACGCTAAGCGACTTAAATTCTGCAGATGGTTTCAAGGACAATGCCAACAAGATGAAAATTTTTATTTGAAAATAATATGGACTGATGAATCCAGATTTACAAATTGTAGTGTGTATAATTGTCATAATAGGCATTATTGGGAAAATGAAAATCCCCATCTAAAGGAAGAAAGACGATTGTACCAGAGTTTGCAGGCATGTTTCAAAAAGGTGTAAAATGCATTGAACAAAGCGGTGGCCATTATGAACAATTTTCTATTTAGTGTATTTTTAAGTTCTTATTTTATTATTTGTTGAGCTCCGTTTCTAATTGTGTTGTTTTGTGGAGTTTAAGTTTATATTTGTTATCGCCGGGTTTCGTTATTAAACTGTTTCACATAATATTACCCAGCATTATTACCTAATTAAGTATTGTCAATTAAATCACAATATTTTTTTATCGTGAATCATTACGGAAAATTATGTTAAAAGTAGAAGCCTATTGTTAGACTCCATGGCCTACTGCTTTTTGAACACTTTTTTTAATCATTTGTTTTCTGGTATTGGATTTCATAGCCTACTATCCTCAAAACGGTTTTTCTCAATATTGTCAGTGCAATTACAAGATTTCTCAAGCATGTTGTATATCATTGAAAAGATCTTTTCACAGGCTATCACATGAGCAAAAAGTTCAATATGGCTGCCATAATAAAAACAAACGTTGATACCTGTAGCTCAAAAAGAAATGATAATCCAAAGTTGAAAATAGCACAAAAAGATTACTCTGTAAAAAGTATCCTGATAATGTGAAAGTTGTAGACATATCAGGTCAATGCCTACTTAGATATTGAAGAAAAAAGAAATCGACAAATTTTGTTTTTTTCCCAAGTTACCTGAAAACTAAAAGAGTCAGGGCAGAATACAAGTCATATTTGGAACGAACATGAAATTCTAGAAAACATTATTAATTTAACCGTCTCCCTATCTCTAACAATAACAGTTTGGCACACACTGTATACTCCTATTTTGGCTTTCACATCAACAATTCTAATTTTTCCATCTTTTGAAGGGTAAATTACTTCAACTTTTGTTTTTGTAATCTGTAGGAAATGAATCCTTTTGGGCTTTTAAACACAAAAACTCCTTTGCAGTTTTAAGCTCTTTACATGAAATATCTCTTTACGTGTTTCTCTTTTCTGAGCAATTTTTATGAATTTAAAAACATATGCGGTAGTCCTAATTAATTTTATATAATTAGAAAATCTTGATATGCCAGGGAGGGAGGAATTTTCTTTGATTTCATGATTGACTAAAACTGTTTCATAGTCATTTTCTTCCATGATTGGCTTTTTTAAGGCGAAATTTTCTTCTGGCCGGAAACAAGGAGGTAAATATAGAAACTCAGGACCTTTTAACCATCTGCTTTCTGCTGATAAATCGATTTCCTCGTCGTCTCTTGACGGTATCCAATTCTATTGTGATGCTTCTGTAATTTCTAAAATTTCTCCTGCTCTATGACTTACGAATGATGGTAAGTTTACAGTTTCTGACCGCAGCTAGGAGAGTACCGTTGTAGAATCTGACCAAAATACGGTTTGAAGGCTTCCTATTACTGCTGATTGTAGCTCTAGTCTGGGTATTGTCATTGGTTTCGAAGGACTTACTTGATTTCTTGGCATTATAAGACATATTCGGGCTATTTCTCCCACTTCGAAACAAAAATAGGTAGCTGCTGCAAATGCTTGTTGGCTTGCATCACAAAATGTATTTTTAATTTAGAAATTATTTTTAATGCCTTAATCCATGATGACCATTTATTATTATCTAGGTCTGAAATTTTGTCATCCCAATCCAAACCGCCTTTCCAAATTTGCTGCATCAAAATTTTAGCCTTTATTATATAATGTCCAATTAATCCTAGTGGGTCACAAATAGACACAATAACTTTTAACATCAGTCTTTTTGTTGGTACGATACTACCTGATAAAATTTATTTATTAATTCTATGTAAATTCAGAGGAAAACTTAAGACATCTTCCTTAGGTTCCCATTTTAATCCCAATACTCTCTGCGATATTCCAGGATCTTCAAACAATTTTTCTGTAGTCCGAACGTTGTCTGGTATATAGTTTTTGAAAACTTCTTCAGAATTGCAGACCCACCCTCTTAATTCAAAACCCCCTTTCTTGTGGATTGATATTACTTCATTTATTAACTTTGCAGCTTTCTCCGTACTCTTTGAACTATCCAAATAATCATCCATGTAATGCCGTTTAATAATTGCTTTCACTGCGTCTGGATACAAATCTTTAAATTCTAAAGCATTTCCGCTATTTATATACTGTGCAGTGCACGATGAAGTTACTGCACCAAAAATCCTTTCTTGCATAACATAAGTATCACAGTTTTCTGTGGGACTGTTTCTCCATCAAAACCTTTGGGAATGTTCATCTTTGTTTCTAATTCATACCATATAGAACATTTATCTAATATCGGCTGAAAATGCTATCTCTTATATAAATTTCCATATAATACCAACTAAACTGTTGTATAGATCTGGTCCTTTTAATAAGTAATCATTTAGACATTTACCTTGAACTTTCGCTGCTGAATCCATTACAAATGGCTGGTTTGCTAGTGCTCATTACTCCAAAGTGAGGTAAATACCAAACTTTTTCTTGATGCTGTTCTAGATCTTCTTTAGTTAGCTGTCTAGAATATCCCTTTTCTAAAAATTCAACTGTTTTTTGGGAATACGCTTTGAAAAACTCCCTGTTCATAGTCATCTTTTTTTTCTATATACTTAATCTTTGTATTGCTCTGCTTTTGCTATTAGGAAGACCTCCTTCCTCATTTCGCCACAAGAGACCACCTTCCCATCTGTCATCTTTCCTTCTTGATATTCTTTTCACTAAAGTTTCTGCTTGCTTATCTTCTTTTGTTTGATGTTTCAGGTCTTGATATGTTATTCCCAACGGTTCAGTAGTAAAGAAGTATTTAACTAAATTTTAAAGTTCTTCCTTCGACTGTTCCTTTTCTATGTCTACATTTGAATGAAAATTTGTACAGTTGTCCATTTTTCCTTTAAATTGATTTATGTTACCATGGACGACGAAACCAAGTTTAGTATTTGGAAGCACATGTGACTTTTTTGGACCTTCTATGAGCTGTCTATTGACGGTAAGTTGCCAGTAATCTTGACCTATTAATAATTTGGGTTTTCGAGGTGTTTCCATTTCCTTCTGAGGCGACTAGCATTCACACCCTGCACATGTAGTTCTAAATCTCGTATAGTACATACATTTTCCATATTATAAAATTCTTTTTTATCAAGGGTAGCAATTTCAAAGTTGACTTTTCTGGTTCTTGAATGTTTCAAAATATTTTTGTCTATCCACCTTAGATTGAAAAGTACTTTCTTTCCATATAGATCAAGTTAATTTGCCAGTTCTTTATCTAAAAGAGTAATTGTGGAACCTTCATCAAACAGTGCATAAATCTTGATTTCAATATTTTTTGTTCGTATAATCACTGGTGCTATTTTAATTAGAATTTGATTAACATAGTTTGGAGCTGTATATGCAACTCTCTGTTTGGTGGGTCCTGCTATGTTACCATAATCATAACTCTTCTGATCACCTTGGTTGTTATTGATTGTGTTGTTCTTCAGTTATTGTTCTAACACCACTCTCCTTTTTACCTCCAAAATGGAGAAGTCTGTTATGGATTTTCTCACAGTTTTCCTTGCCACATTTACGTTTACTTTTACAATCTGTAATTCTATGTAAGGACTTTAAACTGCAAAAACACATCTTGTTGTCTTTGACTACTTTCAACCAATCTGCTATGCTCTTATCTAAAAACACTTTACATTTATCTAGAGTATGCTTCTCATTACAAGATGTGCAGTTTTTCACGGGTAACACTAGCTTTTTATCTCCAACAATTACTAGTGCTCTTCGGTCATTTTTTGAAACTTTCTGAGTTGATATACTCTGAATGTAACTGACAGCTTGAGCTTTACTACAAATCCTTTAAGGAATAACTACCTTTATTTTTAGCAAGCTTTCCACCCGGTGATAGCTGCATACTATACGGAAATTTTTGCATTAAATAATCCATCAGTTGTGGGCATGAGATATAATTATTCATGATCAATGACTCAAATGTTAGTGCTAGATTATTTACAGTTTTTGCAAAATTATAAAGTGCTATAAAACCATTATTTCTCACAATTGCAAAGCTTTTGGCTTAATTTACTAATGCTTTTACAATAATATCTGGCCTCCCGAATTTATTTTCCAATATTTTCATAATAGAAGAAGTTTCAACAGACACAGCGATTAGTAATCCCTAAACTGTTCGACAAGCATCCCCCTTTAATGATTTTCTCAGTCTACATATATTTTCTTGATTGGTCAACGAGAGTCTATCTGTTGTATGTATGTACTGGTTATAAAAACTTGGCCATTCTTTTGGATTTCCAGTAAAAATTGAAAATTCTTTATCTATAGTTTGCCTCAGTAGTATTTTTTTCAAGAGTATTGTTATGACTATTTATATTTTTTGATAATGTATCATTATCATACTGTTTACCACCTCTAACATCTTTTTCATTGTCACTTCTATTTTAGTGTCACTTACATCTCCTAACTAAGATTTAACTCTGCTATTGATTATCCCTTGATCCTGGAGGAAATGACCAGTTTCCTCGAAGTCTTAATTTCTATCCTCCATATGAACACTACTTCCAGAAATGCTTTTTAATTTCAGCTCTAAATCCATTTTAAACAACTCCTTTTGCTTCTGGTATCTCGCTTCTTTAACCTCCGCTTCCATTTTCGTTTTTGATTCTATGGCTTCAATAAGTCTTTTGTCTTTTAAATCGGCTGGTTTCTTTCTTGTTTCTAGTTGTACTCTTAACACTTGACCTGATAACGATGAATGTTTACTACCTTTACTAACTGATTTAGTTTTTCTCTCTATCTCTTTTAACATGATTTTAGTGTATTCATCAACTTCTCTATTTAAATCTACTGCAGGTGTATTTGAAAAGCCTTTAAAATTTTGTGTAGATTGTAAGCTTTCACACTGTATTCATCTATTTTCACCGTTTAACTGTACATTTTCATTTTCTGTCTTTAACATATCCTTCTCGAATATATGTGGCCTAAACTCTAACCTGAACGCCGTCCACTATTTCCTCCAGGCTAATAGGCCGCAACTCCTCTTCCTCACCGAAACCCAAATCAGTGACAAAACAGCCACTAATCACCATAATTTCCCGGGGTATGAGCTCCTTACTGCCTCTAGATTGCATGTATGTGTGTGCGCATACGTCCGCAGCAATCTACCCCGCACCAGACTCCCCAATTTGGAAGCTGGAAGAAAAGACATACTTTGGATGAAACTCTCTCTCAGGGCTGCAACTAAATTCATGTGTTGCATTTACAGGCCACCTCCTGACATCAACTTTTGTCCAGATCTTAGACTACCTTTCTGAAAAAAACGACCATCTGATATCTGAATATCCTACCTCCGAGGTCACTATTCTTGGTGACTTCAATGTCCATAACAAGGAATGGCTAGGATTTTCAAAAACCGATCAACAAGGGAGAGCAGTGGAGGCCTTCGCAGTCAGCAATTCATTAGCCAATATCGTTCAGCAACCTACTTACTTTCCTCGCATCCCAACACAAAGCTCAAATCCCTTGGATCTCCTTCTCACTACAAAACCTAAATGCTTTAAGACAACAGTGACCGCCCCCCTTGGTCGCTCAGATCACGGCGTGGTCACTGCTTCTTACGCAATGCAACCCGAGGTCACACAGTCATCACACCCACGTATCGTTTGGCACTACAACTCCGCGAACTGGGACGAAATGCTGCATTACTTTTCCTCATTATCATGGGCGTCTGTCTGCTTCACTCATCCTGACCCCACTGATATCTCACAAAAGGTCACCGAAATCTTCCAAGCTGGCATGGAATTATTTATTCCGCGCACACAGAAAACCTCTTCAGCCACTCAAAAGCCCGGTTCGCTAAATATTGTGAGAAGGCCAGACTTGAAAAGGTTAAAGCTCACAAAACGCTTCTACAAAATTCCAGACAAGAAAACCGTCAAGCATTTAACAACGCAAGAAACCGCTATTTCCGCATTCTTTCTGCGGCAAAAAACTCGTTTAATAACCATATCAAAAAAAAGTGCTCTCAAGCTCCAACAGCAGCAAACCATTCTGGACTCTTGCTAAATCTATTAGGATTAATTTCTGCAAGAGCACGTTCCCAACTCTTGTTTCAGGGGATCAAATTGTTTCTACCGCGCTTGGCAAGGCAAAACTTTTTTCGCCGGCAATTATACTCTCAACCCACCTCCAAATGTTCAACCACCAACAGTCCCCAATGTCGCGCATAAAATGACGGATATCATTTTCAAAACTAAAAAGCTACGAAACATGCTCTCTTCTCTTAATACAAGGAAAGTCTCGGGCATTCACGAGATGCCAGCAATTGTTCTCAAAAAATGCGCACGAGAACCTGCTCATGTCCTGACTCGTCTGTTTCAGACATCTTTCAATAGAGGCAAATTCCCTAGTAACTGGAAAACTGCTCGAGTACAACCCGTCCCCAAGAAAGGATACAAAGCGCTTCCTAGCAACTACAGGCCTATTTCTGTCCTTTCAGTCGTCTCTATAGTGATGGAAAAGTATATAAACACAAAATTACTAAAATGCCTTGAAAAATACAATCTAAGCCACGTCAGGCAGAATGGATTCCGTCAACGCAGACCAACTGCCGACCTCCCTTCCATTGTCGCGCATTCTTGGAACAAGTCTATGGAACTACACGGTTAATTCCTGATTGTCGCTCTAGACATATCTAAAGCTTTCTACCCGGTCTGGCACGCAGCGCTGCTTAATAAACTTCCGACCTATGGCCTACCACTAAAAGTCTGCACCTGGACAGCAAATTTCCTCCCTAACCAGAGCATTTCTGTTGTCGTTGATGGTCGTTTATCTAAACTGTAGCCAATTAATGCAGGAGTCCCTCAAGGTTCAGCTCTAGCCCCTACTTTGTTTCTTCTCCACATCAATGACCTCCTCTCTAGCACATCCAACCCAGTAGATGACAGCACCCTCCACTCAAATAAACAATATTATAAGTCTGTCTCTTTAACCCAATTAGATGAGGTTCGCAGAGTCATGGAGGGTTTTGTCTCTGTGGATCTCAAGAAAATATTAGACTGGGGAAGTAGAAATCTTGTACAATTCAACTCCACCAAATCTCAGTCTTGCTTTCTAGCTCATAAGAGATACACCAGCCCTAGACACATCACAATGGACAACCAAGTTATTCAAAGTAATAAGTGAGTCCTTTTCACTTTTTGGCATTTCTGTGGGTCAAAATATCAATTGGCACCAACATGTCACATCAATTGCAGAACCAGCTGCTAAGAAATTTTTTCCTCTTCCGGGCTAGCAAATACTTTTCACCAGCTAATCTCTATACCTTATATAATTTACAAATAAGGCCACACCTCGAATACTGCTCCCACATCTGGGGTGCCGCTGCCGCTTCTACACCCGCTATCTCGGACTGCATTTAGAAGAGATCTATACGTCTCATCGGTCACCCGTCATCCGTTTCCCACCCACGTGCCGTTGGTGGCCTCGCTCTCTCTTTCTCTCTCTTTCTTTCGAGATATCTGCACGGGCAGTGCTCAAAGGGGCTTGCTTCCATAGTTCCTCCACCTGCTGCCCCCAACAGATCTACTAGGGGAACATAGCGAATGCACCCTTTTACTGTCCAGGTCACCAGACATAGAATATCTTGTTATGCCCTCTCTTTTGTCCCGAGGACTTCCAAGTTGTGGAATTCCTTGTCGGCACATGTTTTTCCTTCTCCTCCGAACCTCCAAACCTTCAAATCCAGAATTAACAAGTTGCCTCTTTCCTACTTGTAGACACCCATGGTACGATAGTATTTATGCTTTGAGCCCTCGTTGTGTGTTGTTGAAATAATAACTGATTTTTGTTGTATTTTGTTGTGACACTTCCATGATTTTGTGGATTATTTTCCATTCTGCCAAAGGATTTTCCTACACCGAACTATTTCTCCCATGGCTGAGTTTCAAATTCAGAAGGACCAATAATGTTAGAACTAGTCTTTTACTATAAACTATTCGCTATAACTATAAGAAATATGTAGCTCTAACATTAAAACTATTTATTTTCTCTATTTGTCAAACTACGCTCTTGCTATCAATAATAACAAAAACAAGGGTAACATGGAGACATCTAATTTTCAACAGAAAGAAAACTAAAAGAAAAATCTTAAATTTACTATGACAATTTTCCATTACCATGCCCACAAAACTTTAACAGATCCACGCCACTGTCCTGGCCTAGCGCTGTCAGAATTGACGTGGTGATTTTATTAATTTAAAATAGAAAATTAAGAAAAATTTACGAGTTGCGTGCAAGTGCAAACTCGTGGTGTTCGCGTGCCAACATTTGACCCACATTGTGACCCTTCTCTTACCTTATTTGGTTCTCTCAATCTATTAACACACGTTGCAGCATCTGATCCACGCCCGGAAATCTACACAGTCACGAATATTTTTCTACATACAAACATCTAGGAATGCACGATATAGCTTACTAGCTACATCATATAAAATTGCATTTCCTGACTTATTTTAGAAACATTATTTACATATTTTTCAAATTCCTATTGATATATATATATATATATATATATATATATATATATATATATATATATATATATATATATATATATATATATATATATATATATATATATATATACAGGGTGGCGCACTGAAAACGAAGCAAACCGATTTGCGTCCAGATAATTTTTTTTAAGAAACGCTGAAACACGTCAATTTTAATATTGAGGGGGACATGTTTTGACATAAAACTCAACTTTGTCACATCAACCCCTTAAGGATGGTGATAACAACCCTTATATTTTAAATAGGGAACATGGGTCGAGTGTTACACCATTTGAAAGCGCTTTCTTTTCTGAATTCAGCACACTAATTTTTTTGGAAGTTTTATTAACTCGTTTAAAAATTATTCAGAGTTGGAGTAGTAAGAACGCATTTCATTCATTGTGATAAAAAATGAACTAATCAGTCAACTTTTCGTTAAAAAAAAACTAAAAAACAAAACCAAACGTTCAAAAATGTGTATTCAGTTAAGTAAGTGTTCAAATTGTTGACCACCAGCTTCCATACAAAAGTACAAATTTTGTTCAAGACGAGCTCTGACATTCTTGGGCATTTGTGAAGTTACTAGACGACATTCTTCAACAATGCGTCATCGTAATTCCTCCAGAGACTCCGGTTCTGTTGTGGAAATTTTGATGTAACTCGGCAAGTGCCTTTTTTTATTAATGGCTTGCATGAGTTCGTTAGTCAGGAAAATCGGATAAGGTTTTCCGGGAAAATTTTGAGTTTTGTTTCAAAAAAATTTTTTCTCCGAAAATTACCAAGCTATTTTAATGAAATTTGGTGGATATGTTGCCTTGTAAAAGGCCTTACTACACACTAAGATTCAACTTTCTACATTTTTAGAAAATTGAGTTTTTAAAATTTTGAATTTTCTTTTGACAAAAATTTTTTTCTCCGAAAATAACAAATCTTTTTTAATGAAATTTGGTGGATATGTTGCCCTGGGTAAGGCCTTACTATACACCAAAATTCAACTTTCTAGATTTATAGCAACTTGAGTTATTTAAATTTTAAATATTTTTTTTCTTACGCACCCCCAATGCATTAAGGCACGAGCCGCTACTGGTTTTATAACTTTTAATATAACGCTAAATCACTATAATATATTGCTCTTATCAAAATTCACTACCTTAACGCACTTTCTGCGTCCCGAACATTTTTTATATGTGTTAGTAGACAAAAACTAAAATTGACCCTGGATATGCATTCTGGGAGGCAAGTTTGCGCTGATTTGAAGATATCTTTTTAAAATTCACAAGTCGCGGTCTCCTCATTAGCGAATTTTTCTACAAAATTTGCTAGAAGTTATAGACTATTAAACCGTAAATTCTATAAATGAAACAACTGCCAAAGCATCAGAGAAAGGGTCTATTTGAAATACATTTTCTGCAAATATTTTAGTAAAATGAAGGACAATGACAGTTGAAACTGAGACTTAAGGCTTTGTAAAATACATTTATTACAATATAACTCGTACTTGTTTCAGGTTTTTTCTCTAAAAGTTGGTAACTACAACATTTCTTCTACACAACCCCCATTCGTTTCAGGTTCTTTGTCTGAAAATTGCAAATTTTGACGTCAAGTACACTTAGAGAAACCCAAATCACCACAACACATTTTAAGAAAGACCTGACGATCGTTTCACTAACCAAGTTAGCGTCATCAGAGGATGAAAAATTATAACTATTTTAAAAACTAACATCACCTTATATACCGGATCTTAGGTAAAGGGACCGATCTGAGATGGGAAAATAAACGCACGCAAATTCTGCAGTGTATTGTATTTTTATCGCGGGACGAGGTCTGCACTGTCTATACTAACTTATCTAAAATGTGTCCATCGTTAGTAATTTTCTGAAGGTTCAACGACACATAAATTAACATAGTTTGCTTTGTCGGAACTATCTATATTATTATGTTATCTCTAGGATGTGTTAAAAACGTGGGAATTTTTATTTAACGAAGCAATCGATCAGGTGACTCGTAATCGGCGGTGGTGCCACGTTCATACAATTTTTGTTGTAACTATCTTTCGCTATATATATATATATATATATATATATATATATATATATATATATATATATATATATATATATATATATATATATATATATATATATACTTTAGAAGGAGTTCAGCTGTCCTGGTTGTCTAACATTTTTTAAATTTTAGATTATCTTCATTAACGTGATGATTATTATCCCAAATATGTCGGGCGACAGTAGATCTATCTATTGTACCGTAACGTACTTGGGCTAAGTGTTCTTTGAATCTAACTCCAATCGATCTTTTTGTTTGTCCGACGTACTTAAGATTACAATCTTTACAACTTATTTCATAAATTCCCGACATTTTGTCCGTGTTATCCTGGTCCTTTAGGTTACCTAGCAAGTTTTTTAAGGTATTTTTTGTCGAAAATGTTAGCCCCAAGTTGACTTTTTTAAGAATGCTATCTAGACCCCTCGTGATTCGAGGTTCAAATGGTAAGCAAACAAAGTTTATTTCGGATTTCTCTCTTTTAAACGTCGTTGATTCCGCCAACATTTTCTTTGTTTTCTGTTTGTTTATTAATTTGTCCACCAGGCAAGCAGTGTATCCGTTATATTCGGCCACGTTTTTAATATAATTTAATTCTTTGGTATATCTACCAAAGACGTTTTAGGAAGAAAAGCGATAAAAGTTTCAAAGTAATTTTTACGATATTTCTGGATCTTCTTGCCTAAGACAATTTAATCTTGGTCTAAAATATACAATAAATTTTGTGTTACCCACACAAAATATGTTGGTCTTGTGCGTTTTCCTGTTAGATTTTTCTCTCACTAAACTATTTAACAACCCGATTTTAGCTCGTCAGTATTAAGTGAAATTAGTTACTCATACACAAGCAATTATTATTTATTTTCACTGCAGATTATGTAATATGATCTGCCTCAGTTCCTTAAGAAAGAAAACTCGGGACGCAGCAAGTGCGTTATGGTAGTGAATTTTTATTAAATGCTTCAAATTTAAATAACTCAATTTTCTATAAACTTAGAGAGTTTAATTTTGGTGTGTAGTAACGTCTCTCCTAACGCAAGATATCTAACAAATTTCATTAAAATAACTTTGTAATTTTCGGAGAAAAAAAATTTTTCGAAAGAAAATTTAAAATTGGAATAACTCAATTTTTTATAAACATAGAAAGTTGAATTTCAATACATAGTAGGATCTCTCCCAAGGCAATATATGTAGTAAATTTCATTAAAACAACTTTGTTATTTTCGGAGAAAAAAATTTTGAAAAAAAACTCAAAATTTTTTCGGAAAACCACGTCAGATTTTTCTGGCCAACGAACTGATCCAAGCCATTAATAACAGAAAGCCACTTGTCAAGTTTTATCGAAATCGGTTAATTATTTTTTGAATTATCAGACGGATACATACATATAAAAATTGAAACTGACCCCGGATATGGGTTCTAGGGGTCCTAGTTCGCGCTCATTTGCAAAAATGTTTGCAAACCATTGATACCTTTCTATTAGTGAATTTTTTTAAATAAAAATTAACTAAAAAGAAAATAACTGAGGGATGTATCACGATTATTCTACTTGTTAGTCAACATGATGAGTAGTATAGATCAGCTATATTAAATTGATCCAATAAGTACACTTGGAGAACACCCAAATCACCACAACACATATTTCAGAGACCTTACGATCGTTTCGTTGACCAAGTCAACATCTTCAGAGGAAGAAAAATTCTAACATAAAAAACTAGATCCCGTATATTTATATCGCGTCAAAGAAAACGAACTAGTCCGAAGGAAAGTTGTCGTCCAAGAACGATCGTTTGTTTATTGCGCAGTGAAACAGGTCGGAGACCTGCTTTAATCTTTTGGTCGACAAATTTATGACCCTTATCTAATATAGGTTTAAAAAGGACCGGCGTTCTTTAAAGAAACAGCACGTTTCCTTTCGATCTAGAAATTTACTATGTGGATATTGGTTTATGCCGATAAAGACATCTGCTGAGATAAACAACATAAACTCAAATCATCTCTTTTAAAAATAGAAAACTAAAACCCAGATGTCTGTCTCACCGTGTTACCTTTAACAAAGGAAAAATAGTTCAACTAAAATACTACACAAAAACTATATATTGATTTTAATTCTACGTGAAAATATTTATATTGACTACATAGATACAAAAACCGAAGAGGTATTTAAATCAAGACAAACATAGTGATTAGTATATGTATAAACCGGTCAAGTTATTGACAATAATTTATTATTCTACCAGACTAATTATGAGTATCTAAGCGGTCAAATGCAAAGAGCAAACAATGGGCTAGAAATTACAGGTGCCGCACGATTTAATGAAGTTTTGTTCTTAATAGACCTTAATATAAAAATACTTTCAAATGAATCAAGCATAGTTTGATGTCTGACATTTTTGACAAGTTTCAAATTTTCTTTGTCAATGTGGTGGTTATTATTCCATATATGTTGTGCCACACAAGATTTGTCTACCGTACCATATCGTAACTGTGCGAGATGTTCACGAAATCTGGTGGCTATGTTTCTCCTAGTTTGGCCCACGTATTTAAGATCACAATCTTTGCAACTAATCTCATAAATTCCGGACATTTCAGTGACTTTGTCTTTGTCTTTCGTATTACCCAACAAATTTTTTAAATTACTTTTGGTCGAAAACGTCAAATGTAAATCGGCTTTCTTAAAAATACTTTCCAAACCCTTTGTGATTCGTGGTTCATACGGTAAACATACAAATTTTTTCTCTATTTTATCATTCTTAAATGTCGTACATTCAGATATCAACTTCTTTGTTCTGTGTTTGTTAACTAATTTGTCTATTAAACCATCCGAGTAACCGTTATATCTCGCCACATGTTTTATGTATTTTAATTCTGTATTAAATCTATTTTTACTCAACGGAAAATTTATCAATCTATTTACTAAGAAATTGAAACAGTTAAAAAAAATGTCCAAATCTCATAACAAAGAATTTAAGAACACGTTTACAAGTTTCTAATCCGAAAGTCCCCAAAAAATATTGTCTCCCGAAAATCCATAAACCGGGAAAATTAATGAGGCCTATCATTTCGGCTATAGATTCTCCAACATATAACTTGGCAAAGTGGTTGTCAAACGAGTTTAAAAGATTACCTATTAAACAGAAAAGTTGTTCGGTGCTAAATTCTCTTGATTTTATTGATAAAATTAAAGATGTTAAATTATTGGAAGGAGAGATTTTGATGTCATTCGACGTGACATCATTATTTCCTAGTGTACCCACAAAACAAACGTTGGAGTATTTGGAAGAATTATTAAAATTGAACAATATAAGTCAAGACGTCTGCAAAGAATATTTAACTCTAACTAGCCTTTGTATAAAACAAAATATTTTCCAATTTAACAATGAGTTCTTTGAACAAACTGAAGGCACAGCTATGGGCAATCCATTATCGCCTTTTATTGCAGATTTGTTTATGAGTAGATTTGAGACGGATTTAAAAAATATAAGTGGGTATTTCCCTAGAGTTTGGTGTCGTTATGTCGATGATATTTTTGCAGTGTTTGACACAAATACATATAAGGTAGAAGAATTTACTGAAAAACTAAATAGTCAATTTGATTCAATAAAATTTACCCACAAAATAGAAATTAACAATAAACTTTCGTTCCTAGATGTACTAGTTATTAAAAATAAAAATAAAGGCTCGCTTGAATTTGATGTCTATAGGAAGGAAACGGCTACTATTAATTATATTCCTAATGACTCACATCATACGTTTGCACAAAAAACGGCTAGTTTCAATTTCTTAGTAAATAGATTGATCAAATTTCCGTTGAGTAAAAATAGATTTAATACAGAATTAAAATACATAAAACATGTGGCGAGATATAACGGTAACTCGGATCGTTTAATAGACAAATTAGTTAACAAACACAGAACAAAGAAGTTGATATCTGAATGTACGACATTTAAGAATGATAAAATCGAGAAAATTTTTTTATGTTTACCGTATGAACCACGAATCACAAAGGGTTTGGAAAGTATTTTTAAGAAAGCCGATTTACATTTGACGTTTTCGACGAAAAGTAATTTAAAAAATTTGTTGGGTAATACGAAAGACAAAGACAAAGTCACTGAAATGTCCGGAATTTATGAGATTAGTTGCAAAGATTGTGATCTTAAATACGTGGGCCAAACTAGGAGAAACATAGCCACCAGATTTCGTGAACATCTCGCACAGTTACGATATGGTACGGTAGACAAATCTTGTGTGGCACAACATATATGGAATAATAACCACCACATTGACAAAGAAAATTTGAAACTTGTCAAAAATGTCAGACATCAAACTATGCTTGATTCATTAGAAAGTATTTTTATATTAAGGTCTATTAAGAACAAAACTTCATTAAATCGTGCGGCACCTGTAATTTCTAGCCCATTGTTTGCTCTTTGCATTTGACCGCTTAAATACTCATAATTAGTCTGGTAGAATAATAAATTATTGTCAATAACTTGACCGGTTTATACATATACTAATCACTATGTCTTGATTTAAATACCTGTTCGGTTTTTGTATCTATGTAGTCAATATAAATATTTTCACGGAGAATTAAAATCAATATATAGTTTTTGTGTAGTATTTTAGTTGAACTATTTTTCCTTTGTTAAAGGTAACACGGTGAGACAGACATCTGGGTTTTAGTTTTCTATTTTTAAAAGAGATGATTTGAGTTTATGTTGTTTATCTCACCAGATGTCTTTATCGGCATAAACCAATATCCACATAGTAAATTTTTAGATCGAAAGGAAACGTGCTGTTTCTTTAAAGAACGCCGGTCCTTTTTAAACCTATATTAGATAAGGGTCATAAATTTGTCGACCAAAAGATTAAAGCAGGTCTCCGACCTGTTTCACTGCGCAATAAACAAACGATCGTTCTTGGACGACAACTTTCCTTCGGACTAGTTTGTTTTCTTTGACGCGATATAAATATACGGGATCTAGTTTTTTATGTTAGAATTTTTCTTCCTCTGAAGATGTTGACTTGGTCAACGAAACGATCGTAAGGTCTCTGAAATATGTGTTGTGGTGATTTGGGTGTTCTCCAAGTGTACTTATTAGTGCTCATCACAGGTTCCAGTTTTCACATAGTAAATAAATCCACCCAAACTGGCTCCTGTGTGTCTGCGTTCCTGTCCATCTTATGGTAATTACATAGCTCATTAAGACGTGGTTATAGCGTGATAGTGACGCTTGTCCTTGTCGATCATTGAGGCAACTGTGGTTCAGTGCAACGTTGTCAAATGTATCCATTCTTAAGTAATAGATATCTAGTGGGAATATTGTTCAAGCTTTTAAAATCCACACTTATGAGTCTCTAATCGCCGTTTGTATCGGTCTCCCTGAATTAGTCCACTTAGCTAAGGCCAACCTCAAAGTTGAGGTGCACCTGAAATTTTAGCTAAGCCTGCAGTGAGTTTGGCAGTGCGCCAAAATTTGATGTTTCTGTTCTCATACAAGTAACATTTGTGCAAAAATTTGTTTATATTCTAAGGATGACAAGAAACAAATACACTACCACCTACCATCGTCTTATAGGAGGGGTAAAGTTAGTCCTTTGTCAGTCTGTCTATACTGATGGTGATAAGTCCCAGACTCCTAATATGAATAACTATTTTTCACAAAGCTCATTAAAGAGGGAAAAAGTTTTTCTTACTGAAATCGGGTAGTCCTTCATCTAGGAAAACAATATAAAAAAGGCTGGACGCAGCAAGTGCGTTATGATGGTGAATTTTCATAAAAATGTTTTAAATAGCAAATATGTGTTTTAGTGAATTTTTGTAGAAAAAATTCACTATTGGGGAGATCCCCACTTTTGAATTTTGAAAAAAATTTTGCAAATGAGCGCAACTAGGACCCCTAGAACCCATATCCGGGGTCAGTTTCAATTTTTATATGTTTATATATATATATATATATATATATATATATATATATATATATATATATATATATATATATATATATATATATATATCACACCGATAACTCAAAAAATAATAAACCGATTTTGATAAAATTTGGCACGTACCTTCGTTTTGTAAATTGCTTGGATAAGTTCGTCAGTCAGGAAAATCGGACGAGGTTTTCTGGGAAAATTTTGAGTTTTCATTCGAAAAAAATTTTTATCTTAAAAAATAAAAAAGCTCTGATAACCAAATTTGGTAGGTAGGTTTATGATATAAAAAGTAAACTATGCACCAAAATTAAGATTTCTATGGTACAAGAAAAAAAAGTTGTAATAAAATATTTTGTGCCAGATCATTTCCATGAAAAATCACTACCATAACGCTTTTGCTGCGTCCAAGCATTTTTTTTAAGAAAACAGACATCAAATTTGGTTACCAGTATAACATATATAGCAGAAATAATGTACCATATTTCATCAAAATAACTTTATTGTTTGAAAATGTACAAAAAATTTTCGAAAATAAACTTAAAATGTTCCCGAAAAAACTAGTTTCCTGGTGAACGAACCTTATAGGCTAATAGCAAATTGAGCTATTCAAATTTGAGGTATTCAATAAAAACTCGCTACCATATAAAGGGGGGAAAAGGGTTAGGGCTATTTTTAGAAAGAAAATAAGTACGTCACTGCACTCGGCACCCAGCAAAAACTATATATGCCAAATTTCATCAAACAAGAAGAATTATTAACCATTGCAGAGAAGTTCAATTTTGTAGGCCTTCTAACATAGACACCCCTGTAACTTTTGTATTTGTAACGTGATTTTTTAACGATATCTTAAAACAGCCTGGACGCAGCAAGTGCGTTATGGTAGTTAATTTTCTTAGAAATGATCTGGCACAAGATATTTCATTATAACTTTTTTTTCTTGTAACATAGAAATTTAGATTTTAGTGTATAGTTTACTTTTTATATCGTAAACCTACTCGCCAAATTTGGTTATTATAGCTTTTTTAATTTTTGAGATAAAATTTTCTTCAAATGAAAACTTAAAATTTTCCCGGAAAACCTCGTCAGATTTTTCTGAGTAACGAACTTATCCAAGCCATTTACAAAAGAAAGGTACGTGCCAAATTTTATCAAAATAGGCCGATTATTTTTTGAGTTATCTGTGTGATATATATATATATATATATATATATATATATATATATATATATATATATATATATATATATATATATATCCCAAGCAACATTTAAAGTCAAATTGACGTAAAATCGCCCTACCAATAGGTCGGCGACCAAATCACCACAGGTCATTTTCAAGAAAAATTTAAGTGTATATTACCAATGTGGGGAATAAAGTCAAAGTAATATGAAAGTCGATAATAGGTCCAGCAAGGCGTTTCGACCAAGGCGTTTTAGTTATATTTAGGGCATTTTCATTCAACATTGGGCCAATGGACGTAATATATTGGTAAATATGTGCTATGCTTTACTTGAATCTGACATCTAGGCGCTGAGTGCCGTAACGTTCTTAACAACGAACTACGCATGTGACATTATTCGGTTCTGTAGGATCTGTGGTTATGTATGTATAAACAAACAGTAGAGTAGTAGAGATATTGTCCATCTTTGTTAAAAAATGACATCTTGAATGATCAAAGAACTTACTTTAAATATTTGTAACAATGATAAAGGAGATTCGCACGTATAAAGTAAAAAACCACTGCGGTTATGTTTTTTCTGTTAACATGATGATGAAAGTACGATAAAATTCGAGCACCCGTGTAAAAGATAAGATTACTGAAAATAAAAAATTATTCAAAATTCTTGAAATTCTGATTTTGGAGGATTGGTGATGTAAACAACACAAAACTATCCTGTCATCATGGTATACAAGCATTATTTAATGTTTTTTTCGAACTAAAATTTGATTACACTTTATTCAACAACAAAATTTTTTTTCATTTTCCAATACAATCAAGATGGATACCGCAAAATTAAATTAATATGGCTGGCCTTCTAACATTATCGACCTGAAAGTTAATTTTGCCCTATTTTTTTACCTATAAGTCACAATCCCTAATGACAGGGCAAACTAACCAAACTTTGAAGGCATTTTGTCTTATTATGGGAATTTCAACTATATGGTAAACGAATTTTGTTTGAATTTATTAGAAATGAAACATTTTCGTCTATAAAAATATATATTACTTATATCAGTGCACAGCCTAGAGACATATAGAAATGGTTATACAGCGCTTTTGGTCTTTGATTCCATAATATATAGACATTAATAGAAAATAGAAACAAAATAAAATAAGTAAATAAACATAAACATGACAGCTGACTGTGTTGCCAATGCTTCACTCCATTTGGCATAAAAAGGGATGCATTATATTGAAGAGGGAAACGTGCTGATTTGATACCAGCATATAATTGAAATTCAGTTTTACTTTCATATACCTAATAGTAGTAGCCGATCAAGTTGTCATACTTTTTTAAGATTTACACAGAGAACATTATCGAAATAATAATTATTAATATGAAGCGAACTGAATACAAGCATTCTTTACTATTCTATAATAATTTGTAGTATGTCTGTAAACTTTTATTGGTTTCAAAGGGGCCATTGTAACACTATATTTGTTACTGGTGCACGCACATTCACAACAAGAATAAACTTTTATTGATGAAGTTTATCAACTGACACACCTTTAAGATTCACAAATGTATTTAACGACTGTACACTTTGAACTTTGAGGTCAATTTTTATTTCAAGTCAGATTTTATGGGTATTTTCAACTTGAAGGTAGGCAATTTGACTTGGAAGACTATTTCTGCAGTAATTATGACTTTATAGCCGATCAGAAAGCCATTTTAGGTTAGCTCAGTGGCCAAAATATTTCCTGTGTTGTATTGCACTGAAATTGGTAATATATATGTAAGCTGGACTTCATTAGAAGACCTCCAATTTACTATACCACAGAGACAGATTGCAGGTCAATATTAGGTAATAAATTACCTTAAAGTAGGTATTTCAGGTATTTGGACTTGGTAGTCGATTTTCAGTCCAATTTAGGGCACACTTCGACCTAAAAATTACCAACTCTGGAATTGAAACACAAAAGTATATTCAAGTATATGTTATGAGTAAAATTGAACCAATTTTTTCCCAATTTAGTGACTTGTAAGTTACTGACTTTGGAGTAATTTGAATAGTCAAAAATAGGCTAGTTCGGAGCCGCATTTCTAAATTTGTAGTCATTATGACAATCAAGGCAACATTTTGGTTAATTATTACTAAATTACAACTTGGTTAGGTTATTTGGACTCGATTGCTGGTTAACATGCCTTAATTTGTTGCTTGGGATATATATATATCTATATATATATATATATATATATATATATATATATATATATATATATATATATATATATATATATATATATATATATATATATATATATATATATATATGAGACATGCTTGGTTCTCGGGTTAAACCGCGTCCAGAATTTATGGAAACTCGACGTTTCGGCTCCTGTTTTGGAGCCATTTTCAAGAGGTAAAGGAAATATGTAAGGACACTCTAAGGCATCAATCTGCCTACTCCTTAGAGTGATGGACAAAGGTGGGTAAAGGAAATATGTAAGGACACTCTAAGGCCTCAATCTGCCTACTCCTTAGAGTGGTGGACAAAGGTGGGTAAAGGAAATATGTAAGGACACTCTAAGGCCTCAATCTGCCTACTCCTTAGAGTGATGGACAAAGGTGGGTAAAGGAAATATGTAAGGACACTCTAAGGCCTCAATCTGCCTACTCCTTAGAGTGGTGGACAAAGGTAGGTAAAGGAAATATGTAAGGACACTCTAAGGCCTCAATCTGCCTACTCCCCAAATCTCGCCGGAGATAGTCTGTGAGGTCTCAGTATGTTCAACCCTAGGCCTCAGAGAGATCTGACAGTTCGTTGCAAGTCTTGTTTTATATATGTCGTTCCGTCTACCTGTTGCGTCATCCGTGAAAGTAGTGGGGTCACCGTCAATTAAGTGGGGGGCTTTGGTCACGGTATCTAGAGGAAGATTAAGAGGGTCACCGGCATTTGTTACGGCAGATAATGATGCAATAAAGTTGTGTATGGAATTTATTTCCTTTTTATGTGTTTGTAAAGAAGATATAATAGGTTTCCAAGTATCTGAAACCCTTGACATTCTCAAAAATAAACACAAAATTTCCCACGATACCTTAGCTCTTGTAGAACACTGCACATCTAACACTTATTTCCTTTTTCAAAACAAATTTTACAAACAAGTTCGAGGTGCTCCAATGGGTTCACCCCTCTCTCCTGCATTGGCCAACATTTTCATGGAAAACTTCGAGACACAAGCCCTCAATTCATCCCAACTTAAACCAACGTGTTGGTTAAGATACGTTGACGACATTTTCGCTGTCTGGCCACACGGTAAAGAATCCCTAGACGAATTCCTTTCTTACCTAAATAACATCAAACCCCAAATCCAGTTCACCATGGAAATGGAAAATAATTTTTCTTTGCCTTTCTTAGATGTACGCATCACTAAAAACCCAGTCAGAGGATTTTCTTACACTGTCTACCGAAAACCAACCCACACTAATCGGTATCTTAACGCCCAATCTCACCATCACCCATCGCAACTAAATTCCGTGGTTCGAACATTAGTAACACGATCCCTTAGACTAATGGACAACAACAACAAACAGACAGAATTAAACTTTTTAAGACAGACATTGCTAGAAAACGGATACGACAACAATCACATACTACGAAACATTAGAAACGCACAACAACAAACCACTACACCACAACAAGAACAAACAGCGTCCACACAACAACACACAGCGTTTTTACCATACATTAAAGGTGTCACCGACAAAATCAGCCGAATTTTCCGAACCCATAATATCAAAACCGTATTCACAACAGACCAAAAACTGTCAAATCTTATAAAAACTCCCAAGGATACGATTCCAAACGAATCCCACGGTGTTAACGAAATTCCTTGTTCAGACTGTTCCCGAACTTACGTAGGACAAACAAACAGACGCATCCACAATAGAATATACGAACACACCCTCGCAGTTAGAAAATCCGACCCCTCATCGGCGCTGGCCATGTATCATATTCATACAGGGCACAAAATAGACTTCGATAATGCCAAAACAATAGCACCGGTTTACAATTTCAAAACGAGAATTATCCGCGAAGCAATCGAGATTGAAAAACGTCCCGATTGTTTAAATAAGAGAGATGATGGTCTTCGCCTTCCGACTACTTGGAAACCTATTATATCTTCTTTACAAACACACAAAAAGGAAATAAATTCCACACACAACTTTATTGCATCATTATCTGCCGTAACAAATGCCGGTGACCCTCTTAATCTTCCTCTAGATACCGTGACCAAAGCCCCCCACTTAATTGACGGGGACCCCACTACTTTCACGGATGACGCAACAGGTAGACGGAACGACATATATAAGACAAGACTTGCAACGAACTGCCAGATCTCTCTGAGGCCTAGGGTTGAACACTGAGACCTCACAGACGATCTCCGGCGAGATTTGGGGAGTAGGCAGATTGAGGCCCCGTAATCGAGCTACAACAACCCAACCTACCTTTATCCACCGCTCTAAGGAGTAGGCAGATTGAGGCCTTAGAGTGTCCTTACATATTTCCTTTACCTACCTTTGTCCACCACTCTAAGGAGTAGGCAGATTGAGGCCTTAGAGTGTCCTTACATATTTCCTTTACCCACCTTTGTCCACCACTCTAAGGAGTAGGCAGATTGAGGCCTTAGAGTGTCCTTACATATTTCCTTTACCCACCTTTGTGCATCACTCTAAGGAGTAGGCAGATTCAGGCCTTAGAGTGTCCTTACATATTTCCTTTACCCACCTTTGTGCATCACTCTAAGGAGTAGGCAGCTTGAGGCCTTAGAGTGTCCTTACATATTTCCTTTACCTCTTGAAAATGGCTCCAAAACAGGAGCCGAAACGTCGAGTTTCCATAAATTCTGGACGCGGTTTAACCCGAGAACCAAGCATGTCCCACATTAAAGACCGCGGAAATCTTTCTGAACATTTAAATATATATATATATATATATATATATATATATATATATATATATATATATATATATATATATATACATACATACATATATATATATATATATATATATATATATATATATATATATATATATATATATATATATATATATATATATATATATATATATATATTTATCAAAAAATTGTGGGAACGCCGTCAGTTGTAGAATAAACCTCTTTATTATAGGCCGAGCTTTCGGAAAAATTTATTCCTTTATCAAGGATATAACATGAGTTCTACTAAACTATTTATCTAATAACAAACATAAAAACAAAACCTTTTGATGAATTTGAGTGAAGTCTTCACTCAAATTCATCAAAAGGTTTTCTTTTTATGTTTGTTATTAGATAAATAGTTTAGTAGAACTCATGTTATATCCTTGATAAAGGAATACATTTTTCCGAAAGCTCGGCCTATAATAAAGAGGTTTATTCTACAACTGACGGCGTTCCCACAATTTTTTGATAAATAACACTATTACCGTCACAAAAATTTAATACTATATATATATATATATATATATATATATATATATATATATATATATATATATATATATATATATATATATATATATATATATATATATATATATATATATATATATATATATTCTACGAAAATTCACTAAATGACAGAAAACGAAGAAGTCTATATAGATCCTGTAAAAATTGTTTGCTATGCCATTTGATCACCTCCTACTAAAACTATTTTCATATGTCAAAAATTATACAAAAGGTTTAGCGTTGGTTTTAGGGGAAAAAAGTACAGCACTGAATTCGCCATTCTTCTAAACCGTTACCTACCAAACTTCATCAAAAAATAACTATTATGACCAACTATGAAAGTCAACAACATTTTAAAAGTTGAAGAGAGAAAGGTTATAAATGCTGTGAGAAGTGTTATATGTGTCTTCTGACCAACGAGTACTAATGCAATTTTTCTATGTCAACGATTCGAAAAAATTAAGTTAACAACCTTGACAACAAGTTCATTTTCAGAACATAAGTATGTGTAATTAGTGTTCTTTTTTGTTGTTGTTACCATGGCTTTCTTCCTTTTTTTTGCATTAAATAATGTTCATAAGTTAAACTTATGTGTGATAGTTGATAGGAGTAATCTTTTTTTTTTAATTTGGTAGGTAACAGCAAATACTATATAATGACAATACGGGACACTCCTATGTTTTAGCATTGGTGATTTTTGTGACAAGTACACTAGCGCCTCCACGCGTGAAGTACTGACAACTGACCGGGTAATTTGAATTGTATATTTACCTGCATGTTCTTAATTTAGACAATTGGTTTATTATAGATGAATATAAAAACTTGCACATGACAAAACAGTGAAAATTTTCTGATTATATAGTTACAAATAGAATTTGTATCAACAATCAGCTTGAAACCTAAATGAATTCAGCATGAATAATTCTGCAAATTTCTCTTACCCATAATCTTATTTCATCATAATTTAATGTACTAGCTTGAAAACGTCGTTAAACTACTATTTCTAGGGTATGTATAGGAATATGCTGAAAGATGTTTCTGAGGATATTAAGTTACAATCTGTACTTACCTATAAATAATTGTTCTTGGTATAAATGGTAGCACAGTACTCAATTTGCTATATCGCTACTGTCTTATTAATCTAATATTTTAAAATATGTAACTGATATACTTAGGACATAATTAAGAAATTGTGCAGATGAAATGTGAGACTAACTCTTACTTCCGTGAATAAATCTATGCTTGGGCTGAATCTGCTATTTCTACTCGTCTCTTTAAAAACTTGTCTTGGGAGGATAATTCAAAGTCTTTGCCAAGTAAAATAATTTTAAATGTGAAAAAATGGGACAATTTATGCCATACTGAAATAAGAAAGGACACAGGAAGAATATTGAGAAACAGTTTTCTTATACCATTTATTATTAATGCAAAACTTTTTTTGCCTTAATATTTCTTTTTTTTTTTGATGCACTGGAAGACAAGTTATGATTGAAGCATTTCAACCATCCGTTTATGAAGTTTATCTATAAATAGGTACATGATGGTAAATATTGTTGCGTTTTCGCCGGGTTCTGGATAAGTGAGACTTTAAATTTTAACAAAACAACTTTATTTACACTCTAAATATGGATACAATAAAATTTCTAGAATTTTTCTCTCACAAAACACTTAATTTACTGTCTACAATTACTAATCTCCACACAAGTCTCTACACTGGTACTACAGTAGCTACTCTCTTAACACTTTACACTGCTTCTTCAAGTCACTACCACATTCTCTTACTGAGCTGAACTAACTCGGGCTGGCTTGCTTTCGCTTTTATATACTCGCCGTACCTTCCCCTCCTTTCTAGAGCATTCCATTCCAGAACGTTCCAGGACCTTCTTTTACTAGAAGGTTCTGTGAATACAGATCGGTCCCGTGTGTATACAGGGGGATGTGTATACAGGATGATCCAAATGTGGTCACCACTCCTATGCTACACAAGAGATGTTTCTCGAACTATAAGATCTCTCTGCGTATACAGGGTGTAAGGGTTCTCTGCGTATACAGGGTGTATATACAGGGTGTTCGGAATGTGCAGACCTCAGTTATCCGTTCCGACGGGGCACAAGTTGGTAACTTCGTTATTTCTGGTCCTAGAGGGTTGAGACTTCGCCTGAGGGGGGTCACCCCAGGCACCCCCAGGGGGTGGGGAGGCGGTGTTGCCAGATTGTGCAAAAATTCCCAGATGTTGGGGAAATTCTGGAGATGTGGCAACACCGCACCTACGTCTATTGAAGTGCTTTGTAACACTGCCCCCCTCCTTAAGACTGTTCGTCCCGAACAGTATTTACCGGCCGCCAACTTGGGGGTTCGTTGCCCCGATAGGGACTCAACCTCTCTATGTGAACAACTTTGGGTTTAGTTCTTGGAGACAGCTGGATTCTGTAGACTAGGTCGTTGATTTTCTTAGTCACCAAGTATGGCCCTTCCCATGGTTTCTGAAGTTTGGGACTGAGGCCCTTTCTCCTTGTTGGTTGGTACAGCCACACTGCATCACCTTCCTTGAATGTATGGGGTGTTGCTCTGCGATCCAAGCGCATCTTCATCCGGTCACTGCTTAAGAGGAGCCTATCTCTGACACATCTGTGTATAGTGCGCAGTTTTCCTTCTAGGTCGGCGACATACTCAGGTAACGTAGCTAGGTCCGCTATGTCCTCGTTCGGTGGTGGTCTCGTCATGTCGATTGGTAACCGCATCTCTCTGCCGGTCAACATCATGGATGGAGTGTAGCCGGTAGATTCATGCTGAGAGCTTCTGTAAGCTAGGAGGAACAGAGGTATCAACTTGTCCCAGGTTCTCTGATTCTCGTCGACAAACATAGCAAGATACTGATTGATGGTCCTGTTATGCCGTTCTACCATGCCGTCTGATTGAGGGTGGAGTGGCGTTGTTCTCGTTTTCTTTATACCTAGCAAGTCCATTAGGCTCTTCCAGACCTCTGATTCGAAATTCCGGCCCTGGTCGGTGTGAATCTCCAAGGGTACGCCATGCCGTGATATGACATTTTCCATCAGGGCTTCTGCTACGGTCGTTGCCTCTTGGTTGGGGATCGGCGCAACTTCAGGCCATTTCGAGAAGTAGTCCATCGCCACCATTATGTATCTGTTCCCAGACTCTGTGATGGGAAAAGGTCCTGCGATGTCTACGGCAACTCTCTCCCACGGTGTACCTGAGATGTACTGCATCATTTTTCCTCTGGATCGGGTCTTTGGTCCTTTCTTTGAAGCACATTGGTCACACCTTTTGCACCATTCTTCCACGCTTCTTCGGCAGTTTATCCAATAGAAGCGGTCTCTCACTCTGGCAAGAGTCCTGTTGACCCCAAAGTGGCCTCCACTTCTACTATTGTGTAGCTCTTGAAGAACACTGCTTATGCACTCACTTGGCACGACGGTCTGGTATATACAGTCTCTACCATCGGCAGTTTCCCATTTTCGAGTGATCATGTCATTCTTTAGACACAATGAGTCCCATTGTAGCCAGTATCCTTTAACCTCCGCCCCAAACCGGGACACATCGTGCCACTCAGGTCTTTTCCCCTTTTGTAGCCATTCTCTAATATTTTTCAAGTCTGGATCTGTCTTCTGTGCGTCTCTGATGTATTCAAGATTTACGTCTAGATCGGTGTTATTCTTCTGTCCTGCCACCAGTTGTTTGATCTGATGAGTTACTTTGTCGATCTCTTTGTTCTCTTGTCGCTCGCAAAATTTACACTCATGCACTGAACATGGTCTTCTCGACAAGCTGTCTGCATTGGCGTGACTTCTTCCTCTTCGATGTTCAATCCGGAAGTCGTAGCTCTGCAGTTTCTCTATCCATCGTGCTATCTGTCCTTCAGGATTTCTAAAGTTCAGAAGCCATTGCAGAGCAGAGTGATCTGACCTCACGCGGAATGTTCTTCCGTACAGGAAGCTGTGGAAATGTTCGATGGATCTTACAACTGCCAGCAGTTCTTTCCGGGTTACACAGTAATTTTTTTCTGCTTTTCCGAACGTTTTGCTGAAGTAGCCTATCACAACTTCTTCTCCGGCTTGGAGCTGCGAGAGTACTGCCCCAATGCCATACTGGGAAGCATCAGTGTCCAGTATGAACAGTCCTTCGTTCTGAGGATAAGCCAGTATAGGAGCAGTGAGAAGACGATGTTTGAGTTCTCTAAAAGACTCTTGGCAATCTGGTGACCAGATGAACTCGACCTTATTTTCAGTCAGGCTATGCAGAGGTTTCGCAATGCTGCTGAAGTACTTCACAAAGCGTCGGTAGTAGCTGCAAAGTCCCAGAAAACTTCTGACCTCATGTTTGTTCCTCGGCACAGGCCAGTCTCTTACTGCCTTTATTTTCTCTGGATCAGTTTCTATCCCTTTCTCAGAAACGACATGTCCGAGGAAACTCACTCTCTTCTGGAAGAGGACGCATTTCTTGGGATTAAGTTGCAGATTGGCACCTCTCAGCCTGGAGAAAACTTGCTTCAGATTCGACAGGTGTTCATCGAAAGTCCTTCCAATCACCATGACATCATCGAGATACACCAGGCATGTTTCCCATGTCAGTCCTCTCAGCACTAACTCCATTAGTCGCTCGAAGGTGGCAGGTGCATTACATAAGCCGAATGGCATGACCTTGAATTGGTACAACCCATTCCCGGTTGAAAAAGCAGTCTTCTCCTTATCGTCTTTATGGAGTTCTACTTGCCAGTAGCCACTTTTCAGGTCTAATGTAGAGAACCACTTTGATCCGGCCAAAGTGTTCAAAGTGTCGTCGATCCGGGGCAGGGGATAACTGTCTTTCTTGGTGACATCATTCAGCTTCCTATAGTCCACGCAAAATCTCATAGTGCCGTCTTTCTTGGTGACCAAAACTACTGGGGACGACCAAGGACTATTAGATTCCTCGATCACACCATCTTCCAGCATTTCGTTAACCATCGCCTTGATTTCTGATTGCTTGGCAAAAGGCAGTCTTCTCGGCGGCTGTCTAATTGGTCTTGCGTCGCCAGTATTAATTCTGTGTTGCACTAGACTCGTACGACCTGTGATTTTATCTTGAGCGAAAATATCGGCCTCCTCCAATACGAACTTCACTGCCATCTCCATCTCCATATTGTTCAATTGGCCCCATGAATTCTTGAACCGCTCTACTAATTCTACTGGCAGTCTTCTGTCTAATGCAGTGGGTGTCACGTTTTTGGACAACGTCACTCGGTCAATGGGTTCGCAAGTGGCGATAACCTCACCATTCTTCAATGTGACCCTGTTAGTTTGCACGTTAGCCACTCTTATGGGTATTGTCCTCTTCGGGTCTACTAAGCATCGTGCGACGAGGGCACCATCATGTCTATCTTTTAGGGGCTCCGCTATGAGAGCAGACATACCATCAAGTTTCTTCTCTAGCCTGGCTCTGACAATCTTCTCACTGTTACCAGGAATCCGTCTATCCTCGTCGACAATAAGTCTCACCCTGAGATTAGCTTCGCCTGCTGTTGGAGATAAATACAACTCTTCGTTGCCGATTCTCAAAATCTTATTTTGGAAGTCCACTGAAAAGACATCAAACTCTTCCATTATATCCAAGCCCAGAATAAATTCGTCGACGATTTCTGCGACGACAGCCTTGGCCTGCAGCTCAGTACTGCCCAGCTTAATGTAAACAATGGCCTCTCCATGCACGGGTATCCTATATCCTTTCGCTGTCTCCAACACAGGCTGTTTGTTGGTCGTGAGTGCCGGCATGTTTGGCAACATGTCTGGACGTACAACGGATCTAGTGGCACCAGTATCGATGGTGAAACTGCATTGTCTTCCGTCCATGCTGCCAGGTATAACGAGGCTCTCGTGGTAGCGTCGGATAGTGGAGACCTTTACTTTGGGGCCTTGGGACTCGCACGCCAGCTGCCGCCCCCTTACACTGGCGTCAGGTCGTTTCCCTGACGCCGCTCACTGTTGGTGTATTCTTGTCTTCTGCGAGCCACCTGTTGGGTTTGTGAGCACTGTCTACTTATGTGCCCTTTCCTACCACACTTGTAACATTCTATGTCTGACCAATCTGCTTTCGTTTTACGTGCTCCGACCGTTGCAGTGAGCTTGCTTATGGCTTCCTTTATAAACTTTATTTCTTGCCTAAGTTCCCCAGTCGTGTCTGAAAGGTCCTCTTTCTCCTTCACTTCGCGCAGCCTGTTGCGGCGAGGTTGAGATGCATTCTTCGCTGCTTCAAATTCCAAGCCATAAATTACGCAGTCCGTAAGTGTTTTGAACCTTCCGAGCCTTAAAGCTTGTTGCATTTCATTATCAAGTACCCCATCGATGAAGGTCTGGACGGTTATCTGGTTGACAAATTCTTCTGGGGCTTGGGGATATGCCAGTCGCACAAGTTTCTCCACTTCGGCACTAAATTCTTGCAGCGTCTCATTTGGCTTCTGGACCCTTGACTTTAGTTGTGTCTGGTAGACCTGGCTCATGTACTTGTTACCATATCTCAAATCTAGGGCCTGTATCACTGTTAAGTAGTTTTGCTGTTTCGACTCCGGGATGTTCTGGAGGATCTCTAGGGCTTTACCTCTAAGCGAGAGAATTAGAGCAGTTGCTGCCTGTTGTTCGCTCCACCCATTGCTGAGAGCTGCCGCCTCAAACTGCCTCCTGTACATGGGCCACGATGTTTCTCCGTCAAAAGTCGGCGGCTTCAAGGTTCCATGAGGCTGCTGCACGATTGGTATACCTTCTTCCGGACGATTTTGAACTGGGGACATTCCAGTAACTCCTCTTGGTTGAGTTCTGTCAGTCTGGCCCATCACCTGCTCTGTCAGTTCTCTATGTCTGACTTCTGTGCCTTTCATCATCATCTTCATTTGTTCTTTCAACCCCTCCACTTCTTCCCATCGTTTGTTCCAATCCTTTACATTTTCTGTTACATTTTCTACTTTACTGTTCACATTTTCTATTTGTTCGTTGATCAGTTCAATTTCCTCTTTTACATCGACTCTCATATTGTGAAACATACTTCGGAGGTCTTCTTTGTCTTCTAGTCGTCGTTTTTCGTCTTCTTCGCGTTGCTTCTTGAGTTCTTCTTTATCTTCAAGACGCCTCTGTTCCTCCTCTTGTCGTCTTCTCTCGTCTTCTTCGCGCCGTCTTCTTTCATCTTCTTGTCGCCGTTGTTCGTCTTCTTCGCGTTGCCTCTTGAGGTCTTCTTTATCTTCTTGCCGCCGTCGTTCCTCTTCTTCGCGCCGTCTTCTTTCTTCTTCTTGTCGTCGTTGTTCGTCTTCTTTGCGTCGTCTTCTTTCATCTTCTTGTCGCCGTTGTTCGTCTTCTTCGCGTTGCCTCTTGAGGTCTTCTTTATCTTCTTGCCGCCGTCGTTCGTCTTCTTCGCGCCGTCTTCTTTCTTCTTCTTGTCGTCGTTGTTCGTCTTCTTCGCGTTGCTTTTTTAGTAAGTCCATCAACTCTTTGATTTCAGCCATCTTGTCGTAGTCAGTCGATCTGGTGTTTACCATTTACAGCTAGCTTGCTTGTTCACTTCTTCACTCACTTATCCCACTTCTGACACCAAATTGTTGCGTTTTCGCCGGGTTCTGGATAAGTGAGACTTTAAATTTTAACAAAACAACTTTATTTACACTCTAAATATGGATACAATAAAATTTCTAGAATTTTTCTCTCACAAAACACTTAATTTACTGTCTACAATTACTAATCTCCACACAAGTCTCTACACTGGTACTACAGTAGCTACTCTCTTAACACTTTACACTGCTTCTTCAAGTCACTACCACATTCTCTTACTGAGCTGAACTAACTCGGGCTGGCTTGCTTTCGCTTTTATATACTCGCCGTACCTTCCCCTCCTTTCTAGAGCATTCCATTCCAGAACGTTCCAGGACCTTCTTTTACTAGAAGGTTCTGTGAATACAGATCGGTCCCGTGTGTATACAGGGGGATGTGTATACAGGATGATCCAAATGTGGTCACCACTCCTATGCTACACAAGAGATGTTTCTCGAACTATAAGATCTCTCTGCGTATACAGGGTGTAAGGGTTCTCTGCGTATACAGGGTGTATATACAGGGTGTTCGGAATGTGCAGACCTCAGTTATCCGTTCCGACGGGGCACAAGTTGGTAACTTCGTTATTTCTGGTCCTAGAGGGTTGAGACTTCGCCTGAGGGGGGTCACCCCAGGCACCCCCAGGGGGTGGGGAGGCGGTGTTGCCAGATTGTGCAAAAATTCCCAGATGTTGGGGAAATTCTGGAGATGTGGCAACACCGCACCTACGTCTATTGAAGTGCTTTGTAACACTATTACACAGTAAATTCTCTTCTGCAAACTGTACATATTGGCATAAAAGTGATTCTAAATTAGTCTTCTGCTTCAAATCATATTCACGTTTCGCCATCCTTTGGAAACCTATAAAATGTCTTTGATAAACTTAGCACGTTATTATTCGAACAATTATAGATTGCACACACCCAACCACTAACATTTATTGTAAAAAACACATCTCAAACTTAATTATACACAGTTAAACACTAGCAATTGCTAGTGTTACACGTTCTCGAACGACGTAACATCAGTACTATCCGCTAGGGGCGCTGATATTCTTGAAACACGAAATCAGCCGGAGTGTCCTGTATTGTCATTACATAGTATTTGGTAACAGTTTTGAAGAATGATGAATCCAACAGCGCACTTATTTTTTCTAAATAACCCTACGCCTTTTTTTAAATTTTTGACATATGAAAATTGTTTCGGTAGAGCGTGATTAAAAAAATTTCCTAAAAAAAGGTTCGAGCGATGTCAGTTCTTACAATATATTCAAGCTTCCTCTGTGAAAAAAAAACCTGTTTTCTGGGTGAACCGAAACCTTCAGTACTGGCCACACACGCACATAAATAATAGGATATATACAGAGTGTTTCATTTTAAAAAAAATGCGCTGAATATCTCATTCCACGTAATTTTTTTTTTAAATCGCTCCGCTAAAAATGCAGTGTAGTCCCAAATAACTTTATAAACTAAAAATCTAATGGTGCTAAATCTGTTGACTTAGATGGTTACTTTAAAATCCCTTATTTCCGAAATATTTGATATTTATATATTATACACAGAATTTTTTTCTGTAAATGAAACGTTAAGTAACAATATAATATCCTGTCACGTTTTATTTTTTCTTTTGATTATTCCGGCGCAATATATTTTTTCGTTAAGGATTTTTTATAAAATCTGGCAACACCGCCATTATAAGGAGATCGCTTCTAATCGCTGGCTACCGGAGTGAAAGTGACTACACCCACCCCGCCCTCGTGCGTAACGTTATAACACTAACGTCGCTAGCGGGCTTGAATTCTACCAATTCATCATTCGCCATGGTTCTACTGCCTCAGCTACCGTTCTTTTTTTATACTGATACGTTTTTCAGGTGGATATAAATCCCGCTATGTGACTTAGAGATATTCTTGCATAAGCGGTAGTGGAATTATGTCGACAATGGCAAACCAGCGGGCCAAATGATACCATTTACTGGAGCGTGGCACGGCATCCTTGAAGATTGCCGGAGACCAAGAATGTCGACATAGTAAATTGTCTAGCAAATTTTTTTAGGATGGATAGCTAAATTGTTACTAGTTATTTATCTTCACGTAAGATCTAATACATCTATAACACAGAGTCTCAGTGGTTCAGTGGTAAGAACGTGTGCCTCTGAACCGAAGAGTGCTGGGTTCGATCCCACGGTACTCCTTTCACTTTTTCAGTACAATTAACATCAACCGAGGTTGTGGCATTCTATTTGAACAAGTTGAATGTCTGCGCGTTCCGCCCTTCGGAGGGGGCGTAAAGCCGTCGGTCCGATGTCCAGACGATGTTGGGCACGTTAAAGATTCCTCCTTACAGAAAGGCAGGGGTTCGGCAAAATTTCCAAGATAGTGAGGTGAAACAGCTCCTTGGCGTGGGTGATTGGCCATAGTCGCGGAAATAGGCCGACGTTAAAGAAATAGAAACACACAACACTATAACAATAGGGAAGTCTCAGAGTTTTTTAGTGAATTTTCTTTAAAAAATCACTAATGAGGAGATGCCGACTTTTGAATTATGAAAAAAAATTCTTCAAATGAGCGCTACTAGTTTCAATTTTTATATGTTTATATATATATATATATATATATATATATATATATATATATATATATATATATATATATATATATATATATATATATATATATATATATATATATATATATATATATATATATATATATATATATATATATATGTATGTATGTATCACATTGATAGCTCGAAAAATAATAGGCCGATTTTTATTAAATTTGGTGAATACCTTCCTTTTACAAGTGGCTTGGACAAGTTCGTTAGCCAGGAAAATCCGCACAGGTTTTCCCGGAAAATATTGTGTTTTCTTTCGAAAAAAAAATATATATCTCCGGAAATAACAAAGTAAGGGCAACGAAATTTAGTACGCGGATTTAAATTATTATAGGTAAATGACCTACCAAAATTTAGCTCTCTATTTCAAAAGATAAAAACTCTGGACGCAGCAAGTGCGTTATGGTAGTGAATTTTCATAAAACTATTTTTTAATAGCAATAATGTGTGTTTTTTTAATAAAGCAGGCATCAAATTTGGTTACCAGTATAATCTATATAGTAAAAACAATGTGCCATGTTTCATCAAAATAACTTTATTGTTTGAAAATGTACAAAAATTTCCGAAAGTTAACTTAAAGTGTTCCCGAAAAAACTCGTTTCTTGGTCAACCTTATAGGTTAATAGCAAATTGAGCTATTCAAATATTAAGCATTTGATCAAAATTCGCTACCATAACGCACTTACTGCGTCCAGAATTTTTTTTCTTACAAACATGCATTATAGTTCGATGGAAAATGCAATAACATAAGGCGTGTTTGATTAAAAAAAAAAAAGAAAATTTGTATCACCAACGACTTATGGGCCACCCTGTGATTGTAGAAATAATTTTTTTAAGATGTAGCTCAAGGCACCCTATAATTAATATATACATTTTTTTTTCATATCTTGTATAATAACAGATATATTGAGCTTTATTGATTTTTTTACGAAAATTTTACAAAAATTATATACCATTATACGATAAACTCTATAGCTAAGAATACTCCCAAGCATCAGAGAAAGGGTCTATTTGATATGAAGTTTCTGGAAATATTTTATTAAAATGAAGGACAGTGACGGTTGAAACTAAGACTTCAGGGTTTGTAAAACATTCTTCTTGAGACATCTTATTTCCATAGCCCGTATTAGATTCAAGTTATTTGCCTAAATGTTGCAACTTTTGACGTTTAAATCGCAACTTTATTTTTCTTTAAATGCCTATAACTTTTTTGTCTTTTGACCTACAGAGCTAAATTTTGGCATGTAGCTTACCTATAAACCCGCGTACCAAATTTGTATGCCCTTACTTTGTTAATTCCGGAGATATAATTTTTTTTCGAAAGAAAACACAAAATTTTCCGGGAAAACCTGGACCGATTTTCCTGGCTAACGAACTTATCCAAGCCATTTGCAAAAGGAAGGTATTCACCAAATTTAATCAAAATCGGCCCATTATTTTTTTAGTTATCGGTGTGATACATACATATATATATATATATATATATATATATATATATATATATATATATATATATATATATATATATATATATATATATATATATAAACATATAAAAATTTTAACTGACCCCGGATATGTGTTCTGGGGGGCTTAATTAGCGCTTATTTGAAGAAATTTTTTCAACATTCAAAAGTCGGGATCTCCTCATTAGTGAATTTTTTTTTAAGAAAATTCACTAAAAGGTGAGAGACATTTAAAGAAAAATAAATTGAGGTTTTCCTCAAAACGTCCAAGTCGCGATTTAAAACGCCAGAATTGGCAACATTTAGGCAAGGAACGTGGATCTCATACGGGCTATGGAAAGAAAATGTCTCAAGAAGAATGTTTTAAAAACCATGAAATATTAGCTGCAACCGTCGTTGTCCTTCATTTTAATGAAATGTTTCCAGAAGATTCATTTCAAATAGACCCTTTCTCTGGTGCTTTGGCAGTAGTCTTGGCTATGGAGTTTATAGTTTAATGGTATATAATTTGTTGTCGAATTTTCGTAAAAAATCAATAAAGCTCAACATATCCGTTATTATACAAGAAAAAAAATGTATACATTAATTATAGGGTGTCTTGAACTATATCTTAAAAACATATTTCTACAATCACAGGCTGGCCTTTAAGTCGTTGGTGATACAAATTTTCTTTTTTTTTTAATCGAACACGCCTTATGTTATTGCATTTTTGCATTTTCCATCAAAATATAATGCACGTTTGTAAGAAAATAAATTCGGGACGCAGCAAGTGCGTTATGGTAGCGAATTTTCATTAAATGCTTCAAATTTGAATAGTTCGAATTTGCTATTAACCTGTAAAGTTGACCAAGAAATTAGTTTTTTCGGGAAAACTTTAAGTTTACTATCGGAAATTTTTATACATTTTCAAATAATAAAGTTATTTTGATGAAACATGCCACACTGTTTCTACTATATAGGTTATACTGGTAACCGAATTTGATGCAAGCATTCTTAAAAAAACACACACATATTTGCTATTAAAAAACATTTTTATGAAAATTAACTACCATAACGCACTGGCTGCGTCCAAACTTTTTATATCTTATAAATGATACAAAAGTTAATTACCCTAGAACACTAATATAATTTTTCTCCGCGTTGTTACTAGGGTCGTAATTATTACGACTACAAAAAAGTTAAATTACTTCTTCAATTCATTGATTGTTGTTGCCCTTACTTGGTGAAACTTGTCCATACTACATACAGACTTGGAGACTACTTCTCTGGCTTCACTGTTGGTTTTTAGTGGTGAAGGACGTAGCCAGCGCGCAAGCTAACTGGAGCAAGTGGCCCTTACGAATTCTGGTTGTTCTAGGATGTTCTTCAACGTTTCTGTGACTATAGTTTCGCTGCTTGACAGCATCCTCAGACAGATTAAAATTGAATTAGTACGAAATCATGACAACTACAAATAAAGATCGGTTGCTATGTTATGATATGATATTGTGATCAAAAATTTTTATCAAATTGAAAATAAAATGAAACACAGATGACAAATGAGGCATTTAAAATCTCTACGTGATGTATATCAATATTTAACATAAAAATAGAACTAGCCTATAATAACTATGATAACAGTTATAACAATAAAATAACTTTTTTTTTTTTTATGTCAACAACACACCACGAGGGCTTACAGCCTAAATACTATCGTACCGTGGGTGTTGACAAGGAGAAAAGACGCAGCTTGTTAATTCTGGACTTGAAGGTTTGGAGGTTTGGAGGAGAAGGAAAAACATGTGCCGGCAAGGAATTCCACAACTTGGAAGTCCTCGGGACAAAAGAGCGGGCATAACAAGATGTTCTATGTCTGGTGACCTGGACATTAAAAGGGTGCATTCGCTCTGTTCCCCTGGTAGATCTGCTGGGGGCAGCAGGTGGGGGAATTATGGAGGAAAGCTCCTCTGAGCAGTGCCCGTGCAGATATCTATAAAAGAGAGAGAGGTCACCAACGGCACGTCGGTGGGCAAGGGATGGAAGCCTTTGGGTGAGGGTAGGGTCACCGATGAGACGTATAGCTCTCTTTTGAATGGAGTCCAGAATAGCGAGTGTAGAAGCGGCAGCTGCACCCCAGATGTGGGAGCAGTATTCGAGGTTTGGCCTTATTTGTGAAGTGTATAAGGTATAGAGATTAGTTGGTGAAAAGTATTTGCGAGCCCGGAAGAGGAAACCCAATTTCTTAGCAGCCGCTTCTGCAATTGATGTAACATGTTGGTGCCAATTAAGATTTCGATCCACAGAAATGCCAACAAGAGAAAAGGACTCATTACTTTGAATAACTTGGTTGTTCATTGTGATGGGTCTAGGGCTGCTGTATCTCTTGTGAGAAAGAAAGCAAGACTTAGTTTTGGTGGGGTTGAATTGTACAAGATTTCTACTTCCCCAGTCTAATATTTTTTGGAGGTCCACGGAGACAGAACCCTCCATGAGTCTGCGATCCTCATCTAATTGGGCTAAAGAGACAGGCTTAGAATATTGTATATTTGAGTGGAGGGTGCTGTCGTCTGCGTAACTGTGAACTGGGTTGGATGTGCTAGAGAGGAGGTCATTGATGTGGAGAAGAAACAAAGTAGGGGCTAAAGCTGAACCTTGAGGAACTCCTGCATTAATTGGATACAGTTTAGAGGAATGGCCATCCACAACAACAGATATGCTCCTGTTGGAGAGGAAATTTGCTGTCCAGGTACAAAGTTTTGGTGGTAGGCCATAGGCCGGAAGTTTATTAAGCAGCGCTGCGTGCCAGACCTGGTCGAATGCTTTGGATATGTCTAGAGCAACAATCTGGGATTCACCATGTTGTTCCATAGACTTGTTCCAAGAATGGGTGACAAAGGAAAGGAGGTCGGCAGTCGATCTGCGCTGACGGAATCCATACTGCCTGTCGTGGATTAGACTGTGTTTTTCAAGGAATTTTAGTAGTTCGGTGTTTATATACTTTTCCATCACTTAAGAGATGACTGAAAGGAGAGAAATAGGCCTGTAGTTGCTAGGAAGCGCTTTGGATCCTTTCTTGGGATGGGTTGTACTCGAGCAGTTTTCCAGTTACTAGGGAATATGCCTTTATTGTAAGATATCTGAAACAGACGAGTCAGGACAGGAGCAAGTTCTGGTGCGCATTTTTTGAGAACAATTGCTGGGATCTCGTCAAGGCCATACGCTTTCCTGGTATTAAGAGAAGAGAGCATCTTTCGTACCTTTTTAGTTTTGAAAATGATATCAGTCATTTTATGCGCGACATTGGGGACTGTTGGTGGTTGAACATTTTGAGGTGGGTTGAGAGTAGAATTTCCGGCGAACAACGAAGCAAAAAGTTCAGCCTTGCCCAGGGCGGTAGAAACAATTTCATCCCCTGAGACAAGAGGTGGGAACGTGCTCTTGCAGAAATTATTCCCAATAGACTTAGCAAGAGTCCAGAAGGATTTGCCGCCGTTGGAGCTTGAGAGGACTTTGTTTTTGATGTGGTTATTAAACGAGTTTTTTTCTTCAGAAAGAATGCGGACATAGCGGTTTCTTGCGTCGTTGAATGCTTGACGATTTTCTTGACTGGGATTGTGTAGAAGCGTTTTGTGAGCTTTGACCTTTTCAAGTCTGGCCTTGTCACAGGATTTAGAGAACCAGGGCTTTTGAGTGGCTGAAGAGGTTTTCTGTGTACGTGGAATAAATAATTCCATGCCAGCTTGGATAATTTCGGTCACGTTTTGTGAGACATCAGAGGGGTCAGGATGAGAGAAACAGACAGACGCCCATGGAAATGAGGAAAAGTAATCCCGCATTTCGTCCCAGTTTGCGGAGTTGTAGTGCCAAACGATACGTGGGTGTGATGACTGTGTGACCTCGGGTTGCATTGCACAGGAAGCAGTGACCATGCCGTGGTCCGAGCGACCAAGGGGGGCGGTGACTGATATCTTATAGCATTCCATGTTTGTAGTAAGAAGGAGATCCAAGGGATTTGAGCTGTGTGTTGGGATACGAGGAAAGTAAGTAGGTTGCTGAACCATATTGGCCAAAGAATTGCTGACTGCAAAGGCCTCCGCTGCTCTCCCTTGTGGATCGGTTTTTGAAGATCCTAGCCATTCCTTATTATGGACATTGAAGTCGCCAAGAATAGTGACCTCGGAGGAAGGATATTCAGAAATCAGATAGTGGGTTTTTTCAGAAAGGTAGTCAAAGAGCTGGACAAAGTTGTTGTCAGAAGGTGACCGGTAAATGCAACAGATGAATTTAGTTGCAACCCTGAGAGAGAGTTTTATCCATAGTATGTCTTTTCTTCCAGCTTCTAAATTGGGAAGTCTGGTGCGGGGTAGATTGCTACGGACGTACGCGCACACGCCTCCATGCAATCTAAAGGCAGTAAGGAGCTCATACCCCGGGAAATTAAGGTGATTAGTGGCTGTTTTGGCACTGATTTGGGTTTCGGTGAGGAAGAGGAGTTGGGGCCTGTTAGCCTGGAGGAAATGGTGGACGGAGTTCAGGTTAGAATTTAGGCCACATATATTCGAAAAGGATATGTTAAATCTTGATGTTGGCGCCCCCTGTACACCCCTCTCCCGGAGATCCGAATGGAGGAGTATTTTGCCTCCGGAATATTTTATACAAGGAGGAGCCATCATCATTTTTGCTTATGAATAATAACTAAATAATAACAGTATAAAAGCAGTCTCTATACAACAAAAATATCGACATACATCAACTCATTATCTTATGACAACTTTTATTTATAAAAATATAAGGAAAATGAGACATGTTCTATGTACATAACAATGCACAAAAAGGTGCTACATTAGACTACTCTAAGGAGTGGTACAAAAATTATCCCTGTGTACCCGCGGATGGCGCGTTTACTATGGCAGCAACAGTTGGCTGTCATTTTTCGAAGACGAATTGGACAATAGAGGCATATTGAGCGATTTCCTTTTAAGGGTTGGGGTTTGGCATGGGTTTGTGGAATATTAAAACTTTCAAATATATCTTTGTAAATTTAGTGTCGCAATTCAGAGAGTTTCAGTATTTGCCGCATTCAAAGCCCGGCAAGACTCTTGTTCAGTTCAATCAAGAAACTATAGCGAGATATGGGTTTTTCGCTTATGCTGTATTTATTATAAAAAATATATCATGTAAGAGTTTAGAAGTAATTATTAAATCCTCCTGAGTCCCGGTGTCTATTCAAATGGACACTTGGTTTTAGTGAATTTTCGTAGAAAAAATTCACTAATGGGGAGATCCCGACTTTTGAATTTTGAAAAAAATTTTACACATGAGCGCGAACTAGGACCGGGGTCAGTTTTAATTTTTATATGTTTATATATATATATATATATATATATATATATATATATATATATATATATATATATATATATATACATATATATATATATATATATATATATATATATATATATATATATATATATATATATATATATATATATATATATATATATATATACAGGGTCGCTGATAAGTCTGGAAACGGTCGATTATCCGGGAAAATATACAAGGTGTCGAAAAAAGTTTTTGGGTTCTTCAATGTCTACTAGGCGGTGATAATTTTATTTATACAGGGTTGGTCATACAGGCGTGGCACACCAATATTAATTTTTTTTAATGGAACACCCTATATATTATTCGATATTTCAATCCTTCTCTTAATTTTGAGCAACATTTATGAGAAGCATAATGTACCTAAACTCAATCGTTTCCGGGTAAAAAAATAAATAAAAATAAACGCTACTGTTTTTAAAATCTATTGGATGAAGAACAAAAATAAATGAAAAGTAGAATATCTCTTGAAAACAATCTGTGAGTGTGAAAAGAACCGGTTGCGATGTTTTTAACATTGTTTGGAATCCCAAGATAAGATAAGATGCCCATAAGAAACGCAGTATTATTCTTTTGTTTTAAAATGTTTCCAGGACAACGAATGTCAAACATTCATTCAGTGTCAACAGTTTTGAAACATTAGTAATTTAGTGTCAACAGTTTTTGTGCAAAATGGCAAGTTTAAGTGAAACCGAACGTATCGAAATTTTAATGATGATAGGGTACGGTGATAGAACACGAAGTTTTGCTCAAGTGGTGATTATGTTCAATGAGTTGCATCCTGAGCGGGAATCGATCTCCAAATCCACAGTTTCGAAAACTTTGCATCGTTTTCACGAAACTGGCGGTATCAAGGATAAACCTAGAACTGGAAGGCCAGTAACCGTTACAAATGAAGAAAATTCTTTGAATGTAATATTGGATGTGGTGGAAAATCCGAAAACTTCGGCACAGCAATTGGCTTTAAATCACAATATGAGTCGATATTCAATTCAAAAGATTACGAAGCGGGAAAAGTTCCGTCCATATAAAATTCATTTATTGCAAGAACTGAGTGAAGACGATTTTGATCGCAGAATCGAGTTCTGTGAACTTATTAGGGAGAACTTACGCCAAAATTTTAACTTTGCCAACCACATTTTGTTTTCCAACGAATCTACATTTTGTTTGAATGGACAAGTCAACCGACACAACTGTAGGTACTGGTCAGACGAAAACCCACATTGGATGGAACAAATTCACACCCAAAGACCGCAAAAAGTAAATGTTTGGTGTGCTATTATTGGTGGACATATCATAGGACCTTATTTTATACACGGTAATTTGAACTCTGCTCGATATTTGACACTTTTGCAAGAATCAATTGTTCCAGACGTTAGTCGATTATTTCCGAACAATAACGACCCAAATCTACCAGCGGAAGAAATATGGTTTCAGCAGGATGGGGCACCCCCTCATTTTGGAATTGAGGTACGGGAATATCTGAATCAAACCTTTCCTGGCAGATGGATAGGGCGCAGGGGAACTATTGAATGGCCAGCTAGGTCTCCCGACATGACGACGCTTGACTTTTTTTTGTGGGGTCATGTAAAAAATTTAATTTACCAAAATAGACCGCAGAATATTGAAGAGTTGCAAGCAAGGATTGTGCATGAAATTAATAACATTCCTCAAAACGCTCTTGTAAATGCAGTGCAATGTTTTGTTAAGCGAATTCATTATTGTCAGGAGGTCAATGGAGAACACTTTGAACATCTTATAAAATAGGATTTTAAACAATGTTAAAAACATCGCAACCGGTTCTTTTCACACTCACAGATTGTTTTCAAGAGATATTCTACTTTTCATTTATTTTTGTTCTTCATCCAATAGATTTTAAAAACAATAGCGTTTATTTTTTTTTTTTTTTTACCCGGAAACGATTGAGTTTATGTACAACATGCTTCTGATAAATGTTGCTCAAAATTAAGAGAAGGATTGAAATATCGAATAATATATAGGGTGTTCCATTAAAAAAAAATTAATATTGGTGTGCCACGCCTGTATGACCAACCCTGTATAAATGAAATTATCACCGCCTAGTAGACATTGAAGAACCCAAAAACTTTTGTATAAAACTTTTTTCGACACCTTGTATATTTTCCCGGATAATCGACCGTTTCCAGACTTATCAGCGACCCTGTATATATACATATATATATATATATATATATATATATATATATATATATATATATATATATATATATATATATATATATATATATATATATATATATATATATATATGTGTGTATGTATCACACCAATAACTCAAAAAATAAAGGGCTGATTTTGATAAAATTTGGCACGTACCTTTATTTTATCAATGGCTTGGATCAGTTCGTTAGTCAGGAAAATCGGACGAGGTTTTACTGGAACATTTTGAGTTTTCATTCGAAAAAAATTCTTATCTCAAAAAATAATGGGTCGATTTTAATAAAAGTTAGCATGTACCTTTCCTTTGTAAATGGCTTTGACGAGTCTGTTAGTCAGAAAAATCGGACGAGGTTTTCCGGGAAAATTTTGGGTTTTTATTTGAAAAAAAAATTTATCTCAAAGAATAATGGGCCGATTTTGATAAAATTTGGCATGTACCTTCCCGTTGTAAATGGCTTTGATAAGTTCGTTAATCGAAAAAATCGGACGAGGTTTTCCGGAAAAATTTTGAGTTTTCATTTGAAAAAAAAAATTATCTTAAAAAAGAAAAATTTATGATAACCAAATTTGGTAGGTAGGTTTACGATATAAAAAGTAAACTATACTCCAAAATTTAGATTTATATGTTACAAGAAAAAAAAGTTCTAATAAAATATTTTGTGCCAGATCATTTCTATGAAAATTCACTACCATAACGCACTTGCTGCGTCCAGGCTTTTTAGTTTCTATTTCAGTAACAGTTAAATCGTCTGGCTTAGATCCCTCGGACCAACGTAGGGGACATGTGAACTCAAGGATCAACAGCGCCGGTGTTGTAATAGTGCACTTTAAAACAAAACAACCTACAATACAAAATTGTAAACAATGACAGCGTTTCGGTATATAATGGGTTTTACTTAGTTACAGGTACTATTTTTTTGCATATTTCACTAAATAGTGTTGTTATTTGCACATCTAAGAACCTCGATGGTTCAGGGGTAAGAACGTGTGCCTCTGAACCGAAGCGTACTGGGTTCGATCACAGGGTACTCCTTTCACTTTTTCAGTACAAACTGTAACATTAACATCAACCGAGATTCTGGCATCGAATTTGAGCAAGTTGAATGTCTGCACGTTCCGCCCTTCGGAGGGGGCGTAAAGCCGTCGGTCCCGTGTCCATGCGATGTTGGGCACGTTAAAGATCCCTACCCTCCTTACAGCAATGCAGGGGGTTCGGCAAAATTTCCAGGATATTAAGGTGAAACTGCTCCCTGGCGTCGGTGATTGGCCATAGTCGCGGAAATAGGTCGATGTTAAAGAAACAAAACACACACGCACATTTGCACATCTGAAAATTATCTCATGGCTAAGGCTAGATGCATTCTCACCACAATTATAACCGTAGACCGGTTTCGCTCTAATTAGAGCTCGTCAGTACGGCATACTAATTGCCGCGAAAATACACCTATAAAGTAATACGGGTATGGTAGCCAGCCTTCCAGCACTAAGTGAGATGTAAGACCCATCACAATGAATAACCAAGTTATTCAAAGTAATGAGTCCTTTTCACTTGTTGGCATTTCTGTGGATCGAAATCTGAATTGGCACCAACATGTCACATCGATTGCATAGCGGCTGCTAAGAAATCAGGTTTCCTCTTCCGGGTTCGCAAATACTTTTCACCAGCTAATCTGTATACCTTATATACTTCACAAATAAGGCCAAACCCGTTGCCGCTTCTACACTCGCTTTCCTAGACTTCATTCAGAAGAGATCTATACGTCTCATCGGTGACCCTACCCTCACCCAAAAGCTGCCATCCCTTGCCCACCCACGTCCCGTTGGTGACCTCTCTCTCTTTTATAGATATCTGCACGGGCACTGCTCAGATGAGCTTTCTTCCATAGTTCCTCCACCTGCTGCCCCAACAGATCTACCAGGGGAACAAAGCGAATGCACCCTTTTACTGTCCAGATCACCAGACATAGAACATCTTGTTATGCCCGCTCTTGTGTCCCGAGGACTTCCAAGGTGTGGAATTCCTTGCTGGCACATGTTTTTCCTTCTCCTCCGAACCTTTAAACCTTCAAGTCCAGAATTAACAAGTTGCCTCTTTCCTCCTTGTCGACACCCACAGTACGATAGTATTTAGGCTGTGGTGTGTTGTTGAAATAAATAAAAAGCCTACATCATTATTTTCGAAGACTCATTTTTTCTAACTCAACTTTTTTATTCCAAAGGTTTTTATTCGCTACAAAAATGCGTTTTTGAACCTTTTACTTTCTGTTAGTGAATTTTCGTAGAAAAAATTCACTAATGGGGAGATCCCGACTTTTGAATTTTAAAAAATTTTTTGCAAATGAGCGCGAACTAGGACCCCTAGAACCCATATCCGGGGTCAGTTTCAATTTTTATATGTTTATATATATATATATATATATATATATATATATATATATATATATATATATATATATATATATATATATATATATATATATATGTATGTATCACACCGATAACTCAAAAAATAATGGGCCGATTTTGAAAAAATTTGGCACGTACGTTTCTTTTGTAAATAGCTTGGATAAGTTCATTAGTAAGGAAAATCGTATGAGGTTTTCCGGGAAAATTTTGAGTTTTCATTGGAAAAAATTCTTATCTCAAAAAGTAATAAGCCGATTTTAATAAAATTTGGCATGTACTTTCCTTTTGTAAATGGCCTTGATAAGTTTGTTAGCCAGGAAAATGGGACGAGGTTTCCCGGGAAAATTTTGAGTTTTCATTCGAAAAAAATTTTTATCTCGAAGAATAACAGGCCGATTTTGATAAAATTTGGCGTGTACCTTCCTTTTGTAAATGTCTTTGATAAGTTCGTTAATCAGAAAAATCAGACGAGGTTTTTCCGGAAAAATTTTGAGTTTTCATTTGAAAAAAAATTTTATCTTAAAAAATAAAAAAATCTATGATAACCAAATTTGGTAGGTAGGTTTACGATATAAAAAGTAAACTATACAAAATTTAGATTTCTATCTTACAAGAAAAAAAAGTTATAATAAAATATTTTGTACCAGATCATTTTTATGAAAATTCACTACCATAACGCACTTGCTGCGTCTTCGACTTTTTTTTAAGTTTTATTTACTTTTCACTCAAATTTTTTATGTTAGTCTTTTGAATGAACCTTTTGTGTTAGGATTTTTAGTGTTTGTTAGAGTAGGTTGCAGGACTGTATGTAAAGATAAGCCACAATTTTGACATAACAGCTAAATAAAAATAAGTTACTTACAAGTAACAAGTGTTGGTTAATATACGGAAAGTTACTAAATTGTTTAAAAATGTATTATATGTAATTGGAAACGTAAGTTCTGTTTCGAACATCTGCGAGAACTTCTTTATTAGTCACTTCCTTCTATCTGTCTTATACATAGCGATATGTCGAGAAGGCCTTACCTTAATTAATCCTTTACTACATTTTGCGAGCAGTTTAATGCATAAACTGAGAGCCAACTGTAACGAATAAGGAGATGTATATATCACAGAAATGCTAGTCCAATTCCATATCTAGTAATCCATAAATATGGTTCGGCAGTTAGTTATAGATTATATATCAAGAAATATGGCTCTATAGCTTTACTAAATAAAGACATGCTAAGAAGCCAGTTGACATATTACTAAAATTTATTCAATCACTTCTTTGATGAGCGCAAAGTTTATGGTTGTTCCCATAACGTAAGTTTATGCGACATAAACTAGTTCTCACATAATACCTGTCCTATATGTCAGATGTAGGGACAAACCTACAAGTTCCCGGTTAATTATATAGATGTAATACTATATAACCTAATAAGTACACTTGGAGAACACCCAAATCACCACAACACATATTTCAGAGACCTTACGATCGTTTCGTTGACCATGTCAACATCTTCAGAGGAAGAAAAATTATAAAATAAAAAACTAGCTACGTTGTATTTATATCGCGTCAAAGTAAACGAACTAGTCCGAAGTACAGTTGTCGTCCAAGAACGATCGTTTGTTTATTGTGTAATAAAAGTAAAAGGTCTAAGACCTGCTTGAATCTTCTGGTCGACAAATTTATGACCCTTATCTAATATAGGTCCAAACGACCTGAGTTATTCAAGGGATCAGCACGTTTTTTTTTCGATCTAGAAATTTACTATGTGGATATTGGAACATGCCGCCAAAGACATCTGGTGAGATAAACAACATCAACTCAACTCATCTCTTTTACCTAGAAAACTAAAACTCCGAGTGTCTGTCTCGCCATGTTAACTCTAACAAAGAATAAATAATTGAATCAAATACTACATAAATACTATATTTATATTGATTTTAATTCTTCGTGAAAGTATTTATATTGAATAAATAGATACAACAAATCGAAAGGGTCCTTAATTCAAGACAAACAAAGAGATTGGTATATGTATAAACCGGCCGAGTTATTGACAGTAATTTATTATTCCACCAGACAAGTTTGGAGTGTTTGAGCGGTCAAATGCAAAGAGAAAATAAAGAGCTTGCAATTAAAGGTGCCGCACGATTCAATGAAGTTTTGTTCTTAATAGACTTTCATATAAAAATACTTTCTAATGAATCAAGCATAGTTTGATGTCTAACATTTTTGACAAGTTTCAAATTTTCTTTGTCGATGTGGTGATTACTATCCCATATATGTTGAGCCACGCATGATTTGTCCACCGTACCATAACGTAAATGTGCGAGATGTTCACGAAATCTGGTGGCTATGTTTCTCATAGTTTGGCCCACGTATTTAAGATCACAATCTTTGCAACTAATCTCATAAATACCGGACATTTCAGTGACTTTGTCTTTGTCTTTCGTATTACCCAACAATTTTTTTAAATTACTTTTCGTCGAAAACGTCAAATGTAAATCGGCTTTCTTAAAAATACTTTCCAAGCCCTTTGTGATTCGTGGTTCATAAGGTAAACACACACATTTTTTCTCTATTTTACCTTTCTTAAATGTCGTACATTCAGATATCATTTTCGTTGTTCTGTGTTTGTTAACTAATTTTTTTATTAAACCATCCGAGTACCCGTTATATCTCGCCACATTTGTAGTAAATCTATTTTTACTTAACGGAAATTTGATCAATCTATTTACTAAGAAATTTAAACTAGCCGTTTTTTGTGCAAACGTATGATGTGAGTCGTTAGGAATATAACTAATAGTAGCCGTTTCCTTCCTATAGACATCGAATTCAAGCGAGCCATTATTTTTATTTTTAAAAACCAGTGCATCTAGACATGGTCAACGAAACGATCGTAAGGTCTCTGAAATATGTGTTGTGGTGATTTGGGTGTTCTCCAAGTGTACTTATCAGTGCTCATCACAAGTTCCAGTTTTCACATAGTGGACTATATAACCTGTTTTATGAATTGCGATATAATCTAAAGGTGATATGCAAAATCAACTGCTAATTTAATGCAAACCTATATGGATTGTGTAACTTTCGTAAAAAAATCACGTTTGACGCGACCACAACTGTTATATATTAAAACAGTTTCTTTAAATGATACAGAAGTAGCCCCACTAGAAACCACGTCTAAGGATGGAATCAAATTCATATGTTAATATGCAGTGGGGAAAGAGGAACAGCGAAATGGGATATATTCAGTATTTCAATTATTATTATTAGTTAATTTATTTATTTATTCTGCATATTTATAAAAAATCACGAAACACGTCATTTGTAGATAAAAAATTCGGGACGCAACAAGCGCGTTATGGGAACGAATTTTCTTTAAAAAATTTTAATAGCAAATGTCTTTCTTTGATGAAAGCAGGCATCAAACTTGGTTGCCTATATAGTAGAAACAATGTACCATATTTCATCGAAATAATTTTATTGTTTAAAAATATATAAACATTTTTCAAAAATCTGGATGCAGCAAGTGAGTTATGGAAGTGAATTTCCATAAAGATGTTTTTAATAGCAAATGCGAGCAGGCATCAATCTGATTACCGGTATAGCCTACGTAGTAGAAACAATGTACTATATTTTATCAAAATTACTTATGGTTTGAAAATATACCAAAATTTTCCGAAAATAAACTTAATTGTTGGTTTCCTAACCAACAAAGCTTACGTTAATAGCAACTTGAGTTATTGAAATTTGAAGGATTTTATGAAAATTTGGTAAATTTGCAGATGAGCTACCGAACGCTTTTCAAAAAATTGTTTTCAGAAACATTACTAGGACCCCACCTGGATGCACAAACCACAAGAAAAATTTCTTATTCACACCCCCCAAGGAAGTTACGGGACTGGGAGTGAATAGGGGTGCTGGGCGGGGTAGGTAGTAAAAAGGAAATATAAGCAGAAAATGCGAATAAAACTGCTTGAAAGCTGTCTATTTGAAGCCATATCCCCATTAAATCTTGCCTACCCCGCACAGCACCCCTATTTGCCCCAGGTCACGTAACTTTCTTGGGGGGTAAGAACAAGAAGTCTTTCTTGTGGTTTATGTAACGAGGGTGGTTGTATGCACACGAGGGGGGAAGGGAAATGCATAAGACGAAGCAGACCTCCCACCCATTCGGCTTGTGGCAGAGGGATTTTCCTCACCACTCGCGTGCATAAAACCACCCTCACTGTATAAACCACAAGAAAAATGTCTTGTTCCTACCCACCAAGGAAGTTACGGTACCTGGGGGGATAGAGGTGCTGTGCGGGGTAGGCAGGGTTTAAGAGGGATATGGCTTCAAGATTTGAAAAAGACAGTTTTCAAGCTCGTTTCATTCGCATTTTCTGCTTATATTTCCTTTTTACTACCTACCCCGCCCACCCCTACTCACTCCTGGTCCCGTAACTTCCTTGAGGGGTGTGAACAAGAAATGTTTGTTGGGGTTTGTGGATCCAGGAGGGGCACTAGGCAGGTTTCTGAAAACAGTTTTTTGAAAACCGTTCGGCAGCTAAACTGCAAATTTACCGAAAATTCGCTACCAAAACACACTTACTGCGTCCAGATTTTTTTCTTACAAACGCATCATATTTCGATAAAAAAGGCAAAAACGCATTAACATATTTGTTCTACGAAAATTAGCTAAAAAAAATTATAGACCGTCTTCTCTAAACCTACAGTGAAAGCATCAACTTAACTAAACTGACAGCCAAAGCATCAGAGAAAGGGTCTATTTGAAATGAATATTCTGTAAATACTTTAGTAAAATCAAGGGCAATGACGGTCGAATCTGAAACTTAAGGGTATGCAGACTACTCTTCTTGCAACATCTTCTTTTCACAATCCGTATTTGTTTTACGTTCTTTGCCTAAACATTGCCAATTTTGACGTTTAAAATTGCGAGTTTGATGTTTTGAGGAAAACTCCAAAATTTGTTTCTTTAACTGCCCATAACATCTTTGTGTTTAAAGCTAGAGAGCTAAACTTTGGTGCAGAGTTCGCTCTTTATAGTACAAACAAGTGCACCAAATTCGGTTGTCCTCACTTTGTTATGTATGGAGATATGAATTTTTTAAAAAGAAAACACAAAATTTTCTAGGAAAACCTGGTCCGATTTTCCTGGATAACGAAATTATTTAAGCCACTTGCAAATGGAAGGTACTCACGAAATTTGATCAAGATCGGTCTATAATTTTTTGATATATAAACACAGACCTCCTCATTATCGAATTAAAAAAAAATCGCTAAAAGGTTCTTTTTTTTTATTTCTTTAACGTCGGCCTATTTCCGCGACTATGGTCAATGACCGAGGCCAGGAAGCACCTCACTATCCTAGACATTTTGACGAATCCTTGCCTTTCTGTAAGGAAGGTAGGGATATTTAACGTGCCCAACATCGCATGGACACTGGACCGATGGCTTTACGCCCCCTCTGAAGGGCGAAACGTGCAGACATTCAATTTGCTCCAATGCAATGCCATAGCCTCGGTTGAAGTTAATTGTACAGTAGGTACTGAAAAAGTTAAAGGAGTATCCTGGAATCGAACGCAGCACCCTTTGGTTCAGAGGCACACATTCTTACCACTAAACCACCGAGGCTCTAGATTAAAAAATGACATCCTGCAACGAAAACTTTATCTCTACATTCAACCCCCTTCGGGTGACAGTTGCGATCACTAAATTTTTAAGTAGAAATAGTGATTTGTGTTACCCCATTTAAAAGATCTCCTCATTCTACTTTCGAAAATAATATGGTTTTAATATTTCTCGCAAAAATTAATAGTAAACACTGAAATTCATCTGATTGAGGAACTTTGCTACGGCACACTGAGAAAGCAAGCAAAAACCATTTCAGTGTTCTTTTGGACGGTATCCTGTTTGTTATAGAGTTATCCGCTCCAGCTGAGCCTAACGTTAGGATAAAGGAGGAGGAAAAACGGACCAAGTATAGAGACCTTATGTTTGAGCTTAGGCAGCTTTATCCAGGACACAATATACGACTCGTCGTTCTGATTGTTGGCTGTCTAGGGGATGTACCCAATACGCTGTTGCGGGAACTCGAGCAAATTCCCGCTGGCCGCGCCGCTGCATATTCGCTAGCCTGCGGGATGCAAAAATCTATCGTCTTTGAGACTTTACGTCTCATCCGATCTCTAAACCTGGATTAATGATTTCCGGCCCCGTGGTCTTTTACCACCGCTGGAGCAAGGGCACGGGTTGTAACGATTGCCTTTTTCTATGTACCATCGTTACTACGTTGAAGACCTAAAGAAAACCCCCAAGAAGCTTAAATAGTACCAGCTAACTTTCTTTCTAAAAACAATTCGAGTTTTAATTTCAAAAATTATTCATGGAAAATTCGCTGATAACTCATATATCGTAACATCCGTACTGTGTCTCTTTAATATACGTTAAAATTAAAATATCAGAGACGGAGTATTTTTATTGAGGAAAAATATCTTATAATTCCAGAAGCTTCTCAATAAAGGATGATGTCATAGGCCTTCAGGCAATAACCATTGTCCCGCGTTTATTGTCGTATTAAAGAGAGTTCGGGGTACGGCGGACCAGCTCGAGGTCGCGAAGCCTTCAGTCAAAAAGTAGATCTTTCGCTCTACCTCCTTCCAACATATGAAGCTAGAAAGAGGGCACGGACGACCGTTAAGAAAAGCGCGCCAAGACAGCCAGAAGGCGGTTCAACTGCCTGCATACGGGGAGACGGTCTTGGGCTGCCACAGAGTTAACACCGCAAATAGTGCTAATGTACTTTATAACCAAAAAGGGGTCTAAATCTTATCTTTTACCGTTAATATTGCTTAATATAGTTGTCGGTGGGTGCTATAAATGTTTTGATCTCGATTTTTGTAGAAATTAATAATCCGTTTTTGAGTAAATGTGACTTAAACAGTGAACTTTTGTTCTTTTGGCACAGTGACATTTCAAATGCAATATCAAGTGCATATCTAAAGTTTTCGATCTCTATAGCAAATTAGCTTTCAACGTTAGTGAATTTTGCATACCTTCAGACATATTTTTGGCCATAAAAGTTACAGTTAAATTTCCTGCCGATGATGTCATTAATACAGCTGTGGGTTTAAAGTACGGGTTTACCCATTCCGTTTTGCAATGCCATGCTAAGTAAGAGTTTGTCTGGTCGACACCTAGGAAAAGCTTCTCCGCCACGTCTTGACTTTTTCTATGGCGAGAGATTAAGTGCCTGTGTTGGGCCCTGATAGTTGACGTCTACCTGTGTGACATTTGTAAACAACCAACAGATGTTTGGAAGTGCTGACCCCCAAATACAACCCAGCTTTGGTGAGTCGTTTTGAAATTTATCTGTGTGTGATTTTTTAAAACTTTCATACCTCAACTAGAATTTTTCAATTAATTTGCAATATGAACTTTAATCCAGCGAAGTTAAATTAGATTCTCATCAGTGAGATTGTGGTTAAAAATAACTGTATTTTGTATATCTTTTTCAATATCTTGCCAGTAATCTAAATTCAGAAATATCGTTGCGTAATTTAAATTGAACCTATGTTTTGTTTATCAACTAACGTAACCTTCAAATGTTTAGAATTTTTCATTTATAATCAGCAAACAGGAACTTAACTTTGAAATTGGCTGAGCTTCTCTTAGGCAATTTTATTTAAATAATAAAACCAACCTGATCAGGATAAAATCAAGGAATTCCTTCTAAAACTTGTTAAAAATTTTGACAGCATCAGTAGTTTTGACAGAGAAACAATAATAGTAATAAATAATGTTTATCTTCGTATTTGTAATGAATAACATTTGATTTGTCTCGTGTGAACAGGTAAAACTTGCTTTATTTCTTGTAACAATACCCATTTTTTATGCCATCTGCAATAGTTAATTTCCTTTTCTAGTGACGTTTAAAATTTTCTTTCTTTTTCTGTAAGATGTAATGTTTATTTTAATTTACCAGGAGTGTTAAATTGATTTGCTTCCTCTATAATTTATATCAATAAATTTAAGTATTTACATCTTTTTAATATCTGTTTAATTGAACGACAATCCCTCCCTGAAACTTCTTAAAGCTTTTGGCGACGCAAGTTGAAACTCTTTATATCGACTACCTAGATCTCACCAACTAAATTAACCACAGTAATAGTGTTCTGACTTGGAGATCTCATAAATCTACTACTTCGGGCAGAACAACTTCACGAGTAACGAACAACGAGTAAGTATTTAATTATCTTAACATCTTCTACCTTGCAAAGTGTTATTTATCTAATAAACAATAAATCTGAAAGATAGGTACATTTAGGTTAGAGTTTAGTAGGTGATGGTGACCTCACTATCGTCCGGATTTGGATCCACTTGAGGTAAATCCTTAGATATCGCTCGCAAACAAGAGCCAAATAAATACTCTCGGTCTTTTATAGATCCTGAACTATAATATATCTTGAATGGCCATCCCCTTAAAGGACCCTTCCAATAATGACGTTGGGTGTACATCAGAGTATGTCGGAGCCTCGGACGGTTGCCCAACATATTTTATAAAAAAAATGATAACAATAACTCCGTTATTGCCGGTTCCAAGCCCGGGTAATAAAGGAGGAGGGGGTGAAGTAACAACCACGTTAAAAAATCAGTGTCTGCCTGGCCCGGACGGTAGCACCCTGTAAGGGATCCTGACTAGGGTCTCAGGTCTGTCTGGCCGGTGGGTGATTCCAGCAGTATGCTCACCGCTGTTTTATTTATCCTCTTTTTGCATAGCCATCTTACTCCTTTCTCTATCCCTACCTGGGCCACCAGGGTTAATTGGTGGCACATCCACGGAAATGGAGCAAAACCAGCCGCTGTCTGGGGTTCGCCAGGGCATGTCTGGAGCCCGCGATGGACCCTGTCATGCAAGAAATTACAGCCGAAAATCAACAACAAGGGAACCTAGTAAGACCAAGAGCTCCACCCACTGAGGATGCTGCACATGAAAATCAGCCAGCGCTTACCCAAATAGGATTACCAAAACGGCGGATGAAATGGACTATAGATATGAACATCAGACCGGATATAGGCAACAACTTCACACGGAATTTTTCCGAATGTACCCACATATACAGGTGACTCAACAGAGAGTAGCGGATCAGTATCGTGTCATATATCGGAATAACCTTATTCCACAAACGAGACTGAATACCATCAAACAGGAAGTTGAATGTGAAATTACTAACATAGCGGTTGCGGAAAATAACGAGATGCTGCTTGATGGTAATAATCTGCAACCTGAGCAAGAAGAACACATCGCATCACATACGCAAGAAAATGAGAAACTCATCGACAAATTGTCCACAGAATTGACACGTGCAGTAGCGAAGTATGAAGGAACCAATCCTCTTAGTAGACCACGATTACCTATGCTAAGTTCATCGCGAAAGCTGGCAATTATATGGGAGCTTTTGAACAGAATATTTTTGACATCGCATATTCTAGAGGTCAACACATTGTAGCGCATGCATACGTTGATTTACAGTGCAGAAACTTCAGCAATTAAACTCTAGGCATTCAGATTTCCGATCAAAAGTCCAGTGGCAGAGACTCGCGTCAAAGAGTGGGAAAAAAGATTTATAAGTAGAGTGACAACACTTCAAAAAGAAAGTAGACAACTGACGCAATACACTGAGGGATTACAGACAAGAAAATTGCAGAAACGACTAGAGGAAATAATATGCCTACTTCGACAACACTCAGCACAAGATCCAGTCAAGCAGACTGCACAAGACTGTTTGGGCACCTTAAAACAGAAGCTTTCTAAATATGCAGAACGCTTGAGGAGATATAAAGAAAGCAACAACAGGAAGTGCCACAATACAATATTTGAACGTTCTGAAAGGACTTACTACCGTCAGCTTAATTCAGCTGCGAATGCAGCCATCGATACATTTCCAAATAAGTATCAAATTTAAGAGTTCTGGAATAGTCTACTAGTCACACCAGCCTCCTGCAATATTGGCGCCAGCTTGGTTAACGAAGAAGATCGAGGTTCTCATATTGATGAACAGATGCATCATGAGCCGTCTGCCGCAGAAGAAGTTTCCGAGGTTATTAAAGAGCTTCAAAATTGAAAGTCACCCGGACTTGATGACGTCCTGAACTTTTGGGCTGAAGAAATTTGGGTGTACACATCATTTATTGGCGGTGTTAATAAATGGTGTTATACTTGACCCAAAGAAGATGCCATTGTTTTTTACACAAAGAGATATGTATACAAAAAGTCAAAAGACCAACAGTGGTCTGCAGACCCTGGCAGATATCGACCAATAACTTGTCTCACGACCCTATATTAGTTGATCGCATCCTGCCTTGAGAACATATATACGCACTGCGAACGAAACAACATAATTGCGAGTCAGCAAAAAGGGTGTGCCAAAGAATTTATGGGATGCAAATAACAGCTAATAATTTATTCGGTTGTGTGCAATCAAGCATACAATGGACAAATAAATCTGTTTGCTGCCTGCATGGAGTACAAAAAGGCATTCGATTCAGTTCGACACGAATGGCTTATAAGTGTACTGAAGATCTATAAGATCGATACTAATATTTTGAGGTTCCTTAAATACACAATGTCTACCTGGAGAACGAAAATTCACTTACGGGTAACATCGTAACCAGCATGATATCAATTAGAAGAGGTATCTTTCAAGGCGACTCGCTAAGCCTATTGTGGTTGTGTCTCGCATTGAATTCACTGTCAAACTGCCTTAACTCCACCAGATATGGCTCCGGTATCAAAAGGAATGGCAGGGAGCAAATGGGGCTAAATCATCTGCTGTATATGGATGATCTTAATCTGATGGCCTCCACAAAGAACCACCTGGAACCACTTCTTAAAATCGTGAAAGGGTTTTCCAGAGATATTGACATGCAATTTTGGCTTGACAAATGTCACACCTTATGCTTATTTAGAGGGAAGATACAACCAGGTGTATATGAAATGCAGAACGGCCAGTAAACTGCCTCGACGGATGTAGAGGAGTGTTATAAATACCTGAGAATACAGCAAGCGAGGAAAATAAACCACTTGGTATGGAAGAACCATCTGACAAATGTTTTTACGAAACGAGTAAATTGCGTGTTGCGATTACACCTTAACGGTAAGAACCTGACTAAAGCTCTTTGTAGATATGCATGTTCTGCACTTCATTTGGGGTTGTGAACTGGAGTAAAACGGACATCGAAAGCTACAACGGAAAGTTAAACACTCCTAACACAAACCAAAAAGCATCACCCCCGTAGTGCTAACGAGCGAGGAACCCTACATGGACACCAAAGTAGAAGAAGAGTGTCGGATATTGGAAACAGTTAGATCAGCAGATATTGAACCTACGTATATATTTTCATCAGCAGGAGGTTACTTCTGAACTGCACCGTCCCATATGCGAGGCAGATGATTCAACACCGCTACAATTAAAAGAAAGCGAAATACAAAGTCACCATCGGACTGATCAGGACAAGCTGCAATCTTAGATGCAGAAGCCTCTCCATGAGCGACATCTGAATGAGACCTCCCAGGCACAGTTAGACAAATTGTCGTCGAACTAGTGGTTGGTGGCCGGCCGGATGTTACAGAGGGGTTTTTGCTGGCCATACAAGACCAGGTCATCGCAACAAGAAACTACATGAAGGATATAGTTGGAGATAATTCGGTCCAGGATGATAAATATAGATTTGGGTGTCAGTCATCAGAGACTATCCAGCACGTTACCGGAGGATGTCAAGCGTTTGCTGCAACAGGGTATAAAGAGAGGCACGAGGCAAAATACTTCATCAAGAACTGGCTCTGAAACTGGGACTTTTAAATCCTAGTGAGGTACCCTAATGTAGATACACTCTTGAGCATGTTCTAGAGACCTCAGAATCAGGTTGTACTGAGATCGGACCGTGCTCACAGATCAACGAGTTGCCCACAACAGACCAGATATAATAATAGTGAATAAGTACTGCAACCAAGTGACGTTGATTGATGTGGCCATTCAAAATACTAATAATCTACAGATAATGTACAACGAGAAGATCATTAAGTACAGAGACCTCGAGATACAAGTAAAGAGACAGTGGAGGGCAGATAGTGTCCGAGTGATTCCAATAGTCTTGTCGTCAACTTGTGTGGTTCCTAAGAATCTTCGAGAGAACGTTAAGAGACTGGGCCTTGGAGAGCATTTTTATAGAGTTATGCAGAAGGCATTAATGCTTGAAACTGCCCACGGCGTGCGGAAATTCCTGGGAAATGAGGATGTGGCACGTTTTTGTTCAGGGCCCGATAACATGGAGAGTCCTTCATCTAACCTCAGTCCTTCTGGTACCTGAGATACCTGGAAAGGATCAATACTCCCCTTGGAGGAAGTGTGATAGCCCTTCAGGCTAAAGTCGATAATAATAATAATAATAATAATAGGGTGAGGAAGGTGTGCAGAACTTACTTGTCCGGCAGCGACCATTATAAGTTGCTCACCCTGACACCTGTAATTTTTTTTGCCAATATTGTTGTCATTTATTGTTAGAGACAACTCAGAGTAGCATGGAAAATTTCATTGGAACTGGTCGACACTTAGTGAGTGTTGGGATTTTTAGGAAAGTCAGTATACGTTATTGATTCATAAACTTTACCGACCAAGTATCTAAATTTTCTGGTTCTTTAGATGGGACAAGTAGAAGCCCAACAAATTTGCTATGTCAAAATTAGAAGTATGTTACATTTGGATGGAGTTTTAAAGCAGTTTTTGGTGGAATTTTATTAAAATATGTTAAAATACAGCACAAGCCTCAGGCTTATTGTGTAAACATGTTGTACGATTTATGATAATAAGTAAATAAATAAATAAATAAATAAATAAATGAATGAATGAATGAATAAATAAATAAATAAATAAATAAATAAATAAATAAATAAATAAATAAATAAATAAATAAATAAATAAATAAATAAATAAATAAATAAATAAATAAATAAATAAATAAATAAATAAATAAATAAATAAATAAATAAATAAATAAATAAATAAATAAATAAATAAATAAATAAATAAATGCTCACGCAAGGCAGAGTTTTACTATTATACGTAGTAAAAGGGTAAAGGTAAGATGCTTACTGGCAATTAGGCCATTGCTGACCCTTTTTGCTCATCTAAACTAACCTACCCTCCACCTTGAGCTCGATCTCAACGACGACAGTGATTTTTGAAAAATCATCCGCAGCCGGTGAGTCTCGAACCGTCGACCCCCGAGTCCGTATTGGAAAGTCTGAATCGACTTTCCCGCATGGCCACGGAGGCGCTTTTATACGTAGTAACAATATTAACAAATAATGCAAATTGCGCCTGGAATGGCAAAAACTACTTAATAGCTGGTTCATATGCAATAATCATGGCAATAATTCATCTTTTTGCATTAATATCGATACTACCGTTCCACCTGATATATACAGGTTATTGGTAACGGTCTTGCATAGATTGAAAGAAGCAACATTTTATTATCTATTTGTTTTATGAACAAAGTAATAATGAGGTATGTTATTATTCATGATATCTTGCTCAATCTACTTGATCAATGATTATTACAAATCGTTTAACATAGACGCATTGCCTCACCAGCAGCTTTCTTTTGGGTATATATTTTACTACAGAGGACTCTACAAGTTTCTAACATATTTCAAGAAATTTAAAAACTGCTCCAAATAACACGAAGTGTTTAAAATAGACACTGTATACAATCAACTAACAATCTAATAAATTGGCCCATTTCTACACTAATATAGGCACAAAGTATGTAAGGCTAGATGCATTCTCACAACAATTAAATTGTATTATTAGAAAATTTGGTAGCCGGCGATAATTGACAGCTGCATGTCCAAATTCCAAATATTTCCCAAATGGCGGCACTTCCAGAAATACCGAAAAATCGGTGCTATCTTTGTTTTTAGTGCATTTTCTTAGAAAGTTTTTAATCAAATGAGCGCGAATGACCCCATCTCTGGGGTCAGTTTAAATTTTTATATGTTTATATATATATATATATATATATATATATATATATATATATATATATATATATATATATATATATATATATATATATATATATATATATATATATATATATATATATATATATATATATATACATATATATATATATATATATATATATATATATATATATATATATATATATATATATATATATATAAATAAGTATGTATGTATGTACGTATCAGACCAATAACTCAAAAACTACATGGCCGCTTTTGATAAAATTTGACATTTACCTTCCTTTTGTAAGCTTGTTAGTCAGGAAAATAGAACCAGCCTTTCCGGGAACATTTTGGGTGTTCTTCCGCAAAAAAAAATTATCCAAAAATAAAAATGGCTATGGTAATCAAATTTGGTACACAAGTTTACGACATTAAAAGGGAACTATATACCAAAATTTAGATTTCTATGTTACAGAAAGAAAGTTATGAAAAATATTTGTTGCCAGATCTATGAAAATTCACTAACATAACGCGCTTGCTGAGCCTAGATTTTTTTAAATAGAAATACCCAATTTTGATTTTATACTTGGATTATACATTAAATTTTGAGTTTAGAACGTCCGCACTTATCTGTCACAGTTCTTGGCATAGGTCACATTTTTTTCCAAAAAATCCTGGAGCAGTCGATTATGGCCGTCTACCAAATTCCCCAATAATGCGATTTCGAGCAATCGAGAATTTTCTAATAAACGTGATACGTGAATCACCTGTATACATTAAATTGTGTCCGTCTGGTTTCACGATTTCATTTCGTAATGTTTTGTGAATTTTCTTGAAAAAATTCGTTAACAAGAAGGAGAAGTTTCTTAAAATGAGCACGAACTAGGGCCGTTAGAACACATACCCAGGGTTAGTTTCAATTATATATATATATATATATATATATATATATATATATATATATATATATATATATATATATATATATATATATATATATATATATATATATATATATATATATATATATATATATATATACATATCACACCGATAACTCAATAACTCAAAAAAATAATGGGCCGATTTTGATCAAATTTGGTACGTAGCTTTATTTTGCAAGTGGCTTGGACTCGTTAGACAGGAAAATCGACCTAGGTTTCCCTGAAAATGGTGTGTTTTCTCTCGGAAAAAATTATATCCCAGGAAATAACAAAATAAGGGCAACCAAATTTGGTACGCGTGTTTCTATTATAAAGAGTGAACCACGTACCAAAATTTAGGCCTGCTGGGTCTGTAAGTTTAAAGACAAAATACTTATAGGCATTTAAAGAAAAAATGTGGTTTTCCTCAAAACGTCAAAGTCGCGATTTGAAACGTCAAAATTGGCCACATTTAGGCAAAAACCTGAAAAAACTACTGGTTTAGTAAAGAAAATATGGCAAAAAGAGTGTTCTGCAAACACTTGGGTTTTAGCTTCAACCGTCATTGTCCTTCATTTCACTAAAATATTTCAAGAAAATTCATTTCAAATAGACACTTTATCTCATGCTTTGGCAGTAGTTTTAGTTTAGTTTACTTTTTAGGATCTATAATTTTTAGCTAATTTTCGTAGAAAAAATCTTTAATAAGGAGGCCGCGACTTTTAAACATCAAAAATTTTTTTTCAAGTGAGTGAAAACCAAGCCCCCTAGAATCCATATTCGGGTTTAGTTTAAGTTGCTATATATTTACATATAGAGGGTGACGCATTTCTACGACAAAGCTCAATATAATTGTTGTTATATTAGATACGAGAAAAAATTATATACGTTAATTGTAGGGTGTCTTGAGCTGCATCTTATAAAATTATGTTGACAATCACAGGATGGCCCATGATACCTACAACTTTTTTTCCGAACATTTCTTATATTATTGCATTTTTTATCGAAATATGTTGCTAGGTTTTAAGAAAAAAATCTAGACGCAGTAAGTGCGTTTTAGTAACGAATTTTCATTAAATGCTTCAAATTTCAATAACTTAATTTGCTATTAACCTAAGATTCGGTGGCTAGGAAACCAGTTTTCTCGGAAACATTTTAAGTTTATTGTTGGAAATTTTTTGTACATTTTCAAACAATAAGTATTTAGATAAAATATGGTACATTGTTTCTACTATATCAGATATATCGGCTATATCGGTAACCAAATTTGATGCCTTCCATTTAAAAACATATATTTGTTAATAAGAACATTTTTATGAAAATTCACTTCCATAACGGACTTGCAGGTTTTTTTTAATATTCTGCTAATAATTCCTCTCGTACAGCAAAACTCCAGGGGGAATTGCAATTTTATATCCCTTAATATAATATTACCGTACATTAACTTTTATAGCACACTGACGCCGGGAAGCAGTTTCACCTCACTATTCTGGTAATTTTGCCGAAACCCTGCCTTTATGTGAGGCGGGTAGGCATATTTAACGTGCCCAACATAGCATGGACACGGCACCGACGGCTTTACGTCAACTCCGAAGGGCGGAAAGTGCAGACTTTTAACTTGCTCAAAGACAATGCCAGAACCTCGGTTGAGGCACGCGTTATTACCCCTGAACCACCGAGGCTATATATATATATATATATATATATATATATATATATATATATATATATATATATATATATATATATATATATATATATATATATATATATATATATATATATATATATTGAGACAAACCGTGCATATGGGTTCTAGGGTGCCTAGTTCGCGCTCATTTGAATAATTTTTTTTTTCAAAATTCAAAAGTCGGATGCTCCTCATTAGTGATTTTTTCAAAAGAAAATTCATTGACATGTTTTCCTATGTTCCAAAAACTATGTCATTGTGATAATAAATGCATCAGATATTCATATCGTGTCTATCCCATTATTTCTAGGATTGCCGTATCCGCGACTTGAAGTTTATCTATCTATTATCAGAAAGTGAAACCAGGCGAGCGGCTGGACACCGGCCGCTTTATTTCTCTCTAGTTTTTGCTTCTTTATGATTATGATCTAACGGATCAAAACTGTCGAATCATTTCTTTCATTAGACTTTCTAGATAGACATGTCGGTAACAAAAATCCATCTATCTATGATTGGAATGAGATTCAAAGTGTAGCTTATTAATAATCAAGAAAAACAAATATGTATTACATTATGTAACATAGTTGTTCTTTATTTGTTGTGAAACAGTTATGAAAACTGATCAGACTGAAGAATGGAGACCGTTCGTTGTATAGCTATATACGAAGTTGACAGTTTTGATGTTGTTCTGCTAATTTCAAATGATTCGGTAAGATAAGGAGTGCGGTAAACTTGCAGCTAAAATTGCTATTTCATTTTGCCCGGGAGCAAGAATAATTATTTTGGATTGGTAGCGATTTTGTCTAGTTATAACTACTTGAAAAGCCTTTCGCTTACTGACCACTTGCCTGAATTAGATATTTCAAATATTGATGAAACAATATAAATAAAGGTTTTGACGGAGCAAGTGCGTTATGGTAGCAAATTTTCACAAAACTGTTTGGCTTAAACTGATAGGTAAATAGATATATAATTTATTGATTCAAATCGCCTTAGAAGAGCGATATGTAACATTTTACCAAGTAATATGTCAGCGTCTAAGCAAACACATCCGTTTGTATTATACTTTTCAGTAAATCCTTTTTTCCACTGTTCGTTTTCGAGATGTCCCCTTGTAGCACTTAAAAAAACTCACCCTGTATACGCTAAACTGGATGGAAAATTAAGTTAAGAGATTCTTAAAAAAAGTTGCTGTCATAATAACGAAGCTGTCTCTAAATGTTTGCCTTAGTCGTTTAGTAAGTTCTAAAGCTGGTCAGCTCTTTAATAGTTGGCTGGTGTGGTATACTTGCAATATGGTAGGTGGTACTGGAATTTTCCTTTACGTGATAGTAAAGGATTTTTTTCACGCCCGAGGAGGTACCACCCCTTGCATCAAGGGGCCGGTGAAGTCCCAACGAACGTTTCCGGTTCTGGTGTATTAGTCGGTTGCCCTTATAAGCAAAAATGATGATGGCTTCTCCTTGTACAAAAGATTCCGGAGGCAAAATACCTCTCCATTCGGATCTCCGGGAGATGGGTGTACAGGGGGCGCCAGCATCGAGATTTACAATATCCTTCTCGAATATATGTGGCCTGAATTCTAACCTGAACTCCGTCCACTATTTCCTCCAGGCTAATAGGCTTCTCTTCCTGACCGAAACTCAAATCAGTGCCAAAACAGCCACTAATCACCTTAATTTCCCGGGGTATGAGCTCCATACTTCTTTTAGATTGCATGGAGGCGTGTGCGCGTACGTCCGTAGCAATCTACCCTGCACCAGATTCCCCAATTTAGAAGCTGGAAGAAAAGACATACTATGGATAAAACTCTCTCTCAGGGCTGCAACTAAATTCATCTGTTGCATTTACCGGTCACCTTCTGACAACAACTTTGTCCAGCTTTTTGACTACCTTTCTGAAAAAACCGACCATCTGATTTCTGAATATCCTTCCTCCGAGGTCACTATTCTCGGTGACTTCAATGTCCATAATAAAGAATGGCTAGGATCTTCAAAAACCGATCCACAAGGAAGAGCAGCGGAGGCCTTTGCAGTCAGCAATTCTTTAGCGAATATGGTTCAGCAACCTACTTACTTTCCTCGCATCCCAACACACAGCTCAAATCCCTTGGATCTCCTTCTTACTACAAATCCTGACTGCTATAAGATATCAGTCACCGCCCCCTGGGTCGCTCAGACCACGGCATAGTCACCACTTCCTGCGGAATGCAACCCGAGGTCACACAGTCATGATACCCACGTATCGTTTGGCACTACAACTCCGCGAACTGGGACGAAATGCGAGATTACTTTTCCTCATTTCCATGGGCGTCTGTCTGCTTCTCTCATCCTGACCCCTCTGATATCTCACAAAACGTCACCGAAATTATCCAAGCTGGCATGAAATTATTTATTCCACGTACACAGAAAATCCCTCCAGCCACTCAAAGGCCCTATTTCTTTAAATCATGTGACAAGGCCAGACTTGAAAAGGTCAAAGCTCACAAAACACTTCTACACAATCCCAGTCAAGAAAACCGTCAATCATTTAACGACGCAAGAAACCGCTATGTCCGCATTCTTTCTGAGGCAAAAAACTCGTTTAATACCTACATCAAAAACAAAGTCCTCTTAAACTCCAGCGGCAGCAAACCCTTCTGGACTCTTGCCATTCAATCTATTGGGAATAATTTCTGCAAGAGCACGTTCCCACCTCTTTTCTCAGGGGATGAAATTGTTTCTACCGCCCTGGACAAGGCTGAACTTTTTACCTCGTTGTTCGCCGGCAATTCTACTCTCAACCCACTTCCAAATGTTCAACCACCAACAGTCCCCAATGTCGCGCATAAAATGACGGATATCACTTTCAAAACTAAAAAGGTACGAAAAATGCTCTCTTCTCTTAATACCAGGAAAAACCTCTGGCCTTGAAGAGATCCCAGCAATTATTCTCAAAAATGCGCACCAGAACTTGCTCCTGTCCTGATTCGTCTGTTTCAGACATCTTACAATAGAGGCATATTCCCTAGCAACTGGAAAACTCCTCGAGTACAACCCGTCCCCAAGAAATAATTCAAAGCGCTTCCTAGCAACTACACGCCTATTTCTCTCCTTTAAGTCGTCTCTAAAGTGATGGAAAAGTATATAAACACCTAAAATTTCTTGAAAAACACAGTCTAATCCACGACAGGCAGTATGGATTCCGTCAGCGCAGATCAACTGCCGACCTCCTTTCTTTTGTCACCCATTCTTGAAACAAGTTAATGGAACTACACGGTGAATCCCAGATTGTCGCTCTAGACATATCCAAAGCATTCGACCAGGTCTGGCACGCAGCGCTGCTTAATAAACTACCGGCCTATGGCCTACCACCAAAACTTTGTACGTGGACAGCAAATTTTCTCTGCAACCGGAGCATTTCTGTTGTCGTGGATGACCATTCCTCTAAACTGTATCCAATTAATGCACGAATTCCTCAAGGTTCAGCTTTAGCCCCTACTTTGTTTCTTCTTCACATCAATGACCTCCTCTCTAGCACATCCAATCCAGTTTACAGTTACGCGGACGACAGCACCCTTCACTCAAATATACAATATACTAAGCCTGTCTCTTTAGCCCAATTATATGAGGATCACAGACTCATTGAGGGTTCTGTCTCCAAAAAATATTAGACTGGGGAAGTAGAAATCTTGTACAATTCCACCTCACCAAATCTTAGTCTTGCTTTCTTTCTCATAAGAAATATACCAGCCCTAGACCAATCACAATAAACAACCCAGTTATTCAAAGTAACGAGTCATTTTCACTTGTTGACATTTCTGTGGATCGTAATCTTAATTGGCACCAACATGTCACATCAGTTGCAGAAGCGGCTGCTAAGAAATTAGGTTTCCTCTTTCGGGCTCGCAAATACTTTTCACTAGCTAATCTCGATACCTTATATACTTCACAAATAAGACCAAACCTCGAATACTGCTCCCACATCTGGGGTGCTGCTGCCGCTTCTACACTCGCTATCCTGGACTCCATTCAGAAGAGAGCTATACGTCTCATCGGTGACCCTATCCTCACCCAAAGGCTGCCATGCCTTGCCCAATAACGTGCCGTTGGTGACGTATCTCTCTTTTATAGATATCTGCACGGGCACTGCTCAGAGGAGCTTTCTTCCATAGTTCCTCCACCTGCCGCCCCCAACAGATCTACCAGGGGAACAGAGCGAATGCACCCTTTTACTGTCAAGGTCACCAGACATAGAGCATCTTGTTATTCCCGCTCTTTTGTCCCGAGGACTTCCAAGTTGTGGAATTCCTTGCCGGCACCTGTTTTCCTTCTCCCCCGAACCTCCAAACCTTCGAGTCCAGAATTAACAAGTTGCCTCTTTCCTCCCTGTCGACAGCCACGGTACGATATTATTTAGGCTGTAGGCCCTCGTGGTGTGATGTTGAAATAAAAAATAAAAAAGTTGCGATCTCCTCAGTAGGGATTTTTTTAAAGAAAATTCACTAAAAAAGACTTATTGTGATAATGTGATAGTAAGAAAGACACTTTGTGCCTATTGCATACAAGCATTACTTAGTTGGTAATAAGTGATGGTATAAAAGAAGCTGAAACAGTTAACATTTCGCTTCAGGCGTGCCACCTTGGCACAAATTTGGAAATCAACTATCCGTTTCAGGCAATCTGTCATCACAATAGAAATCAGGTAATCTAAACAAAAACCAATTTGACACGCACAATATAATGCAGAACAATTCCACTAAAAGCCGGGCTTTCTTGATAGCTGATATATGTCGAAAGTCCAACTAGATATTTCCTACAAATAATAAACCTCTTATTCAAGTTATTAAATGCTACCTGAAATGTGTAAATTCTCTTTTGATTACCCATTAAGCGAAATAAATAACAAATTGCTTTGCATTCATTTGATAACATAATATGCCTGGTGTGTAATCTATAATTTCACACGTACTTTTTTATGCTTATTGCATACAAGAGTGACGGATATCAGCGTGAAGCTTAATGTATGAATTTCCTGCAGAGGCTTGTGCAAATAAATGTTAATTGTCTGTCCTATCATTGACGTAATCTCAAATAAGTTGCGTTTAATGCTTGATCTAAGAAAATTCAATTTAGGTATTCTTAATAGTCCAGTTATATATTTTTTTCCAGTCGGTCATTATTTTATAATAATAGTGATAATAATAATAATAATAATAATAATAATAATAATAATAACAAAAACTCTGGGCGCAGCAGTGAGTTATGGAAGTGAATTTTCATAAAAATGTATTTAACTACAAATATTTCGCTCTAATGCGAGCAGGCATCAGTTTGGTTACCGGTATAACCTATATAATAGGAACAATGTAATATATTTTATCAAAGTAATTATTTGAAAATGTACAAAAATTTTCACAAAATAAACTTTAAATGTTTCCGAGAAAACTGGTCTCCTAGCCAATGAACCTGAGGTTAATAGCAAATTGAGTTAATGAAATTTAAAACATTTATTGAAAATTCGCAACCAAAACGCCTTTGCTGCGTTTAAACAAAAATTTTCCGAAAATAAAGTTAAATGTTGGTTTCCTAACCAACAAAACTTTCGTTAATAGCAAATTGAATTATTGAAATTTGAAGGATTTAATGAAAATTTTCTACCAAAACGCACTTACTGCGTCCAAATTTTTTTCCTACAAACAAGCATCATATTTCGATAAAAAATGCTAAAATGCAGTAACGAATTTGTTCTACGAAAATTAGCTAAAAATTATAGACTTAAACCATAAGCTTCACTAAACCTACAGCGAAAGCATCAACTTAACTAAACCGACAGCCAAAGCATCAGAGGCAGGGTCTATTTGAAATAAATTTTATGTAAATATTTTAGTAAAATGAAGGGCAATGACGGTTGAATCTGAAACTTAAGGTTTCGCAGAACACTCTTCTTGCAACATTTTCTTTTTACAATCCGTATTTGTTTCACGTTATTTGCCTAAACAGTGCCAATTTTGACATTTTAATTTGCGAGTTTGACGTTTCGAGAAAAACTCCAAAATGTATTTCTTTAGCTGCTCGTAACTTTTTTGTCCTTAAACTTAGAGACCTAAATTTTGGTAAATATTTTACTCTTTATAATACAAATACGCGTACCAAATTTGGTTGTCCTCACTTTGTTGCTTCCGGAGATATGAATTTTTTTTAGAAAGAAAAAACAAAATTTTCCAGGAAAACCTGGTCCGATTTTCCTGGCTAACGAACTTATCCAACCCACTTGCAAAAGGGAGGTACTCACCAAATTTTATCAAGATTGGTCCATTATTATTTGAATTATCGGTACGATATATATATATATATATATATATATATATATATATATATATATATATATATATATATATATATATATATATATATATATATATATATATATATATATATATATATATATATATATACGGATCTCCCTATTAGTGATTTTTTTTAAGAAAACTCACTAAAAAAAAAATTTGAATCTACAACGACTTATGGGCCATCCTGTAATCGTAGAAATATTTTTTAAGATGTAGCTCAAGACACCCTATAATTAATGTATATAATTTTTTTTTCGTATCGTACATAATAACGGATATATTGGATTTTAAAGATTTTTTACGAAAATTCGACAAAAATGATATACCATTAACCGATAAACTCTATAGCCAACACTACTACCAAAGCATCAGAGAAAGGGTCTATTTGAAATGAATTTTCTGGGAATATTTTAGTAAAATGAAGGACAATGACGATTGAAACTAAGACTGCAGGCTTTGTAAAACATTATTCTTGAGACATTTTCCTTCAATAGCTCATATTAGTTTCAGGTTCATTGCCTAAATATGATGAATTTTGACGTTTTAAATTGCGACTTTGACGTTTTGAGGAAAACCCAAATTTATTGTTCTTTAAATGCCTGTAACTTTTTTGTCCTTTAACCTACAGAGCTAAATTTTGGTAGGTAACTTACCTATAATGATATAAACCCGCGTTTCGTTGCCCTTACTTTGTTGATTCCGGAGAAATTATTTTTTTCGATTTTTTTCGAAAGAAAACACAAAATTTTCCTGGCTAACGAACTTGTCCAAAGCACTTGTGAAAGGAAGGTACTCACCAAGTTTTATCAAAATCGGTCCATTATTTTTTTTAGTTATAGGTGTGACACATAAATAAATAAATAAATAAATAAATATATATATATATATATATATATATATATATATATATATATATATATATATATATATATATATATATATATATATATATATATATATATATATATATATATATATATATATATAAACATATAAAGTCTGAAAGCGACCACGAATTTGGGTTCCAGGGGTCCTAATTAGCGCTCATTTGAAGAAATATTTTCAAAATTCGAAAGTCGGGATCTCCTCATTAATGGAAAATGGTGACTGAAACTCTATGGTAGACATCAGCATGGACGACAAGAATTTTGAAAGTTTATGCAACAAGCAACCTACGAACGAAACACTGGACGGAGAGGGCAACCCTCCTTGTGGATCTTAGGGAGGCCATACAATCTGGGGATGAAATGATTCATCGGTTATAACTGTTTATAATTATCCGAGATTAGCGGAGCGAATTTATCGAAAACCTTCTTAAACTTAGAAACGAACGAAGGCACTGTTAAGGAGGGTCGAAACGCGTCGGGACAAGGAATAAAATATTTGTTTGGAAAGAAAAGGCCATTTTATTCATCACCCAAAGATGTCAACCCCAAACATTTTGACGATTAGGAACAATAAGGTTTTTCTTTAAGTTTTTAAGTTTCTTGTAAACGTAATTTGTGTATTTAAATTTGTAAATAGCGATTTAAAATCTAAAGCAAATTAAACTTGGACCGGAGTTAATGGCCACAGAACTGCACTTAGGTGTGGCTCAGTTACAAAATAATTTGATATTTCACCTCCACATGATGATCAACCCCTATTTAAGTTTTATGAGAAAATATCAGGTCCGTAGTAATATTTGAAATTATGTTCTCAAAAAATCCCATGAAATGACATATTACTCGATTTTCAATATAAAGGTGCAAATTGTGATGAATCTCTAGTTAAAAAGATTTGGCTCAAAAAAATCTAAATTGCTCATTCTGAGACTGCTACCTGTGTGCTCGATCCTTACGAAAGTTATCGTGGGAACTCACACACAGACCAACCTAGAGACAGACAACTTTTTTGCTTTGAAATCCAGGGTTTCTACTAGTGCTGGGAATTTATCCGTTTGTGTATTCGAATATTCGTTCCGAAAGCTTCACGACTATTCGAATTATTCGAGGATTCGAATATTCGTGGAGTAAACGAATATTCGAATATTCGTGGAGTATTCGAATATTCGTGGAGTATTCAAATATTCGAATATTCAACGAGAATTCGAATATTCGCAGAGTATTCGAATATTTGCACAGTAATAAACATTCCCCTAAGCTCATGAATGTGTGTCGTTATCATTTTTTGAATCTGGCTCTGTTTCCTAGAAAATTAGCTATTTAATTCTTAATTTTCAAATAATTCCGGAAATGTTTCATTGTTTATTTTAGAAAAATTAATAACGATTATAATGTCGGTTTCATTGTGCTTATCACAACAGCAGTTAGGTTTTTAGTCATATTTACGTTATTTACAAGTACATCAATAGATAAATCTGCACCCCGTGTATTTGCGTTTTAAGCTGTTAATGTGCTTAGTTAGAAAAATATGGCTACGTTATAATTTATAGTAGATGGTGTACATATTACATATTAGTCATTTATGATGCCAATAACGAAATTCCATTCGCCGTAGTTATCGATATAAATTTCATATTTTTAACAGAACATTCTGTATATTGTTACCTATTTGAATGCAACATGTCCTTCCGAGTTCAATGGCATAGCACAACTGATACTTAAAAATCATGCGTTGCTGAGTTGTTAACTATTTTATCCAAGAACCAAAAGCATTCGCACGATTACACATAGACAGGACAGAACTGACAATATTGGTGCCGGTGCTTTTGAGTAGTGCTGGAAATTTATCTTTTTGTGTATTCGAATATTCGTTCCGAAAGCTTCACGACTATTCGAATTATTCGAGTATTCGAATATTCATGGAATATTCGAATATATTCGAATATTCATGGAGTATTCGAATATTCGAATATATTCGAATATTCGAATACACTCTCGTTGAAATAATTCGTATTCGAATACTCGAATATTCGAATATTCGAATATTCGAATATTCGAACTATTTGTATTCGATTCCCAGCCCTAGTTTCTACATGTTTTAAGACTTTTTCCACGTTTGAGCTAACAAATTTGTTTCAATTTTCCGTTCCCGTTAGCACACTTTCACACGTCGAAGACGATGTGAATAAAAATAACGTGTGCCACAATCTCATATTAGTGATAACAGAACTTCATTGGTATAATATTTCTTGAATCTATAGAAAATAATATAAAGAAAGAAAAAACTAAAATTTGTTGAGTTTCCTTGCGTAAGTCTTCAAGATAATACGTTAGAAACAGATATGCAACAAATCAGTTGTACGAAATCAGCAAAGCAATTGAATTGGTTACGTGCTTTGGCAAGCATTAAAGGTGGCAATAATAATGGTAGCACAGTTAATACATTCAACAATTGCGGTTAGAAATGGATTTCTAGATGCAAAGTAACCAGAGTTTTTGTGTATGTTCTCAATGTCGTTTAGTGGTTTATGTGTTAGCAAATAAAACTGTTATTAGAAGAAGTACGGTAATATTTCTTCCTAGTTCACGCGGCAAGTTTCAATACGAGGTTTATATATTATATTTATATATATATATATATATATATATATATATATATATATATATATATATATATATATATATATATATATATATACAGTATGTCCACACATACCGCACATTAGAAATATATCAGCTGTCGGTGGTAGCTGAATTATGAAAATTGATACAGCGACATATTCGCGGATTCACTTCCGGTTATACGGGATGTAGGCATCAACTCTGTTATTTTTAATAAACCACCCTATAGATTATTACATTTCTGAATTCTACACAAAATTCTAGACTGGTTTTGTATACAGTTATATATGTCAAAAGATCATTGTTTTTTGACATATTTTATGTAGGACAAACAAATAGACGCATCCACAATAGAATGTATGAACACACCATCGCAGTTAGAAAATCGGACCCCTCATCGGCGCTGGCCATGCATCATATTCATACAGGGCACAAAATAGACTTCAACAATGCGAAAACAATAGCCCCGGTTTACAACTTCAAAACCAAAATTATCCGCGAAGCCATCGACATCGAAAAACGTACCGATTGTTTAAATAAGAGAGATGATGGTCTTCGTCTTCCGGTTACTTAGAAACCTATTACGTCTTCATTACAAACACACAGAAAGACAATACATTCAACAGACAGTTTTATTTCCCCATTACCTAACTCACAAAATACCTGCAATCCTCTTAATCCTTTAAGTACCGTGACGAAAGCCCCTGTCTCAACAAATACCTGCAATCCTCTTAACCCTTTAAGTACCGTGACAAAAGCCCCTGACTTAATTGACCGTAAGCCGACTCATTACATTACACTGATAAAGAAGCAGGTAGACGAAACGGTACATACAATACAAGACTTGCAACGAACTGCCAGCTCTCTCTTGGGACTATAGTTGAACACACTAAGACCTTAGAGACGATCTCCGGCGAGATTTTGGGAGTAGGCAGATTGAGGTCCCGTAATCGAGCTACGACAACCCGACCCATCTTTGTCCACCGCTCTAAGAAGTAAGCAGATTGAGTCTTAGAGTTCATGTCCTTACATATTTCCTTTACCTCTTGAAAATGGCTCCAAACCGGAGCCGAAACGTCGAGTTTTAATAAATTCTGGACGTGATTCAACCCGAGAACCAAGTATGTCTTATATATATATATATATATATATATATATATATATATATATATATATATATATATATATATATATATATATATATATATATATATATATATATATATATATATATATATATATTACAAGGAGAAGGGTTAAGGGCAAGGCCGCAAGGAGACAACCGCATACACGTGTTTCCAGATTATTAGCTATCATCAGTACGGTATAGCCAGGTGGTGATGATGGCAACACTCTGGATGAAGAAGCAAAAATACACAACACGCAATCAGTGCACATTTGCAACATCATTCGAAAGATATTTTGAGGGCAACAACCAAAATCGCCACGGAGGCAAAGAAATCACCTGCGTGAGCATCCGAAGCCAAGGAGTCATACTATTTATAACAGGATCTTTAACACGGAATTTCTGTATACTCTACAAGGAGAAAGGTTAGGGCAAGTCCGCAAAGAGGCAACCGCATACACGTGTTTAAAGCTTATTAGCTATGATCAGTACGGTGTAGTTAGCTGATGATGGGAACATTATGGATAAAGAAGCAAAAATACACGGAGTCACAACAGGCAACCAGTGCATATTTGCAGCATCATTCGGAAGACCCTCAATTCGAGGGCACCAACCAAAGTCGCCACGGAGGCAATGAAATCACCTGCGTGAGCATCCGGAGCCCAGGAGTTATACTATTTATAACAGGATGCTGCAGTGATGCTGCAAATGTGCACTGTTGTTGTGACCTCGTTTATTTTTGCTTCTTCATCCAGAGTGATCCCATCATCACCTGGCTATACCGTACTGATGATAGCTAATAAGCTTTAAACACGTGTATGCGGTTGTCTTCTTGCAGCCTTGCCCTTAACCTTCCTCCTTGTATAGTATAGATAAATGCTGTGTTAAAAATCCTGTTATAAATAGGATGACTCCTGGGCTCCGGATGCTCACGCAGGTGATTTATTTGCCTCCGTGTCGATTTTGGTTGTTGCCCTCGAATTTAGGGTCTTCCGAATGATGCTGAAAATGTGCACTGGTTGCCTGTTGTGACTCTTGATTCTTCATCCAGAGTGTTTCCGTCATCTTCTGGCTATACCGAACTGATGACAGCTAATAAGCTTGAAACACGTGTATGCGGTTGTCTTCTTGCGGCCTTGCCCTTAAACTTTCTCCTTGTATAGTATACCGAAATGCCGTGTTAAAAATCCTGTTATAAATAAATCAATAAATATATATATATATATATATATATATATATATATATATATATATATATATATATATATATATATATATATATATATATATATATATTCTATAGATTTGTAAGCTCTTCCTAAGTCTTGTTCACCAGAATGAAGTAACGCATAAAGATTTGAAGAAAAATATGCCAAAGCAAATATTTGATTGTCCTCGTTACCTGTCTTATGTGAAAAATTTGGAGTCTTGGCTTGTTTGCGTGACCGTTGTTGATTAATTTTTTTTTAACCTCTCGAATTTCTTCTTATTCATCGTAACCGTGTTTGGATACTGGTTGTTGAAGTTTATGCATGTTCTAGAAATAATCTTGTTACACTGGCCATTGGCCATGCATGAAGAACAGGGTTGAAATTTGCTCATTTGTATAAAAATTTGCCATTTTCATATGATTATGCTGAATCAATACGACAACAGATTTGCAACAGGGAGTTGAATTTTGAGAATCCTTCTAGACTGTCTGAAAGCATGGCATACCGATAATAAGAAATATGTTTCCCTTACTTGCAATATTTTGGTTTTTTGGTTAGAAGCCAAAAACCGCTGAGAATAGGTATAGCATCACATGGTACTGTTAGATAGAAAATAAATTGATCTTGTCAGTCTCAATATAAAATACAGGCCGTTCTATTCGTAAATCTCGTATTACCTGCTCTTCTATGTTCTACCAAAAGCCGATTTTCGGTAGATACGCTGTATGCAGTAATTGGATTATCATGACGTATTATGATATAGCAATCTATTAACAAACAGCAACCAAATACTCAGACCTCCACCTATGCCGGTTAAGGAAAGTATATTTTTTTCATTAATGGTTGCAGGTTGTAATATTTCCTAAATGATGATTATTATCTCCTTAACGGCTTGAGATAGGTGAAAGATACATAACATAAAAAACTTATAACTATTACAGGGAAACTGAAAATCTCACAATATACATGCTCTTTTATTTGAAAAAACTAAGTTGGTATCTGGCAAGAATGGATGTGGCGACGCCACGCCCTAGTGTTAAAATATTTTCAAAATAAAGGTCATGTCTACTTGAACATAACGTAATTTCAGATGTCGATTTTTTCTGGTTCACTATACAGTGGGTCCCAAACTGAATGGGAATGTATTGCTATCTCCGTTATTATTAGAGATAGGGAGGCGGTTAAATTGGCAATGTTTTGTAGAATTTCTGAGTTCTTCCAAATATGACTCGTACTTTGCACTGCCTCTTTTCGGTTTCGAGTTATTTAAAAAACAAGATTGGTCGATTTCTTTTTTCTTCAGAATCTAAGTAGGCGTTGATCTGACATGTCTAAGACTTGCACATTATCAGGACACTTTTTACAACCTAAGCTTTTTGTGCTATTTTCAACTTAGGATTGTCATTTGTTTTTGAGCTATATGTATCATTGTTTGTTGCTGATGCGATAGCCCGTGAAAAGAGCTTTCCAATGATGTACAAGATGCTTGAGAAATCTTGTAATTGCACTCACAATTTTGAGAAAAACCGTTTTGAGCATAGTAGGCTATGAAATCCAATACCAGAAAACAAAAGACAAAAAAAATGTTCAAAAAGTAGTAGGCCATGAAGTCTAACATAATTTTCCGTAATGATTCACGATAAAAAAAAGTGATTTAATTTACGATACTTAATTACGTAATAATGCTAGGTAATATTATGTGAAACAGTTTAATAACGAAACCCGGCAATAACAAATAAAAACTTAAACTCCACAAAACAACACAATTAGAAACGGAACTCAACAAATAGTAAAATAGAAACTTAAAAATACACCAAATAGAAATATGTTCAACATGGCCACCGTTTTGTTCAATGCACTTTATACAGCTTTTTGAAATATGGCTACCATAATAAAAACAAACGTTGATACATGTAGCTCAAAAAACAATGACCATCCAAAGTTGAGAATAGCACAAAAAGATTACTCTATAAAAGTGTCCTGATAATGTGGGAGTCTTAGACATGTCAGATCAACGCCTACTTAGATATTGAAGGAAATAAACGACAAATTTTGTTTTTTTCAAAATAACTCCAAAACTAAAAGAGGCAGGGCAAAGTACAAGTCATATTTGGAACGAACATTGAATTCTACAAAACATTTCTCATTTAACCGTCTCCCTATCTCTAACAATAACGGAGTTATCAACATTTCCATCCAGTTTGGGACACACTGTATACTTCTAATACGCTATCGAGTTTGGCCTACCCTATATATATATATATATATATATATATATATATATATATATATATATATATATATATATATATATATATATATATATATATATATATATATATATATATATATAACGGAGGATGATGTTTTTAAAGCCCTAAAGCGTGTTAAACCTAAACTTACAATTGGCGTTGACGGAGTCCCTTCGTTTATAGCAAGGGATTGTGCGGCCGTGCTGAGTCACCCTTTATGCTTAATTTTTAACAAAATCTTGAAGATGCATACCTATCCTGATGTATGGAATATACACAGAGTGAGTGGTTCCGATATTTAAGTCGAATTGTCGATCCAAGATTGAGAATTATAGGCCCATATCGATTATTTCAATACTTTCAAAAGTATTGGAGTCTATGCTTTATGGGCACATATACAATAACTTAAAGAACATGATATCAATCAAGCAGCATGGTTTTGTTGCTGTGCGCTCAACCGTGACAAACTTGTTGTTGTTCACTTAGTACATAGCCGAGTCAATTGACGCAGGTAAGCAGTCGGATGTTATATATAAGGATATATCCAAAGCATTTGACAAAGTTGATCATTCTATTCTACCGTCTAAGTTGTCAGCAATCGGTTTCGCTGAGGATCTGGTTCAACTCTTCTGCTCATATTTGATCAATCGTGTACATTATGTCGAATATACGGGAATTAAATCCAAAAACTATACTCCTGTGTCAGGTGTACCACAAGATTCGAACCTGGGTCCTCTACTATTTATTATTTTCATTAACAACCCCTGTGCTCGTATGTCTTCTGAGTGTTTACTGTATGCTGAAGACTTAAATTTTTTCGTCGGATAGACTCACTGAGGGGCTGTCTAGTGTTGCAGGATGATTTGGTTGCTCTTCAGAATTGGTGTCATGAAAATATGCTACAACTCAATTTAAGTAAGTGTACTGTAGTGACCTATTCTATGAGGGTTGCCAATATTAATTTTAATGATACTTTACAGGGGAGTGTTTTGCATAGGAGTGATAGCAGGAGAGATTTGGGTGTTGTTTTTGACCGAAAACTTTGTTTTGACCTTCACATTCAGGCATCAGTATCAGAAGCTATGAGGTCTCTAGGTTTTATCATCGGAGTCTGTAGGGATTTCAGTGGAACTAAAAGCATAAAGGTATTGTATAACACATTGGTGAGAGCTAGGCTTGAATACGCTTGTTAAGTTTGGTCCCCTTTATACCAATGCTATAAAGATGACATCGAAAGGGTTTAGAAAAGATACTTCAAGCATATCTCTTAGACGTTGGATGGTGTCTATCCATCGCGGGCCACATCGTATCAGTAGTTTCTGGACAGATTAAACGTGACTTCTCTGGAAGCCAGAAGGGTTTGCTTTGTGGTTTGTTTTATACAGAAATTGTTGTGGAATAGGGTTGATTCGCCTGAGCTGCTATCACAGATCAATGTGAGGGTGCCGACTGTGTGGACGAGGAACAGTAACTTTTTTAGTTTGCCCACGGCCAGAACGGACATGATGCTCAAATCGCCGATGTATCAGATGAGCAAGTTTGCTAATCAAGTTTGCGTTGTCAGTGGTTGACATTGTATGTGATAGCGCATCTGAGGTGTCGGAACATATAATGTGCAATATCCATCTGTTTTCCTCAATGTAGTTTAGTGTTCATTTGAAGAAATTTTCTAAGATAATTCACTAAAATGACGATACGAGCTACGGGTTAATAGAAAATAAGATATTTATAGCTACCCCCGTATACTTCTTGTGAAACTGTAGCAGACCAGCAAGCACGTCGATCTAGCATTTATGTTGAATCATCTTGCGATCGCTCCTGTCTCGAAATAAATTGATTAACCTTCTTGAAAAGTAAAACCTGGCCTTGATGTAGCGAGAAGGCGCACGGCAACGCGCGGATTATTACCACTATAAATTATCCACCGTAGGAGATTTTAATATTATGTTGTCACATATTTTGTTAGGGCGTGTCTCTTTACTCTCGTAGATAGATCTGAAGAACCTTACTTTTTAAATGACTCTATCACCTTGGATTATTGTAAACATTCTTTTCGTTTCGGCGTTATAATAAGGTAGTTCTTTACTGTATTATGTTCCATAATTAGTTGGTCAGTTTTTGATCGGTGGCCAGAATTAATTGCCGTCCATTTATAGCTGTACTATACCAGCAGATAAAACCGTTTTATTATAATAGGCTGACTGGGAAGTAGTAAAAGCTTTTAATTGCGTTGTCTATTTAAATTTTTCTTGTGGTTAAAAGTGATTTTTGTCACAACAAAACCAATAAACCTGTGATTAAATTTGGATCATGCTAACAACAAAGGAAATTTTAAAACGGCCCTATATTTAACAAAGGGTCGCAGCGGTGGTAACAGAACATGATATCCAGTAACGTACAAATGAAAACTGACATGCCAGTCTTTGTTTTTGAGCTACAGAATATATTTCAAAATTTGGCATATTTAGACACCCCCTATATCTATCCTATTGAATAAAATAATTCAACTGTGAAAACTAATTCTAATAGATTATTTTTACGTAGAATTTCACGATCGATACAGCTCTTTTCTACTAAACATAAATTTTGCGATACAAATGAAACATATGATTATTTAAATGGAGCATGCTGATATTTTGATGCCATTAGATCCATATTGTTAGATTTTTAAATATATATGGTTATATACGGTCTCCCAATAGTTGGTCCAATATTATCGGCCTTAATAAAACAATTTGGAAATAAGTGAAGATTGTAACCTGTGATGAGCACTGATAAGCACGCTTGGAGAACCCAAATCACCACAACACAATTAAAAAACCTGACGATCGCTTCACTAACCAAGTTAGCGTCATCAGAGGATGGATAAATCTAAATATCTTATATCCACCACTCTATTAGCGAGTTCTCCGTAAAACGAGGGAATATCTAAGTTTATATATATATATATATATATATATATATATATATATATATATATATATATATATATATATATATATATATATATATATATATCACCGATAACTCAAGAAATAATAGGCCGATTTTCATGGAATTTGGTAGGTACCTTCCTTTTGTAAGTGGCTTGGATAAGTTTGTTAGCCAGGAAAATTTAACTGATTTTTTCGGGAAAATTTTCGGTTTTCTTTCGAAAAATTTTTGTATCTTCGAAAATAAGAAAGCTATAACAACCAAATTTGGCACGTACGTTTCTACTATCAAACTATAACCGAAATTTAGATCTCTACGTTAAAAGGAAAAAAAAAGTTATAGCCATTTAAAGAAAAAAAATTGGGTGCCACTGGTGATCAAAGGAAAGCACAAGAACAAAATATTTGATGTGGTTAACAAAACCAATTGAATTAAGTTTTCTTGGCGCAAAAAAGGTCAAGAAGTTGCAAAAAAAATATTTAGAGAATTTTATAATTTTTCTTCTTAAAACGTTAAAATGCGAGTTGAAACGTCAAAATTTGCAGTTTTCAGACACATAGTTTGAAACAAATATGGATTGTGCAGAATAAATGTCGTAATAGGTGTGTTTTACAAAGCCTTGCTTTAACCATCATTGTCTGTCATTTTACTAAAATATTATCGGAAAATCCATTTTAAACAGACCCTGTTTCTGATGCTTTGGAAGTAGATTCAGCTATAGAGATTATGGTTTAATAGTCCATATTTTAGCAAATTTTCTTAAAACATGGGTTTAACTTACCCCGTATATGGATACGGGGTAAGTTTTAGTTTTTGTCTGTTTACACATATACAGCGTGACGCATTTCTACGGTAAAACTCAATATTTTTGTATATATATATATATATATATATATATATATATATATATATATATATATATATATATATATTGTTGTGTATGAGTTTCTACTTTGCAATCTATTGTTGACTAGGATGATTATCTCAAAAGTCCCACCTTCAGGGCGCTATTTTGTTGTGTTATACTGTGTTCTGTTATGTTATGTATTAAATGTATGTATGGAATGTTATAATGTTGTTTAATGTTTAATGTCAAACTTATTTTGTATTTTGTGGATATATATATATATATATATATATATATATATATATATATATATATATATATATATATATATATATATATATATATATATATACAAATATGAGCCAAAATTGTATACTTTAATTACAGGATGTTTTGAGCTGCATCTTATAAAATTATTTTGATAATTACAGGCTGGCTCATATTTATATAATGCATTTTTGTAAGAAAATAACAATTGAAATTGGTTCATCGTTTTTGAGTTATTTTAATTGTTTTTCAGCTTTTCACGTTTCTGGCACAAACACATATCACAATTTGTAAAAAGGCGTTTCTACCAATAGAGAGCAGAGCCCTATGGAAATGACGCATTCAGAGAGTTTTTTGTTTGTATTACTCGTGGAGAAAGTCGAGCTGCCGTATACAGGCACTCTCAAATAATGTCTGAATTTGAAAAGTTTGCGCGGAAATGTTTTGAGTATTGTAGAAATCATTTTTAGTAACATTTTTGTTAAATGTTGGTAATTAATAATAAATGTTTAGTAATATATTGTAAAGTTGTCGAATTTTTGTGAATAATATAATATAGTGTAACATTACTAAAGGCAATTTCGGTCAAGAAAGTGTAGAATTTTTGTAAAAGAAATTTTTGCAAAATTTCCTAAATAATGTTTTTTCTACTTGGGTCATAAAGCTGTTTGTTAATAATTATATCTTGGCAGGTGTGCAAATAGCTTGAACAGATTCGTTGGCCAGGAGAATCAGACCAGTTTTTTCTGGAACTTTAAAAAAAATTTTGGAAATTGTTTGTACTTTTTGAAACAACAAATCTATTTTAATGAAATGTGGTACATTGTTACTGCTATATAGGTTATACTGCCAACCAAATATCCTTTTAAAAACAATACATATTTGACATTAATAACATTTTTACGAAAATTCGCTACCATAACGCATTTGCTAACAAGTCAGAGCCACGCAAGTTAGTAGTAACGTCACTGAAAAGGAGTCATCCATCTGCGAACAAAGTAGATATAAATGTGCTAGTAGACCACACTAATTCAATCCATCGTACAATTTTCCGTAACAGACGCGAACATGCACTTAAAAGGTTGTACTTGCCCACAGAAATATTTAACCTCCATGCATAAAACCTTTCTTGAAAACTATCAAACAATGTCCATTTTCTGTGATTTTTACCAAAACAGTTAAAAAAAGACCATTTTCTTCGTATTCTTCGGCCATGAAGAGTGTTGGCAGTGCGAATATCTTGCTGCTCATTCAAAAACGTATAATAATCATCCCAAAGACAACATGCCTACCAACTATAAAGGATGCATTGTCTGAAAAAAGCGTCAACAAGAAGCGTTTTCGTATCGACAGAAGTACGGATAAGATGTTTCCCGTGGAACCAAACGTCCTTTAAAATTACTTTTTGTCTGATTTGCAGAAAGTGAGTTGTCACCAACCATTTCAATGTGAAGCATTATAACAGCTTTAATTTTGAGTTTTGTACCACTAGGCAACCAAAACAAATAAAAGACGCCCATTGCGATCAATTGGAATGAAGGTGTGGCTGGAAGATCTAAAGTCGATATCATGTCGACATTTTACGCGTTCTTTTTACAAAAACGGGACATATGTGAAATGGCAATCTGGCTACGTTTCAAAACAAAAACTGGTCTCTACATGGTTTATTTGTTTATATAGTAAACGGCGAAGAAGTTTCTATAGACCCTTTAAAGATATTCTAAACACCTTCATATCGGGAGATTCATTTCAACATCAGGTGAAACAGTCTTCGAAAAAAAAAAAAGCAAAGCTTTAGATTTCGCTGATTTCTTTGAAAATGTGCAAATTAGTAACGACTCTCGTGCCCAATTTGTAAATATAAGGGTAGGTGACTTTTATAATTATCAAGATTTTTCGTCAAAGTATAAACTCAGTCGACTAGCACCTAGTATTTATCTGATGCGGTGTAAGTGAATTTCACCTGAGCAAACATCTAAAACATAAAACCAATTTTGGAGGAAACCTGATGCAATTAATTTTTTAACGGCAAAATACTTCAAAGAATGCACCAACAAGTCACACACAATCAAACGGAGTTGCAGCTAAGGAAAAAAAGGCTTACTACCGAAACAATCAGACATTGTTCCTAAAATGGAATGAAATTCTGGAAAAAAACTGCCTGCAACGAGCAAAAATACAGTAGACGGTGAAATGGACCATTAATGATCTTTAAGACTAGAAGCAAACAGTTATAATTGGGTCGGGGATAGCTGATTTGGTACACGTGTTCCATGGCCATTGAATCATGTATTTTTATAAATTTTAATTGTAAGCCAGTCTTTTCGCCGAAATAGCGATGTTTATTTTATTTTGAATGACTTATCGGCAAGAATTTAGCCTATCGGAATAAAACAAGATGACTATGCATTCATTTGCACACCAACTTGTACGGTCTGAACTATTATAGTACATGGTATTGGGTTGCTTAAAAATATGCTTAAGATGCGTTATTGCAGATACGACTATTTGACTTGGTCGTGAAATTTGCAAACAGCAGTGAAGCTGCTAATCCCAAAAGTCGTATCTTACAAATTTAAAATTTACTTAGAAACCTGGATCGAGACATTATTTTGCATGTCAACTTATGTGGTGTTTAATTTCATACAATAATAATACAGTGTGAAACACACTTATGGAATAAATTTCATTATTCAGAAAAAAATAGTTTTTGTGGATAAGGCTGAGACACGTGAGGTCTAATTTGTCGAACATTATCTTATAATCATAGTTAAAAAAATTAAGCTCCCACCATTTTACCCCCACCACTTTATCCATTTTTTTTAGATAGCAACCCTACATTTTTCATCACACTTTGATGGATCACATTTTTCTGAAAGCGGATATACCCAATATGTATGTCTAATATTACAGTTTTCAATACAGGATGGAAATTTAACACCGGAATATTAAAACTAAACAGTTTACCCTGAAATTCAAATTTAGAAAATAAACTTAATAGAAACCTCCCTTTCCTATAATAAATGTTCTCCACTTACTTGCACACAACGAAATAATCTGCTCTGGAATTCTTCCCTAACTCTGTTCAACACGTCAGGCGTTACGTTCCGAATTTATGTTGTTATTTTCATTTTCAAAACATGTAAATCAGCAGGTTGCGTTTTATACACTCTGTTTTTGAGGCATTCCCATAAAATAAATCAAGAGGTGTATTATCTGGTGATCTAGCGGAAACCTCTTCGTCTAATACATCTTTGTGGACATACTTCATGTAAACACTTTCGTACTTGAAGAGCAAAGTGGGACGGGGCACCGTCTTGTTGAAACCATATCCTTTCATAGATAATATTAGGTTCCATTACGTTTGGATACAATTCTGCTAACATTGGGACAACCTGTTCTCTCAGCATTTCTAAACATCTTGTATCGTTTAGATTTTCTATAAAAACAGGTCCAACGTTGAATGTGTGTTTTTCGCATCCAGTGGGGGTTTTCGGCAGTCCGTTATCTGCAATTTTGCCTGTTTACATTGCCAATCAAAAGAAATATTGCTTCATCGGAAAACAGAATGTCAGCAGAAGAAATAACATTTCTATGTTACATGTCCAGCAGTTGTTCACAAAATTGTAGTCTTCTATCAGAATCACGGTTAATCAACTCTTGAGCGTGTTGTAGTTTATAGGTATGCATTTTTTCGTTTTTGAGACACCTTAAAACTGTTTATTGACTAACATTATTTTCACGTGCAACTTGACGGGTAGAAATTGTTGGTTATTCTTGAAAAGCACATAAAATATTGAGTTTTACATCTTTTTCAACAAACTTGGGCCTCCTAGGCAATAGTTTAACGTGTGCATTATCACGAAACTGTGAATGTATCTTGGACACAGTTCCCTGGGTTAGTGGGGGCAAATCTGGATGTTTTTCATTAAATAGGTTAACAACTTGTACCTGTGTTCTACACATATCACCGTACCCAATCATCATTAATATTTCTGTTCGCAGAGTTTCAGTTAACTATCGCATTTTTAGACCAAAAATTAATTGAAATTATCGGAACAAAATTACGACTAATTTATCAGGAGACCGTGCATTTGACACAATACACCACAAAATAAAACAGAACTGTTAAATTTCACCTCTCGCACTGCAAAAATTGGTAGCTACTAAGAAATTATTAATGATACCAAGTACGTTTTAGATAAAAGACAATATAAGAAATTTCAGATAAGAGTCAGTGAAGAATTCCAGAGCAGATTATTTCGTTACGTGCAAGTGAATAGAGAACATGTTGAATATTTATTATTAAGTTTATTTTCGAAATTTGATTTTCAGGGTAAACTGTATAGTTTTAATATTCCGGTATTAAATTCCCAACCTGTATTGAAAATTGTAATACCATACATATGGGGTATCTCCGCATTCAGAAAAATGTGATCCATGGAATTCTGATGAAAAAAAAATGTAGGGTTGCTATTTTTAAAAAATGGATAAAGTGGTGGGGTTAAAATGGTGGAAGTTTATTTTTTTTTAACTATGATTATAAGATAATGTTCGACAAATTAAACTTCATGTAACTCAGCGTTTTCCACAAAAACTATTTTTTGCTGAATAATGAATTTTATTGTGTTTCACACTGTATAAAGAAAAGAAATTATATTTATTTATATTCATCTATATTAAAGGCGTTTGCTAGTTCACAAAACCCTTAATAATTCAAAACTTAACATTCTGCAGATACGACCATTTGTCTTAGTAGGGCAGAATCCTTCTGACCATTTATTTTGTTTAGTTCTGAATAGTACAGGCAATAGAGAATTTTTTTCTGCATTAAACTACAGGAGTTATTTTTTTTTTAATAGATGGGTTCAGAATTACGTACTGAATGTAAAAACACAAAATCCTTACAAATTTGCAGGGCGGAAGTGCCGCCATTTTGAGAAAAACCGTTTCGACCTATATCTCCGTAACGGTGCTCTTTAGATCAAAAATGGCAATGATCTTTATTGTAGATAATTGCATTTTTCATCTTTTTTGTTATATATTTTTTTGTATCACTCACAGTTTACAACTTATACGACTATTAGCATTCATTTATTGACTTTTTTACCTATATCTTTGTTAATAATTGTTTAAAAAATAAAAAGGTTATAACTTAACTTTACAATCGACTAGAACTTTTACTTAAAAACTTTTTTTTCTAACATTATTATTAGTGCATTTTCTTTAAAAAAATTCACTAATGAGGAGACCCCAACTTTTGAATTTTGAAAAAAAACTTTGAAATAGGCGCTGATTTTGCCCCCTAGAACACATATCCGGGATCATTTTCAATGTATATATATATATATATATATATATATATATATATATATATATATATATATATATATATATATATATATATATATATATATATATATATATATATATATATATATATATGTGTGTGTGTGTGTGTGTGTGTGTGTGTGTGTGTGTGTGTGTGTGTGTGTGTGTGTGTGTGTGTATCAAACCGATAACTCAAAAACTAATCGGCCGATTTTAATTGAATTTGGTGAATACCTTCCACTTATAAGTGGCTTGGATAGGTTTGTTAGCCAAGAAAAATCGGCCCTGGTTTTCCCAGAAAATTTTGTGTTTTCTTTCGAAAAAAAATCATATCTCTGAAAATAACAAAGTAAGGGCAACTAAATTTGATGCACGGTTTTATGTCATCATATGTTATTTACTTACCAAAATTTAGGTCTGTAGGTTTAAAGACAAAAAAGTTAGAGGCATTAAGAAAAAGGGGGTTTTCCTCAAAACATCAAAGTCGCGAATTAAAACGTTAAAATTGGCAACATTTACGCAAAGAACCTGAAACTAATATAAGCTATGGAAAGAAAATGTCTCAAGAAGGATGTTTTACAAAGCCTGAAGTCTTAGCTTCAACCGTCATCGTCCTTCATTTTACTAAAATATTTCCAGAAAAATTTGTCGACTGAAAAGTGCAAAATTTAACGCGTTATAACTTTGAAAATATTAATTTTAGAAAAAAAAGTTTTTTGTAAAAGTTGGAGTAAATTTGTCTATTGAAATGTTAAGTTATAAGCATTTTATTTTTTAAACAATTATTAACAAAGATATAGGTTAAAAGTCAATAAATGAATGCTTATAGTCGTATAAGTTGTAAACGATGAGTGATACAAAAAAATATTTAACAAAAAAGATGAAAAATGCACTTACCTACAATAAAGGCCATTACCATTTTTGGCCTAAAGTGCACGGTTACGGAGATATAGATCGAAACGGTTTTTCTCAAAATGGCGGCACTTCCGCCCTCCTAATTTGTAAGGATTTTGTGTTTTTACATTCAGTACGTAATCCTGAACCTATCTATCAAAAAAAACTCATGTAGTTTAGTGCATTATGGACAAGAGTAACGGGTTCCTCTATTGCCTGTACTATGAACTATTTCTACAAAGTAAAATATCAAACCGGCAAAACCACTCCATCATAAAGAGACATAATGCGTCTATATATTATTCGATATTATTACGTATAAATTACATAAGTGTCGATAAGAAGAAATGCCCATCACAAAATGTTATATTTTATAACATAATCAAGAGGAATCTCATGGTTGGATAATTACTGCAGTTGTAATGATTATTTCTAAATAGCGGGTGGCATAATATTAATGTTACGATATTTCCAGATCATGACGGTGTTACGCAAGTTGTTTTCAATCTGATGGGCAAGGACTATGATGCGGCTAAAATTTATATAGTGTATATTACCAGCTTCCTATTTGATAAGAGAGTATTAGTGAATTTTGATTGAGAAAATACGCTAATAGGGTGGTAACGATGGAGAGACTTTCCAAAATTGTTTCCAAATTAGCGTGAAATAGGGCCCCCAGAACCCATATTCAAGGTCAGTGTAAATTTATATACAGGTGTCCAGAAATGATGAGCAAAAAATTCTAGGGGTTGTGTTAGTTAAAATAGTGCTGAAAATTGAATCATAACTTCCACATAGCTGTGATAATTTATTGCCTCCAGAAAGACATTCTCATGGAAAGAATTTAGGGCCCATGACTGGACCACAAAGAAACTATTTATATTCTGTACCCATAAACTTTTGACACGTTATATAAGTCGAGTTTTATCAAAAAAATTTCAATTTTCACCAAATCACCTCTTATTTATCACCAACCTTCTGAAGCTATCTTATCTAAACACAATTTGAAGGGTTCCTTTGTCGGGTGCTAACTGGATACCAAATTTGCAGATTTTATCTCAATTTGTTCGAAAGTTACCGCGCCTACTAACAGACACACTTACATGCCGACAGACCGATCGACACACTGACAGAGAAAAAAATCTTCTTCCACAATCAAGTTTTCTATATGTTTTGAGACTATTTAGGACGTTTTAGCAAAAAAATAAATTTCGAAATTTTTGTCAACAATATTCCACCCCTACACATTCAACTACTAATTTACTTTCAATACAGAATACCAGATGTTTGATGAAATTAAAAGTGTTGCAATAAATAAATCCTAAAACGTTATATTACTCAAGTTTTAACGAAAAAATATCAATTTTCACCAAATCACCCCTATTCATCCCCTAACCACCCCCCCACCCCTTAAGCGATTTTACCCAAAAACAATTCGAAGCGTTCCTGTGTCGAGTGCTAACTGTATACCAAATTTGAGAACGATATCTCAATTCGTTCTAAAATTATCGTGGCTACAGACAGACAGACCGACAGACTGACCTACAGACCGACATACCGACAGACCGACACACCGATAGACCGGCAGACAAAAATGATTTCCACTCATGTTTTCTGTAAGTTTTTATACTTTTTACGACGTCTAAAACCGAAAAAATATTTTGAAATTTTTATCTTTGATGCCATATACTTCCACACGTTTTGACGATGTGGATGTAAAGTTGATGCCACAAGTTCTTGTGGAACTTTTTTTTTAACACCCAAAAATAACGGGGTTACAGGGTCTCGAAAAAATTCTTTTTTTAAATTTTTGTTGCTAAATTTTTTGTTGTGAATAATAATAATAATCTTTATTGACTCAAATATGATACAAATGCCCACTTGGACGTAGAGCCAGTTTTCACAAATATATACACCTACATATAGAAAAAGAAAACAACAAAACTGTATTTATGAACAGAATATTTAAACTGAGTGCACAGAGAAAATATGTCTCAACCAATGCTTGCTAAAACTAGTGCAGACCAACAGAGTTACCGAGTAAATAAAGACCACTCCGCATATAAAAGCGCATGTATCAATCTAAAATACTAAACACAATGTATAAATAAAATATAAGCAATCATACAAAAAGTGTAAAGTATCAAATACAAAACCTAAAACACATTAAAATTGTATGTATAGAAAAAAAAACTATGTATAAATAAAATATAAATAGGTATATAAAATTGTAAAATATAAAACACAAAAACATTAAACACATTAAAATTGCATGTAAAAATAATAACTATGTATAAATAAAAACATAATAATTAAGTATACAAAAAGTGTAAAATATAAAATACAAACATTAAACATATTAAAATTACATGTATAATAAATAAATTATAATAACTAAAAAGACAAAAACCTCGCCAAATACAAACTATATTATAAGAAGGCCTTGTTTTGAGGGAGCCTAAACCAAAATATGCTGCAGATCGGTAGCATTGAAATACTCATCCATATCGTAGATGGCTTTTTGCAACAAGTATTTGTGTAACTTTGCTTTCAGCTTTGGCATGGGCAACTGTCTTACCTCAACGGGCAGCTGATTAAATATTTTTATAATATTGTACCTTGCATTTCTCTGCAACCTAGTCAGGCGTGTGTGGGGTTGTATCAGATCATCTCTGTTGCGCAAGGGGTAAGTGTGCTGCTGTTCATAATGAACAAACAGATCACCATTTTCCTTCATAAACTTGACACATTCAATGATATACAGCGAGTAGTAGGTGAGAATATTTCTCGACATAAAATAGCCTCTGCAGCTTTCAGTTGGTTTTAAACCAAAAATTCTCCTGATACTTTTTTTTTGTGCTCGGAAGACACTGCCTACCTCCACAGAACCATGTTTAATTTTAGATTATTGTTTGAGAACCAGGACTCTAATTCACAAAACTCACCATATATCATATCAAGTAGCCTGTGTTGCTTTACGTCCCGAAATATTACACATGTATCATCAGCATATAATCCCACCCTGCTTACTAATGACTGTGGCAGGTCGTTCGTATAAATTATAAAAAGTGTGGGCCCTAGTATGGAGCCTTGTGGAACTCCTCTTATTACTGTTTCACAATCTGACCTGGCAAACTTTCCACTCAGGCTGCTACGGCATGAGACACGCTGCCTTCTTCCTTTTAGGTAGGAAGCTATCAATGATAAGGTCACACCTCTCACCCCTTATTTTTCAAGCTTATCAAGCAACATGTCGTGATCAACTGAATCAAAAGCCTTACTAAGACCCAAGAAAGCTCCCACAACTTCATGTCTCTCATTAAAAGCTTCAAAGATTTCACAGATTAGTTGATACACTGCTCGGGAGGTTGTCCTTCCTTTATAATAATAATAATAATAATAATAATAATAATAATAATAATAATAATAATAATAATAATAATAATAATAATGATGATGATAAACATCTCCATTGGCGAACTAGACAACATTTTAAAATTTACAACATAAATTTTAAATTGCATATAAAACGTAAAACAAAACAAAAATTCGATAATACAAAAACTTACAAATACGACACATATATGTGCAGATATATAAAACAGCACAAGTCTAAGACTTATTGTACTACTACCCCTAAGGCAGAAATAATAATATTTCTTTACAAAATGCCAATAACTCCAAAACTACTAAAGATAGGCAGCCATAATGTTAATAGAAAAGGGTCTTAAATTTAATTCTACACTGATTTCTGGCATTAGAGATGCTGAGGGTCATTTGCAAAAAGGAGGGTTTTTACATTTGTTGATTGTCAAATTTGAAACATTGCAGTAGGCGCACGGAACATAGCAAAGGTGTCAGTAATGATGCAAAATGTTGACAAAGCCTTTAAGAACAGAATTTTTTAAAATCACTTATTTATGTTTAATGGTTTAGGAGTAATGAATTTCTTAATAGACCCCTGCAACCCCGATTTTTTGGAAAATGTGATATATGTCTAAACTATAGCAGATGTGTGTTGACAAATAATACGTTCTTAACCCAGAATTTAATGCAGAATCCAAGTATGTCATCAAAATGGGGTATTTCTATTTAAAAAATCGAAGATAGAGACGATTTCCGGTATATCCGGAGCGCCGCTATTTTAAAAATATTTTATTTAGACTTGCAACAGTCGATCATGGCTGGATACCAAATTTGATAATATTACGATTTCGGAAAATTAAAAATTTTCTAACGAACGGGCTACGCAAATCACCCTGTATATGTGTCACACATGTGAATATATGTATATATGAATCACACCAATAACTCAAAAAATAATGAGCAGATTTTTATTAAATTTAACAGTGTTTTGTAAGTATTGGCTTAGATAAGTTCGTTATCCAGGAAAATCGGACCAGGTTTTCCGGAAAAATAACAAAGCTATGGTAGCCGAATTTTGTATGTACGTTTATACTAAGTGAGTGGTGGACGTGCCGCCACCTAGTTGCGGAACCAAGTAGTATGTTGTCACGCCAGCTCCAAATAACACAAAGTGTTAAAAAAATAGAGACTGTATACAACTAGCTAACAATTTAGAAAATTGTCAGCCCTGGCCCATTTCTACCCCAATATAGGGACAAAGTATGTAAGACTAGATGCATTCTCGCAACAATTAGAACCGTAGACCGGTTTCGCTCTCATTAGAGCTCTTCAGTACGGCATACTAATTGTAGCAAGTACTTTGTCCCTATATTGGGGTAGAAATGGGCCAGGGCTGACAATTTTCTAAATTGTTAGTTAGTTGTAAACAGTCTCTATTTTTCTTTTAACACTTTGTGTTATTTGGAGTTGGCGTGACAACATACTACTTGGTTCCGCAACTAGGTGGCGGCACGTCCACCACTCACTTAGTATTTTAGGGCTGGCTATACTATAGCCGTATTACTTTTGGTGCATTTTTGCTACAATTAGTATGCCGTACTGAAGAGCTCTAATGAGAGCGAAACCGGTATACGGTTCTAATTGTTCCGAGAATGCATCTAGTCTTAGGTACGTTTATGTTATAAAAAGCAAACTGCATACCAAAATTTAGATTTATAGGTTATATGAAAATAAGTTATAAGCATTTAATTAAGTGCCAGATCAATTTCTATGAAAATTCACCACTATAACGCACTTGTTGCATCCAGACTTTTGAAATCTAGGCTAAAATAATGATTTCGTAAAAAATAGTATAAAGATGAAGCAGCCGTGTAAATAAATGTCTTATCCGCAATCTCAACCTCAGTTATTTACTATCAAGAACGCCGTCTTCTTTGGTTAGATCGTGTCGGTCTTACAAAATACTTATGTTACAGTGCATCCGACGTTACTAACGCAGGAGAAATTTAAAAAACAAAAGCATATTGTATGCTTATAACCTCTGGTTCAAAATAATTGGCAAAAGAATAAAGAGATACCGCCAGTAGATAAGTTTGACACTAAGTGAACTAGTCCAGTAAAACGGGCAGCGCTAAATAAGACTTTATCAACATTGTAAAAATGCTATTTCTATGGTGAATAATAATTTAGTTGCCTTGTGGGTTGAGCGCTTCTTTCTATATCCGTACATCGCGTTTTCTCAACTCGCTATAGTATATCAATTCTGCTGTTGAGTATGGTCACAATCGGTCCATAATTTACACTATGTTCTACTTAAAATATTCCTTGGTTTATTAACTGCATTACTTGCAAGAATAATAATAATAATAAATATAAGACTGGTCTCTTTAGAACCCTACACAAACTATATAAGATGTAGCATTTTGGTGTATTTTAAATTCCTCACAATGTTAAGGCGAACATGGGGAATTGACACAAGATGATCGGCAGCGAAAGGTTATTTGGAAGGAATATATTAACAACCTTTTCGACGATAATAGACCTGATATAGAGGTTGCGGAGGAGGCAGACCTATCTGGACCCCCTATCACCAAAGAAGAAATTGTAAGAGCAATAAATACGTCAAAGGACAGAAAGGCAGTTGGCCCGGACTGCATACCTGTCGAACTACTAAAAATACTAGACGACAGGGGCATTTACGTACTGCCCAGAATATTTAACAAAATATATAACACGGGGGAGTTCCCTGCCAAGTGGGTTACATAACATTTTATCCCCCTGCCAAAAAAGAATAACGCAACGAAGTGCGAGACCATAGGCTGATTAGTCTAATAAGCCACACGTTAAAGATATTCCTCAAGATTATTCACTACAGAATTTCCATAAAATGCGAAAGAGGGGTAGGGTCCACACAATTTGGATTTAGAAGGGGACTATGTACGAGAGAGGCTATAGTTGCAACTCAAGTATTGATCCAGAACTGCAACGACCAGAGGAAGGATGTGATGCTATGCTTCATCGACTACGAGAAAGCGTCTGACAGGGTCCAACACCACAAACTCATTCAAATTTTGAGGAGGATGGCTATAGACCAGAAGGATATCCGCTGCATAGAAATCCTTTATTGGAACCAAACAGCCGTGGTCAAGGTTGACAATGAACACACAGAACCGACAAAGATCCTTAGAGGAATCAGACGGGGATGCGTTCTCTCTTCACTCCTCTTCAACCTGTATTCTGAAAGCATCTTTTAGGAGGCGCTCGAAGAACGCGACCTAGGTATTAAGGTGAATGGAGTGTGAATCAACAACATACGGTACGCAGACGACACAGTCCTAATTGCAGACAACATGAAAGACTTGCAGGATATTCTGAATGCTATGGGCGACAGTAGCAAAAACTTGGGGCTTAATATCAACACCAAGAAGACATAATTCATGATAGTTTCTCGCAAGCCGGTAGAACATCATAATGCAAGCCTAACACACAACAGACGCCCAGTAGAACGAGTATATAAATTAAAATATTTAGGCGCGTGGGTGTGTGAAAACTGGACGTCTCAAACGGAGATCAGATGCCGAATCGAAATGGCCCGAAACACATTTATGAAATTCAGGAAAGTTCTTACCAACACTGATTTTGACCACAACCTAAGAATTAGATTTGTAAAATGTTACATATAGACGTATACTAAAAGTTCCATGGACGGCCAGAAAAACAAACGAGGAGATCCTAAGAACGGTTAAAAGAGAACGTGAACTGTTGAACACCATCAAGCGTAGAAAAAGAGCATATCTGGGCAACATAAAACGGAATGAAAGATACAAATTCCTACAATTAGTAATCGAAGGAAAGATCGAGGGGAAGAGAGGAGTCGGCAGGAAGAGGATGTCATGGCTCAGAAACGTAAGACAATGGACAGGACTAAAAACTGTAGGAAACCTATTCAGCGCCATCAGAAGTAGGGAAGAATGGGCGCATGTGATCGCGAATATTCATTAATGGATAAGCAATAGAAGAAAAAAAGAAGTTAAGGCGATCCCGCCTTGTTGTCGCAGATATGAGTCTATCTTGTTATGATCGCCTTTTTAGCCGTCTTACATTTTTATTTACCTTACCTACTGTTAGAGAATTTTTAATGGCTGCTATATTTTTTGATGGGAAATAAGCGAACAAAATATCTTCACAAATAATTATGAAAATTCGCTATTCGGTAACACACAGTCTGTCTTTCTGGTAAAGAGTTTTAATAGGAATATTATTAGGTGACCGTAAAAAAGATTTAACTACTGCAGATTTCATATTGTTCGTGAAATAAAATGTCTTAGCTCCTCGAAAATAAAAATGAGAGACGCAATTGAATCTCCTTGCTTCGCATTTTAACACAATGGGCCTATTCATTTGTAAATATCGAAATATGAAGAGAAGTTGGGTTGTCAACGGCCAATTAATTTTTTGTGCTATTTCTAGATAAGAGTAAATACGGTAGTCGCTTTAGCGCTCCGAAATTTTCCACAAGGTAACATAAGAAACGGCGGGTTCTCTCAGCCAATCAAAGCTGTGGATTTTATGAGGCACGCCTGCGATGTGCGTTCAAACAAGCAAAGAAACATCGATAGATATAGAGCTGTCGGGCTGCTAAATCTTAGCAGAGGACAGATCAGGAACATTACAGGACTCTTGACGGGACACATGGCCGTCAAGAAACACCTGCACAAAATGGGGCGGTTCGTGGGGGACCTGGCATGCAGACTCTGCGGCGAGGGGGAGGAATCAGCCCAGCACATCTTGTGCGAGTGTAAAGCTCTGGACCGCAAAAGACAACTGATCTACGGTCAGTCTAGACCGGAGACAAAGCAATAGAAAACCTCACTCTACTAATTGCTGTGCAGACTAGTTCAAGGCACAGAGATTTTGGAATGGGTGGAGTAGAAAGGACAAAGGGCATGCACAATAAGCCAAAGGCTGCGGTGCTATCGGGGCGGCAAAGACGCGGACGGGCCCTAAGGTAAATTTAGTAAGTTGAAGAAGACATATATTTTCTTGATTATAAGTTCTATTGGATATCAACAATAAGAGTAGCAATAATAATAATCCACAAAATACAAAATAAGTTTCAACTGACATTAAACATTAAACAACATTATAACATTCCATACATACATTTAATACATAACATAACAGAACACAGTATAACACAACAATATATATATATATATATATATATATATATATATATATATATATATGTATATATATATATATATATATATATATATATATATATATATATATATATATATATATATATATTGTCACACCGATAACTCGAAAAATAATTGGCCTATTTTCATTAAATTCAATTGGCTAGAATGAGTTTGTTAGTCAGGAAAATAGGCTCAGTTTTTCCAGAAAAATTTTGTGATTTATTTTGGAAAATTCTTATATCTCCAGAAATAACAAAGTTAGGGCAACCAAATTTAGTAGACAGGTTAACACCATAAAAAGTCAACTATGTACCACAACTTATATCTGTAAGTTAAAAGAAAAGAAAGTTATTGGCATTTAGATTAAACGGATTTGGGTGCCATTGATGACTAAAAAAGTACACAAAAACAAAATATTTTGTGTGGATAACAAAATATATTGTATATTGCAGACACAGATTAAGTTTCTTTGGCGCAAAAAGGTCAAGAAATGCCAGAAAAATTACTTTGTAAATTCGATAGTTTTCCCTCATGAAATGTCAAAGCCGCGATTGGAAACGTCAAAATTAGAAACTTTTAGGCAAAGAACCTGAAACGAATACTGATTATGTAGAGAAAATGTCGCAATAAGTGTGTTTTACAAACCCTTCAACTTACCTTCCTTTTGCAAGTAGCTTGGACAAGTTGGTTAGCCAAAGAAATCGGCCCAGGTTTTTCTGGAAAATGTTGTGTTTTCTTTGGAAAAAAAAATAAAGAGAGATAACAAAGTAAGGGCAAATAAGTTTGGTACGCGTGTTTGTATTATAAACAGTGAAAGTAATTATTCTTTATTATTATTATTCTTTATTCGCAAAAATTATACATGATGTTAATACAATAAGTCTTATGCGACTTGTGCTGTATCATATAACATAATTTAGAAGATTGAATCCTAAATAGTTTCACAGTCCTGCACCAAATTCCATAAACTTCAAATTTTGACGTACCAAATTTAAATTAATTTTGCTCTTCTATTTCGCACCTTCTAACACGTCAACCATCAACTTCATTTACCATAAATCTCTGCTATTCCATAATGTCTTTCTAACTCCTATTCCTTTCAAACAACCCATATTTTCACCAAAATTTTTAAATTTGTGGGGATAAAAATTACTTTAATTTGACAAATGTCAATGAAACGGAGTAGATATATAAATTTGGGGTTTTCCTCAAAACGTCAAAGTCGCGATTTTAAACGTCAATATTCGCAACATTTAGGCAAAGCACCTGAAACAAATACTGATTATGTAAAGAAAATGTCGCAAGAAGACTGTTCTGCAACCCGTTCAGTTTCAGCTTCAACCGCCATTGTCTTTCATTTTACTGAAATATAACCAGAAAAATCATTTCAAATAGACCTCTTTTCTGATGCCTTGGTAGTAGTTTTAGTTGTATAGTTTATGGCTTAATAGTCAATAATTTTTAGCGAATTTTCCTAGAAAAAATTTGCAATTGTGGAGACCGCAGCTTTTGGATTTTGAAAAGATTTATTTAAATGAGCGCGAACTAGGACCCTTATAGAAGCCATATGCGGTGTTATTTTCAGTTTTTACTTGTTTACATATATACAGGGTGATGCATTTCTATGGTAAAGCTCAATACTGCCGTTACTATACTAAGATACTAGAAAAATTGCATACGTTAATTATAGGGTGTCTTAAGGTGCATCTTATTAAATTAATTCTGCAATCACAGGCTGACCCATTGGTGATACAATTTTTTTTAATCTAACACCTTTTTTCAATTGTTTCACAATTTTGGCACATACTAAAAATTATGATACGGTGTTTTTAACTAAATATAGCAGTAGTAGTAGCAGTTGTAAGACTTTTGAGAGTTTTAGATTTAGATTTGTGGTAAATTTTTAATTTGTCAACCCAAAAATTACCTTTTTCACAGTTTAGTTGTGTTTGTATTTTATTGCATGTAATAGTGTGACTTTGCTTTTAATGGTTTTAATCTTAGATAGCTGTATAGTTAGACAGTTTTTTAGCTTTTAACATTTGACTTAGTGTTGAGGTTAACTTTATGTCGCCTCATTTTTACCTCATGTTCGGTAATGTACCCGGGCAGAAGTAACCTACCATAAAACTCAGTTTTTCTGACAAGCCTCTTTGTAAATTCTAGATTGCCCTGAGGATGACCGGTTAGAAAGGTAGAAACGCGTCGGGAAAAAGGAATAAAAATTGTTTGGAAAGATTCAACATACCAAAAGATGACAACCCCAAACATTTTGACGTTTAGTAACAATATAAAGGTTATATAGGGTAACTGCACCAGTAAATGCCATTATAAAGACTTGTTTGCATAAAATAGGCTAGAAAAAAATTAAAAACAATTATTTGCGATTGAACAAAAAAACCATGTGTTTGTTGAGGGTTTACAAAGGTATCTCTACTGTCATAATTGCAATAAAGATATTTACTAATATATTTTATTTAATTTAATTTTTTTCCCCACTTTCCTTCCAAGCACCTGTAGTTGCCATTATTCAAATTAAAAAATCCCAGTAGTTGCCACTTTATGCACCAGTAATTGCCCATATTTTTTTCTATGTTTTTACCATCTATTTTCTCTATAAGAACTTTGAAATAAAAAGAATGTACGAATGCAACAGTTTTATTTTGTCTTTAGATTATAAATACTAGATAAGTACATAAACTAAAAAAATTACATTTTGATTTAAAAGCCCTATAAGCTGTTTTAATTTTTTTATTATGTTATTATTAATTGAAAATGGGTTATTGCCAATTAAATCCACCGGTCCAAAAAATATACGGTATAAGTGAACTTCGTCGACATTATTCTTAACATGCCAAAGAAATGAGTTCTCTGTTATTTCTTTTAGGAACTTTATGGTTGCTTTAGATTGTTCATTATCAATATTAATAATCCTTCCGATGAAGTATTGTTCATCGTAGTATACAGCATAATAATGCTCGGGAAGCAATGTTACCTCCTGATCAGTATTCAAGTGATCAGATGCCCTTTCCTTATTACTCGTAATTGTTTGTATCATATCTGAAAAATCTTCAGAACCTGAAGATGTGCTATCTGCATATATAACTGACTCTTCACTATCGTCCGTCTCACTCTCTTCAACTACACGTTTCTTTCTTCTCTCTAGTAAACCTTGTTTTTTCTTTTGTATTTCCTGTAGTTTTATTTGTTTTTTCTCATATCTTGCTCTCTTCCTTTTCTCTTTCCTCTCTTTTTTTCTTTTCTCCTTTTTGTGTCATAAATTTTTTCCATTCTTTTGAAGTAACTACAGATGGAGTTTTCTCAATGTTCCTTTTTCGTTTAAGCGACGTATTTTCTTTTTTTTTTCTGGCCATATTAAAGCTCTTTTAAAAGGTGTTCCAACACTTGAGTTTGAACTGTCGTTCATTAAAATCGGAGAACGGTTATTAGAACGTATCGACACACCAGGAGTACTGGGGACTTCGAAATTAGTAGTTCCTGGGGGCGTATGTTATTTAAAATGATCTGATAAATTCGCATCTTGAATTCTCTTTGATGGTATTTCTGTTGTTGGATGGTTTAATGTTTCTTCTAGGGGCATATCGGGGGGCATATTAAACATGGAGGAATCTGTTTAATTTATGGGAGGCGTTTTTGCTGTCGAAAATTGATGAGCTGTGGAAGGACCTGCTAAATTTATGTCATTAAATTCCCTAATGTTTTGGGGGGGGGGGTATTTCTTTTCTAGATTTAGTTTATTTACTGGTGGTATATTTTCGTTCTCGCTTATTGCTGAATTATCTTTTAAATCATGATTCTTCTTAATCTTCTGCCAAACCTTAAACAGGTCCAACCATTTTTCTTCCCCATTCCAGGTTTCATTGAGGCTGCATTTCTTAAATAGATTAAGAGTGTCACTGGGCATAAATGTTTCCAGATATTTTAAATGTGACGTCCTTTTTCCTGAAGCAGACACAGATTGATTCGCAGTTGTCGAAACCAGTTGTCTATCCTTAACGCATCTAAAGTAGTCGACAGCATCAGGCGACCAAGGATACAGCCCGCATTTTCTGAAGCCATTAATGATGCACTCTGCTGTTACTCCTTTTAGGGCATCATTAAACATCAATGGAAAATTTGTTTTGTTTAAAACTTCAATATTTCTATCTAGTCTCCATTGGTGTACAGTTTTTTTCCACTGATCCTTTAGAGGTTTAAAGACAGAGACGTCGCAAGGTTGTATTATATGAGTGGCATTAGGATATAATGCCAACAATATAATTTTATTCTTTTCGCAAAAGTTGCTTAAGTGTAAAGTTAAGTGTGACTTGTGTCCGTCAATGAACATAATCACAGGGAATGTTATTCTATTTTTCACAAGCCCAGGATGGAACACGTTGGCCACATATTCGTAAAACGATTCGCCGGTCATCCATCCCTTCTCGTTCTTACCAATGGCCCATTCATTTGGAACATTAGATACTAACGGCCCAGGTAGTCGTGTGTATGAAAATAAAAGAAATGGTGGTAATAAGGTACCATTAGCGCTAACTGTGATAGCCACCGTTATTGATTCTTTATCTGAGATCTTTGCTATTTCATATATATTTTTTTCGCCTCGCGGACCAATAACCCTATTTGACTTAAGGCATATCTGAAAGGCAGATTCATCGAGTTGAATATGCGCTCTGGGTAATTAAAAATGTCGGTTTGATTTTCAGATTCCAAGAAGGTAAGTACTTCTTTAAACCAGTTTCTCAGTATTTCTTCTGTTACCGAAGCTATTGTGGAGGTCAAAGTTTCAGGTACTCTGACAGATATTGTTGGGTTTCTTTTGAAGAACGCCGCTAACCATTTCCTGCCGGGTTTGTCATTTATGAATGGATTTAGTCGATTAGAATTTTTCATAATTTTCTGTACGGTTATCAGAAGATCATCTTTGTGAGGCGAAAACCCTTTGTTTGAAATTTCAATTATCCATTGCACAAGTGCATTCTCTTCATTTTTGGATAAAACTGCAGGTGGACCCAATCTGCGCTCCACTGGCGTTTTTCCTTTTACTTTGTTTTTTAGCGTGTTTCTCGGAACCCCAAACTGTTTTGCAGCAGTTGAAAACAGCATACCACTGCGACAGGCAGTTATGGCGGCCTCCATACTTTCTTCTGAATATCGAAAAAATGGTTTTTTCGTCCTTTCCATTGTTGTTTTACCTGTGCCAATAATTGCCATTGAATTAAACCAGTAGTTGCTATTAAGTGGCAATTACTAGATTTTTTAAAGAAATTTGATTCAGTTTTATATCAAATATAGCTAAGGCTACAAACAATAAAATCTAATTGTAATTAAGCTTGTATTCGATTATCTTACTATACTCCAGTAATTGCCATTAATGGAAATTACTGGGTTAAAGAAAATAATATGCTCCAGTAATCGCCACCCCCTCTAAACCATAAAATAACTTTAGAACAAGTAAAATACTCATATATTATTTACAAAAAATTACCTGTTATGTATATTTTTACATAAAAAGTGCAGATTTCACGAAATCACATTCAATATTTCCAAAAAAATACACTAAGCTTCTTAACACAAATGGTAACAAATCTCTTCTCTACCACTCATGTAGCCACATTGAAACATTTCAATGGCCGCCTCGCAAGTGCTGCCATCTCTTAGAGTTGCTCATACATACAAATGGTAGCAAATACATCACCCAACATATAGGTGGCGCAATATTTGTAATTTGTAAATAGGAAACCTTATTATTGGGATTATGATTGTTAAGTGGCAATTACTGGTACGCTGGCAATTACCGGTGCCGTTCCCCTATGTCTCTTTTAAATAATGTACATAATAAACAAGGAACGACTGTTCTACATTATTTTTTAATGCTTATTTGCTGCATATATATATATATATATATATATATATATATATATATATATATATATATATATATATATATATAATTTTCGTAAAATATTGTAGATCATTTCTATGAAAATTCGTTACTATAACCCACTCGCTCCGTTTAACCTTTCTATATCTATAGCTGCTGGATGGTTTTTATTTCTAAATTTTTGTGGTCTGATTACCTTATTAGTCCAAATGTTGTACATGACTTTATCGTCGATATTTGTGCATAAAATATAAATGGCAAGTTAATGATCCGTACGACCTTACTCATCACATAAAAACAATAAGGAAATTGGATTTCATCGTTGGTTATGTCTGGATATAAAACGACATTTATAATAATAATTGCTTCATCCAACGATATTCAGTTTCTCGACTGAAATATCTGTGATACACACTGATATCTGTTACATATTTCATTCTATTTACTTCACGTATTGATATAAAATTGCTTTCATAACCCGAGGTGCTAAAATAACTATGTGTCTCCTTGGTGTTTACAGTAAACGAGGTGTTTATTTTAAAGAACACGCTATCAAAGGAAGCATGACTTACAAGGAAAGAAAAACAATTATCTTTCTTACTAGACTCAATAGCAAACGTGTATTTATTTCTAATTAAATGGTAGAATTATTGTAGACTTGTTATTAAAAGAAACGCGTGAAAATTATGGTTAAAATGTTTTCCCTCTCTTGATTAAATATGCGAGTACCTAGGGAGTGTGGGGTGAAGCTGAAGTAAAAGAAAGTTAAAAAATCCAGGCGTAGCAAATGCGTTATGGTAGTGAATTTTGATTTAAATGGATTTCAATAAAAAAAACGCCAGTTGAAAGAGGAAAGATATATCTAATAATAAAAAGTCTGGATGCGGCAGATGCGTTATGGAAGTGAATTTTCATTAAAATGTTTCAATAGCAAATATGCATTTTTTTAATGAGAGCAGGTATAAAACTTGGTTACAAGCACAACCTATATTACAGTAAAAACAATGTACCATATATCATCAAAATAACTTGATTGTTTGCAAATTTATAAAAGTTTCCGAAAACAAGTTTAAAATGTTCCCGAATAAACTGGTTTCCTGGCCAACGAACCTTAACAGCAAATTAAGTAAATGAAATTTAAAGCATTTAATGAAAATTGGCTACCAAAATTCACCTCCTGCTTCCCAAGTTTCTTTTCTCACAAACATGTATTATATATCTATGAAAAATGCAAAAATGCATAAGAGATGTTCGACTAAAAAAAAAAAAAAAAATTTGTATCACCAACGACTTATGGACCACAATGTTTGTTAACAATAGGGTTTGCAGAAGGGTAGTAGCAATTGTAGAAACATAATTATTAAAAACAGCAAAATAATATGTAAAGCTAGTTTAGGAAAATTCCCTACACTAAGTAATGTAAATATTGCACATAATTAGAGGTCATAATTGTATCGATAACATTGGCATTGAAACTATTACATTATTATGTAAACAGTAAACAAGGTAAAATTGCAGCGTACAAGGAACGCAGGACTGCTGAAGTCTGCAATTTTGGGAGGTCGCAAACTGATTAAAAAACTATAAGTAGTATTTTTTGATAAACATGGAGACAGTTAATTAAATTCTTAAGATGTAGAGAGTTAATTTAGATTGCTTAAGATGTAAAGACGCGACACTTGTGATTAAATTATGTAAACATAATAACAATGTTCAATTTAAGATTCACGATGTAAACAGTCCGAGTTAAAATTACTTCAGTTAGTTAGTAGTATCATTGTTAAGTTTTGTGAGTTATTAAAGTTATAATTACACCGTTACTTATGTCTACATTCGCCTAGTTCGAAGAGTTTATTCCTTAAACTATCCGCCGCTCCCTAAACAGTGTTTGTAAAATTAATTTTATAAGATGCAGATCAAGGCAACTTTTAATTTACATATACAATTTTTTTCGCCTCTTAATTAATTAACGGATATATTGAGCTTTTTTATACGATAGTTAGATAAAAATTATATTCTTAAACCATAAACTCTAACTAAAACTACTGCCAAAGCATCAGAGAAAGTGTCTATTTCAAATGAATTTTCTGGAAATATTTAGTAAAACTCACAAAAATCTGGACGCAGCAAGTGCGTTATGCGAGCGAATTTTCATAGAACTGCTTTGAATCTTGAATGTTTTTTTAATAAAGACATGAAATTAGTAGATTTATAGTAGAAAAAAATTACCGTATTTCATCAAATTAACTCTCTCTTAAATTACAACAAAAGACTGACGTGTCATTACCGACCTGATTTCTACTTCTGCGGTATTCTGACACCTTGGTACTTAATGATATTTCGGTTCTTCCGATAAACACAGCATTACAATCGGGGCACCATATCTTAAGGCTGCGATATTCTATACGAAGAAGTACCTTCAACAGAGATAGAAAATATTATTCTGAGAGGTGCTGCTGAAGATTAGTGAAGGTCTTGAAGTAGCCATTTACTTGAAAACTGTATTATTCTATCGAACGTTTTACTAAGTTGAACTACTTCTCAGCAGGTGGCATCACATTCGGCTTTAGTTTTGCAACCACTTTTTAACTTCCTGTTCTGCTATCAAAAGGCTAGCTTTCAGCCCCATACATTTATACATATCTATGTATTTTCTTTATTGAATGCTTTTTGGTTCATTGTAATCCTGCCCGTTAGTTTTAGCCATATTTACCATCATGCGTAAATCCACTTTTAGGGGATGTGACTCTAAATGAATACATTATGTAATTTGGCTAAACGTCATATTTTTGCATTGAGATTATATGGATAAAGCTCTACACCTATGTGTGTACCGGTTGCAAATGAAATTGATTTAAAAACATATTATGCGTCTTTTAATAAAATTTCACCAAGTTTGTAGAATAATACTTGAGTGTGTTATTTAAAAATAAATAACTTAATTTAAAAACTAATTGTAATTGCCAAATTACATCTATGCAGAGAAAAATGATTATTGTTTCGTGGAAAGTTTCGTTTTCTAATTAATAAAGTACACTAGCACATATGCATAGTTGTTTCCTTTTCTTCTTAGTTATTCAGTGCTAGAAATTGCGTTATATATTAATTAGAACATTTATTATAATTGGGAAGAAACCAACAAGGCTTGATAGCAGCAAGTGCGTTTTGGTAGCGAATACAATTATGTTAGTTTTTACTTCAATATAAGTAATAAGATTTTTAATGTGATTAGGCCCTAATAAAAGTGTGAGGATATCCTTATACCTTTTTTTCTATAAGTATAATTTTCTCAGTAGAAAGTTTGTAAGCCTATTGCACGGGATTCATAAAATGCCTTATTTGAGAAACGAAAAGTTAATGTTTAAGCACCCGAACAAATTTTGTCCGTCAAATAATGCATTGTAAAATTAATGTCAATGGACAATTTTACCGTTATTTTCATCATTGTTAAGTACCTCATTTATTTTACGTTGTCAAAAGCTTATGGTTATCGCAGTATTCAATTTCAGTGAGTTTTTATAACACTGGCAACACTGCTTATGCCGGAGGTAGCGAGTCATTGGATCCGATGCAAACGCCCCCTGTTATACAATTGCTCCACTTGCCATCTCTGAGCTCAGTGACAATATAGTTGCACTTGTACAGAATTTGCCTCGGGCAGCCGGACAAATCGTTTTGAGTGGACATTTAATAAAAATGTAATTTTAAAAAAACTAGAAGGGCTACATACTTATATTTTATTGCAATCGAATCTTTACATGTACCTGCAGGTAATGAATGGTCAGTCATCTCTTTTGGAACATCTTCGTATATATAATCTTATCTAAATCATTGGAATACTTAGGCGAATTTCAATTAATTATAACTAATAACACAAAACAGTTTTTGAAATTTGCGAACATTCATCATCACTTGTGGTTTGTCTAGATTATGAAGCTTTTTAAATTGTTCCAGTACACCTACTATTTCTGGAGATAATTACAGTTTAAGGAGGCCTTGTTTTCCTATACTAAAGTAATAGCTAAATGACACCCCTAAGCGATAGACGCGTGACTTCTTCAGGCCTGGAATATTATCATCTTTGTTGTGAATGAACATGTTGCTGGCTGTGTTTGTAGACTTGAACGAAAACTTTACGGTATTGTTTTAAGAGCTTTGAATGTGGCTACAATAACTGACGGGTAAGTAGGAAATTCTTTCTGACTGGCCGAAAGGTAGACTGGAGCTCATTTCTCTTAAGAGCTGCGGGCTCTTCCTATTGACTATCTCGTCGACGAGACTAACTGGATACTCTTTGTTGACTGTGAGTTGTTTAATAAGGTTTAGTTCTTTAATAAAATCTGTTCCAGATAATGGGACTCTGCACAGTGTGTCAATCAGAAATCTAATCAATTCTACTTTATGAGATATGTGATGGCAGGATTTGAACGGAATCGGGTGGTCGGTCTAAGTGGGTTTTCTATAAATTTTAAAACTGATGGAACGGCTACTCTTCTTCAACTTCATGTCAAGAAAACTTATGAATGAATCCACTTCGAACTCCATACTGAAATTAATATTGACCTGTAGGCTATTCACCCAACCCAGGAATAGGTGGAGCTGCTCTATGGTACCCGACCAAACCTCAAGTACGTCGTCGACATAACGTGATCAGGATGAAATGTAACTAGAATATGGGTTATATGCTCTGAAAACAAGTTCCCTCTGCAAGAAACTCATAAATATATCTGCTCAAAGGGGTGACAAAGGGTTACCCATAGGGAGACCATCCTTCTGTACAAAAATCCTATCATCGAACGAAAATAAATTCTAAGCCAGGTAAATTTTCACCAAAGCATGGATTCTGTGACTCATTACTGAACAGGGAGGAGGCGAGTTAACTCTTCAAGAGTAACAGTCTCGATTAACGGGGACATTGTTAAGGAAATTGGAGACGTTGAACGACACCAAAAATGAATTCTCCCAGCGTTGTATCGCTAAGTCTATTCACCAGCTCTGCAGAATTCTTGGCACAGTAAGGTAATTGGTTGAAAAAATACTGAGTAAGGCAGTTATTAATTACCCTAGCCAGCACTAGGTGGCTATATGGAAAAAACGTGAGGACTAGGAACTAGTATGGCCCACTGCCTATACACAAAGGTGGTCAGATCATCGTTAACATACGTGACACTGGTGGCCTAAGGTCATAAAATCTAATGCCAAACAAAAACTAGGCAAGGTCCAAAGGATAGCTTGCCTCGGCATCACAGGGGCCATGACTTCAACCCCAACAGCCGCCATGGAGATATTGCTGGATGTGCTACACTTAGTTATCATGGGGGAGGCTAGGCTAGGACCATACAGACTAGCCTGCAATTGTAGACTGAAGATTAAACAAGGCTACAGAGGCCATTGCAAAATTCAGGAGATTGTGAAGGAGCCCATGCTTGAAATGAGGTCAGACTTCGCGAGCCCGCGTATATGCAGAGAAAACAAGTTTACAATGGAAATCCTCGACCGCGAGGCATGGCTGGGAGAGACGCCGGGACTACCACAGGACGCGCTCGTCTGGTTCACGGACGGATCCCGTGGGGAGCGTGAAACGAGGGCAGGCGTTCACTCGGAAGGATCGAGGGTAAGTCACAGTATTTCCCTCACATTCAACGGTCTTTCAGGTCGAAATGTACGCCATCTTGTACTTCGTGCGAGAGAATAAGAGGAGGGACTATACCAGCAAGCGAATCCTCACAGCCACAGACGACCAGGCAGTCCTTAAGGCCCTAAGTAGCCCACGAGTAAATTCCAGCTTGGTAAATGAATGCCGAGACGAGACGAGCGACCTGGATGGGCAGAATGAGGTCACCCTCATCTGGGTGCCGGGTCACTCAGGGGGTCAAACGCAATGAAGAAGCTGTCAGTCTCGCGAAGAAAGGGCCAGCGGAACCATTTATGGGACCAGAACCGGTCTTGGGCGTGACGAAGAGCACTGTGAGGGGATCCATTAAGTGCTGTGTCAGAAACGAACATAAGGTATACTGGGCAAATTGTCCAGGTCTCAGACAAGGGAAGTCGGTAAGTGATTGTTAAACCTCCCCAGACATTATAAGAGAAGACACATATCTCGACAACCTGTAATAAATGCAACTCACGAAAGAGAAAAAATTATGTATCTTGGGCAGGCCATATAGGCGTAGAATTATATGGTTCATTGGGTACAACTGTTTGTAATTTTCAGAAATTAAGAGAGCATACTTGTTGAAAACCTTCTTAAACCTCCACTTGAAGGAAGGGAGCGAAATATAGCTGATAGTTGAGATCCTATTATCTCTCAAGAAAGTGAGAACCTTGGAAACGTAATCTCTTATATCCAGAACAACAACGCAATGGTTCTTGTCTGCCTTCAACAGGAAAAGATCGTTATTAATAATGGTCTCTCTCAAAGAGGAAACAACCTTATTAAATGGACAGAAAGCCAGAGTGGAAGTTTTAAACCTGGAAATAATTTCAGAAACTTTTCTCCGGAAATAATCACTATCTTTGATTCTGAACCTTCTCAGAAAGATAGCTGTACCATTTACTGTCTCAAACATAAAAGACTTCAACTTGGTAGGAATGGCATATCTTATGCCCTGGCTAAGTAGTGCCAACTGGTGGTCATCAAAACTATTGAAAGAAAAAAGGTTTTTAAAACTCTCATGAAAAATAATTTAATACTAATAATACATAATTGTTCTGCTGGATAAAAACTCATGAATGCAACTGCTGATCAGAGTGGAATAAGCAATACTGGACAGGTGACATTTACGGGGAACAGACTCGTGAAAGAAATCAGGTTGAATGCCTAGATGGAAAAGTCATGCATCAGACGAATTACACAGAAGCTGCACTAGATTAGTGATTAAAAACACTCGAATAATTTCATTATACGTGCAGAAACCTTTTCTCTGGCTTTACAAACGGTTGATTTTTCCTCTGTAGCCGATCTTGTATTTTACGGCATCGTCAGGCAGGAGAAAAGCGAATTTATTTATTCGCATCCTTGACAACTATATATAAATTCCGTTGCTACGGTAGGGTATTTTGACCAAAATGTTCTTTAAAAATTAAATACAAGTACTTTTGAATTGTAGATGGGATGTATGTCACACCAGCGTCATTTCGTATTTACAAAAACTGAAAATTTCTTAGTAAATATGAAAATGTAAAAAGAATTGACTTTAGAAATAATCCTGGAGTGGTGTTGATTTATCGTAAACGTTGGTGTTAATAATGGAAGAAGTGGCATTTGGTGTGCAAAACTAGAAGTTATATGAAATTTGGATGTAAACGTTAAATGTTTTGAATTAAACGCAGCGTAAATTATGCAGAATATATATATATATATATATATATATATATATATATATATATATATATATATATATATATATATATATATATATATATATATATATATATATATATATATATATATATATATAACCTCGATAGTTCAGGGGTAAGAACGTGTGCCTCTGAAACGAAGGGTACTGGGTTCGATCCCAGGGTACTGCTTTCACTTTTTCAGTACAAATTGTAAAATTAACATCAACCGAGGTTCTGGCATTGTATTTGAGCAAGTTGAATGTCTGCACGTTCCGCCCTTCGGAGGGGGCGTAAAGCCGTCGCTCCCGTGTCCATGCGATGTTGGGCACGTTAAAGATCCCTACTCTCCTTACACAAAGGCAGGCGTTCGGCAAAATTTCCAGGATAGTTAGGAGAAACTGCTCCCTGGCGTCGGTGATTGGCCATAGTCGCGGAAATAGGCCGACGTTAAAGAAATAAAACACACACACACACACACACACACACACACACACATATATATATATATATATATATATATATATATATATATATATATATATATATATTTGTGTGTGTGTGTGTGTGTATTCGAGCGATAACTGGGACTATACTCAACTGATATGAACGAAACTTACTTGGCACATATATTTACGTGGTTAAGGCCGCGGACGAGTTCGTAAATCAGCTATAACGAAGACTTTTTTCACCCTAAAATATACAAAAATATTTTCGAAACGCTGTATATTTGAAAGTATTAGACTCTGGAATAAGACCTGCATGTAGCTATAATTGATGCAAATAAGCCTCTCTTCTAAATTTCAAGTAATTTGCTTTAAAAAATTACAGAGTTTTCCCAAATTATAAATAAAATTTGAAAGACATTAATTGAAACGACTCAAGTTGGTAAAGTCTAATGCCTGACAAAGACGGAGTAGTTACTTGCTATGCGTAGAACGATACACAATACAGGAGCAAAGAATAAATTTAACAAGTAAAGCATACTATCCGAACTGGAATTTGCGAAGTCGCGACCACTCAAATCCAGAAACCGTTATCAACACCATGTCAATGGGCGAAAGTGAAAGCAAAGTACATACACCCCGCTTTCGCACCACGTCATAATGGCAGAGGCATGAAAGTAAAAATGTGATTGTAAAAGTTATTGTTTTTTAAGTGGAAGATTCAATACATTTTTAAAATACTTGTAGCTTGCTGAACGACCCCAATTAAATTTTTAAACTGAAAATGTAGCGTATAGTAAAAAAATAATGGTTTAACTATATGATACGGATATAACATCGCGCAAACAAGCACTCATTACGTAGTCTCGTTGGCCGAGCGGTAACGTGTTCGACAGATACGCTGCTGACACGCAAGCAGCGGGGTGCCAGGGTCCAGTTCTATTCTTGTGCGATCCATCTAAGTTCTTTTTTTTCACTTTAATACTTTATAGAAACAATAGTTTCCAAATTTCATACGTTTCTACCTAGTTCTCATATTTGTTTAAAACGCCTGGATAACGCTATCACGTTTGAATCTAAACTTATAATTTTCAGCAGATATTTTTTTATTATCGATATTAATGAATTTTTATTAAAAAAATTCACTGATGGAGAATTTGTTTTCAAACAATATTTTTGTTGGAAAAACCAGTTTGATTAGGTTGACTAAAATGAAATCATCCAGTCGATTAAAAAGGAAAAAACCTGCCGCATTCATAATTTGGCAGATACTTTGCATTTCAGAGTACCTAGATATACCAAATTTTACTTTTATAGCTTCATAAAAAATCGAAGTTGTTCATTGTTGACGCAAGGTTAAAATGTTTTTTGATAATAGAAAGACTCGATGGTAACACTTTAAAAAAAATCCTTAAAAACTCTCTAAAACCGATCATCAAGCTATATTTAAATATAAAGTATTAATTTTAGTAATATGCCGTCACAACAGTGTGAACTTTTTATGAAAATTCACTATTATAAGGCACTTGCTGCGTCCCGAAATTTTTTAAAGTGTGTTTTCTTCTTGAGTTTTGAGAAATATAGGTATTATAAAAAACAATAAAATTACATATATGTAGGCAACCTAGCATTATTTTGCCTAAAGATATAAGCCAGTAAAACGAAGATCATCAAGTCTGGGATGTTTTATTTTTTATTTTGTTTTGTTCATCATCAACATCAGTCTCGTCTCATATATCAAAGGTTACTTTATGAGAAGTAATGCATGTCCCCCCCTGATTACGTGCTACATTTAAGACTTACATTACAAAATCAATTTCTCTGGTTTTATAGCAAAACAGATCGTAAATGCAAAACAAACTTTAATGAGCGAAGGTGTCAAAATTTCTTTTATTAATTTTATTATGCAATTTCACTTTTTATAAACGTCAAATGACATAATATGAGGCATATCTGCTAAATTAAAATATCGCATTTACTTTATTCATATACAGGGGCCATTGAGAAAAGTTAAATGCATCACACCACGAAATAGAGTATTCAAAAAGTCTGGACGCAGCAAGTGTGTTATGGTGGTGAATTTTATTTAAAATGTTTTTAATACCAAATATGTCTTTTTTAATGAAGGCAGTTACCAAATTTGGCTAGCAGTATAACCTGTATAGTAAAAACAATGTACCATATTTCATAAAAATAACTTTCTTGTTTGAAAAAGTTTACTAAACCTTCCGTAAATAAACATAAAATGTTCCCGAAAGAACTCGTCTGATCTTCCTGGCCAACGAACCTCTTCAAGCAGGTGTTCCAAAATTGATGCTTGTTGTTTTGGGATTTTATTCAGCGGACTAAAACAAATCGAAAATTAGGAGTGGAAAAATCGCAGATTGTCATATGTTGTAAGACTCGATGGATTTTCGCCACAATTAGAACCGTAGACCGGTTTCGCTCTCATTAGAGCTCTTCAGTACGGCATACCAATTCTAGCAAAAATGCACCAAAAATAATACGGCTATCGTATAGCCAGCCTTAAAATACTCAGTAAGTGGTGGACGTGCCGCCATGAGAGCGAAACCGATCTACGGTTCTAATTGTTGCGAAAATGCATAGAGTCTTACATACTTTGTCCCTATATTGGGGTAGAAATGGGCCAGGGCTGACAATTTTCTAAATTGTTAGTTAGCTGTATCCAGTCTCTATTTTTTTAACACTTTGTGTTATTTGGAGCTGGCGTGACAGCATACTACTTGGTTCCGCAACTAGGTGGCGGCACGTCCACCACTTACTGAGTATTGTCATATGTTATTCAGTTATTGATAAAAATGTGAAAAATAATTGCCAATTGCACCAAGACTATTTAAGCGCTGCTTATCTTAAGCGTAGCTGCGACTATGACATTTTACATTTCAGTTAACATTAGGAACGTCGAAGTCATACCTAAGCTTAATTTAAACCACACTTAAGATGCCTCGGTGCAATTAACAATGAGTATTGTAAAAGCGTAGCTTATTTAGTTCTGAAGCATAATAAAATAATAATTATTGGGCTGCTATAGCGATGTAAAATTGCATAAACTCTTCTGTCATATTAAAACGGGTATGTCAAATTGACAACATTTATTTTCTTTATTATTTCTAAACGTCATAACGTCTGGTTTGACATGGTTAAAGGAAATTACAGGCTTTTACTACCAGACAAACTGATTTATTCTCAAAACCCTACGCGTTTCGACACATTAACGTGCCATCTTCGGGAGTTTAGACCTAGAATGTAAAAAGGTGGTTGTCAGAAACTATGTTTCTGGTAGGTCTAACATCCGAGTGACTAAAACTGCAACTGCAGAAAAAATACAAAGTCAAGCAAAGCTAAATGTCTAATACAGATTAGCCCTAACGGCCATGCAATATTTAAACTGGCATTAGTGTCAGAAGTTATAAAGCATTTCTATAAAAACGTACAATTTAAGATTTAAAAACTTAAAACGGGACTGGGTCCCACAAATATGAACAACAATCTTATGGAGTCACAATCAATAAGTTAAATTTAAATTAGTCAAATTACATAAAAAGCTACAGACAAGCACAAACACAAAAGCAAAGCAGGCTGCACAGCTGAGCAGAACTCCCCGAGAACATCTGAACATGTGAAATTCAGAAGAAAAGAAGGAAATAGATGCTACATTTGGGTTAATACTTACAAATTTCCTGTCTCAATTACAGAAAGATACCGTGTGAAATGTTTTCAAAGTTTGGCTTTTCATCTATTGTCCTCAGGATACCAAACAGAAACTGCGTTGTAAAGATGATGATCTAAAATACGCCAGACAAACAAAAAGATATATTGGAGTTAGATTTAAAGCACACTTAGCACAATTAAGATACGGTACCATAGATAGACCTTCCGTCGCCCGACATATTTACATTTCGTTATTATAATATATGGTGGATGGTAAATTCTGAATGGACTTGAAGTAATAAGTACACTTTGAGAAAACCCAAATCACCACAACACTTATTTCAGAGACCTTACGATCGTTTCGTTGACAAAGTCAACATCTTCAGAGGAAGATAAATTGACTTTGACTTTGTCAACGAAACGATCGTAAGGTCTCTGAAATAAGTGTTGTGGTGATTTGGGTTTTCTCAAAGTGTATTTATTAGTGCCCATCACAGGTTCCAGTTTTCACATAGTGGACTTGGAGTTTGAAGACTGTCCAATTATTTAAGTTTGTGAGATATACGGGGTCCCGAAAGTTTATTTATGGTATGGCTTTAGTGATATAGTATGATGTGTTCAGATTTATTTGGTGCCACCAGACAGTAAGTAACTGGAAATCTTTGTGGTAGTTATGGTTTAGTATACGGAAAGATCTAATTGCTTTGTTCAAGCGTGAATTTGCTTCCGATGGTGAAGGTGGGAATTTAATTTATCATCCAGTGAGTTTATGTTGTAGCGTACACTGTTTTTGGAATTGTATCCTCCACCATTGTATGGGATTAATGCATGACTATAACTAGCTGGAGTTCTTCACATTTTGTTGTTGCTTGTGATAGCAGATTTGGTTGGTGACGAGCCTAAAACCTACGTTGGTAGAATTTGAATGGTTCTACTATTATATTAATGTTGATCAAAGTCAATTAAATAAATGACAGAGTAGTTTAGTGTCATATACTCTAGATAGAATATTCCACTTCTTGCAACATTCGAAGAAGATACGCAGCCACAGGTTTGCCCCTTTTTTTGTGCGTTCTTAACTATGCAATACAGTTGTTAGAAAACTTCCACAAACGTTGTTAAAAGTAATAGTTTCGTAAAGTAATTTGTAATATTTAATTAAGAAATTAGCCAGTTGACGTAGTATCATTTTTCTTTTCTTGAGCATATATATATATATATATATATATATATATATATATATATATATATATATATATATATATATATATATATATATATATATATATATATATATATATAGTGTCAGAAGGGAGGAGTAACAGTCGTTACACGTTAGCGTGCTAAAATATGTATGATATTAAGGGCAATTACGACCAACAATTGAGGGCTATATCTTAAAGAAAGTCACTCTGTACTAAAACTCAATATATTTCGTCAGGAGTTCCTGGCATCTTCAGGAGCACTAAAAATGAACAGAATTAGCACAAACATCTAGATTATGCATTAAAAACACTTACAGCACTGTAACTAATTATAAAAGCAAGGCCTAAACATTGAAAACAGGGCAGCTCTGCCACAAAACATGCTAAAAAACAACATTGCAAAAAACATCCTTAAAATACATGTGAAACTCACGCGAACATTTCTACTTTCAAAACATTCAAAGCTAGTCATGAAAAAGTATAAAAAAGTTGTCATTAATGTTAAAAAACTAAAAAAGCTTTGAAAAATTCGCGTGTAACAAAATGGACACCTAACCCCATTTTTTCATGTTTGAATGTCAATCAGAAAATATAAATGACAGTGGAAGATCTCAATGATCATAGAGTATTATGTTTCTCTATTGGTGAAATTATGTGAACAATTATTCTTACTTTAAGTTATGGAACCCGCCAACACAGAGGCGCCATCAGACTTATCAAAAAGTAAAACATAGCTGTAAATGCTACTTAGATTTTGAACATCTGTTTTTGAAATCGAAAATGACACTATGAACTATATATATATATATATATATAATATATATATATATATATATATATATATATATATATATATTGATATTGTTGTTGTTTGGTAGTTATATTTGCTTTAATACTAATGAGTCAGCTAGTTGATAATCTTTAATTTTACGATGATCCCCTCAAGATTCACTCTTCGCTGTTATTAAACCAACTTATTGCTCAATAATAAAATCGTTCCTTAGTATATACTTGAATATGTACTTGATAATGAGAAGCGTGTGAGATCTCGCATGGCCTAATGTAATTTGTTATTTAATATATATTTCTCTTTTTAACTGATATTAGAGAAGTACTGGTGAAATTTTTTTTGGTAGAGTTTTTGATATATACCGTAAAACGGGGCTACTTGAACATGCTATGCCGATATAACATTATATATATATATATATATATATATATATATATATATATATATATATATATATATATATATATATATATATATATAGGTTACAGGTAGTCAAATGAAGTAAAAAATGGCTCGCACATACCAGAAAACCTTTGGGTCAAAACCCTATGCCAACTTTGGGCTGGAGGATATGGACAAAGCTGCAGCCGCGGTCAAGGGGGGGGGGGGTGTCGCAAAAGGCAGCTGCGGAAAAGTTTAGAGTACTCAGGATATCTCTTCTACGTAGAGTACATGGAAAGAATACGAGGCCTGTTGGTCATCCTACCGTCCTCAGCAAAGTTGAAGAGGCCACTATCGCGGACACCCTTGGTGTTGTTGCTAAATGGGGTTTCCCTTTGACACGGCTGGATGTAAGGGATGTAGTTAAGAAGTACCTCGATAAACAAGGAAAGACAGTGCGGGTATTTTCCGATAACACTCCAGGTCCAGATTTCCTCGACTCCTTCATTCGTAGGAACAACTTCTCCATCAGGATGACGTCTAATATAAAACGTCCCAGGTCGTCGGTAAATCGTGAGGACATCTTGAATTTCTTCAATAACGCTGAACTTGCTCTCCGAGATGTTAAAAGCAAAAGCCTTTATAATTATGATGAAACCAACATAATTGACGATTCCGGGACAAAAAAGTTATCGTCCCTAGGAATACGAAAAGGGTGGAGAGAGTACAAGAGCACTCTCGAGCTTCAATCGGCCTTATGGTATGCGGTAACGCAAATGGGGATTTTTGCCACCAATGGTGATTTATAAGGCACAGAACCTGTACGATAATCGATGTGTGGGTGGACTAGCTGGTACAAAATATAAAAGTAGTGCCAGTGGCTGGTTCGACATGAACTTATTTGAAATATGTTTTTTTCAAATTTTGCTACCACACGTCGAGGCCACTCGAGATCCAGATGACGCAGTGGTACTACTAGGAGACAACCTGGTTAGCCATTTCTCTCCTAAAGTCATCACGTAAAAATGGCATGTAAAAATAGCAAAATCTATCTATCTCCATTTCCACCCAATGCAACGCATCTTATGCAACCCCTCGACCATGCCGTATTTTCACCCATGAAAAAGAAATGGAGGGAAATTTTAGATAAGTGGAGAAGAGAAAGCAGGTATTCTGGGTGTATTCCTAAAGAGTAATTCCTGCTATTGCTAGAGATACTGTGGATCGGAATTAGTGACAAAATCAGCCAAAATTTAGTGTCAGGCTTCAAGGCAACCTGTCTGCATCCACCCAATCATACGGAGGTGTTAAAGAGGATTCCCGATGGGTTAGATGCTGACGCAGAGGAAGTTGGAAGGAATATTGATGCTAGTTTGAGAGAGTTATTGCAAGAACATCGGGGCAGTGGTGAGAAGCAGAAACGAAAACGAGGAAAGAAAGTAAAACCTGACAGTAATCATTCTGCTGTAAACGTTGAAAAGGCAGTCCTAAACGTCGAAGATGCAGGGTTGGAAATTCCTGTGAATTCTAAGACTGTAACATCTTTATCTAGTAGTCAAGATCAGCCATCCACATCTGCATCCACTTCTACCCCCAACAATTCCTCGAAACAAAGATCACCTCGTGCAACCCGCAGACCAAGACGTGTGAATTCATCTATTTGCGGTATTTGCCGTATAAACTGGACACATTACATTGGAAAAGTTAACTGGTTGCAGTGTGTAAAATGCAGAAGCTGGATTTGTGGCCCATGTAACGGGGAAAGTCAAGATTCCTACTTTAACTGCCCTCGTTGCGAGGACTCAGACGACCAGGATATTATGGATGACAATGAAGACGACAAAGACTTCATTCCAGAATAAACATATTTTAGTTTTACGATATCGAATGGAATTTAAGTTCCTATTGTGCCTTAGAAGTTCGCTGTTCGTTCCTAGTTTGAATGTAAACTGAATTTTGGTTGTATAAAGTGAGCTAGAAATTACTTGCATATAAATATACCTTTGTTAAAAAATCCGTTTTAGTAAATTTAAATAATCTATTTAATTGTTTTTATCAATAAAAAGGCCACATATACACACTTGCTTTATATTACGGGGTAACATAAACATCAGGCAGTGATACAGTGCATTTTAATGATAGGTGTTCAAGTAGCTCCAAACACGGGGCTACTTGAACAGCCTATATTTTTTGTTGTTGCCATTTCTGATTTTTTTTTTCAAATTAGAAACCAGAAATGACTAGTATACAGTACGGTCGGTACGAAGCATAATATTTAGCACTCATAAATCCAAAACGTGGTCAGATATTTGCGAAAATGTCTCAAAAATATGTTCAAGTAGCCCCGTTTTACGGTATGTACATCTGTCTTTATATGTACGTGTATATGTATATTTTGTGTTTTATAAATACATTGTCCATTATCTTGGCGTCCGCAATATATAATTGTTTACCCTATATTAATTGATTTTGCATATTTGTTAATAAAGATACCAACCTTTTTATATTAGCTGTTTCTTTTTTTTACTTTAACTCAATTTGATTTTTGCCTAGTCAATTGTAAATCACCTATTGTACTATTTTGAGGTAATATTTTATTGGATTTCTAGCGTTTCTTGTTGCGCCGTTTGCTGGTATATCTGCGTGTATACCACCGTACCACCTGGAACCTCCTCACAAGGGTGCTTTGGTCAGTGGCGCCCATCAACAATTGGTTGGGGATTGGTAGTTGTTTTTTTTTTCTCTTTATTTTCTGATATTTTGACCCACCTCGTCTCTCCTTGAGTTGCGCCTCATACAGCGTCGCTCTTAAGTGGACACCCGTAGCTGGCCATTGCAGACGTGCGGACCATTAGTGTGTCTACTTTTATTTTAATTAGCGTAGGCGACGTTGCAAATTTTATTGTTTGCTGCACAAGTAAATATTATCCAAAATCTTACTACACGTCTATACAATAAGTTATAAAACTTTATAATATGTTTATATAACTATAGCAGCTAGAAAAAATACATTTTATCATCTCGCTACCATAACCAATTTACTGTGTGAGGACTATTTTGGAATAAAATCATTAAATAGTAAATAATACATGAAAAGTATTAATTTCGTTAGCTACTTAAATTGCTGTTATAATATGATTAGCTAATCAAATAGTTTCTGCTCAATGAAAATATGAACACAATAGTAATAAAAATATGCGACAAGGTATGTTGTAAATCATGAACTAATAAACATATAAGATCTGTATCAAATTCGAACTGATTATTATAATAGAGCATTCAAGCCAAATCATTTTGACATAATTTCGTTCTGACTCCACACGACTAAATTTATATTTCAAGTGATAAATTATTGCATACTTGATGTTGCATTATTATTGTTGAAGCCGGCTGGTCATTTAGGTGAAATTGATTTCGTAACGCGGTCTTTTAAAAACCATCGCACGAATGTAGGACAAAATAAAAGAATTTCTTCTGGCATCTCATCAAGTAACCTTTGGCGATTGAAGTTATGAAAAAAAAGTAAATAAATGAACCGTTTTGATTATCTTCATTTTCTTAAGGAAAATTTACTAATATAGTCGTAACAATGGTAAGGCTTTCGAAAAGCTCCTTCAAATAAACGCGAATTCGAGTAATGGCCTGATATATTTTTATTTTTGATTATTTGATTAAATGCAATATGTAATTTACCTTTATGGGGATTATGGGCTATACCAAAATCAAAACTTCTTTTTTTTAAAATATATTGGGGTTTGAAAAATAATACTAAAAGGAAAAAATGAAAAATAATTTTTGTAGCTAACACAATTTCCTCCAGTAAAATGGCACATTTTGATATGCAACACGAGAATTTATTCTACGAGTGAAGATTTGAACCTGTGATGAGCACTGATAAGTACATTTTAGAAATTTGGAAAATATAGTTTTCAGACCTGACAATCGTGTTGATAATAAAGGGTGCGTCATCAAAGAAATAAATAACCTATATTATATAAATATAAATCTCAACTGACCAAAAATATGGTTTCTACGCGCTCTAGTTGCAATATATATATATATATATATATATATATATATATATATATATATATATATATATATATATAGTATGTCCCAAACTTAATGGAAATGTATTGCTATCTCCGTTATTATTAGAGCTAGGGATACGATTAATACAGCAATGTTTTGTAGAATTTCATGCTCGTTCCAAATATGTATTTTGCCCTGCCTCTTTTCGTTTTCCAGTTATTTTGAGAAAACCAAAATTTGTCGACTTATTTTTTCTTCAATATCTAAGTAGGCGTTGATCTGACATGTCTAAGACTTGCACATTATTAGGGCACTTTCTATAGAGTAATCTTCTTGTGCTATTCTCAACATTGGATTGTCATTTGTTTTTGAGCTACAGGTATCAACGTTTGTTTTTATTATGGCAGCCATATTGGAATTTTAGCTCATGTGATAGCCTATGAAAAGAGCTTTCCAACGATGTACAACATGCATGAGAAATCTTGTAATTGCACTGACAATTTTGAGAAAAACCGTTTTGAGGATAGTAGGCTATGAAATCCAATACCAGAAAACAAATCCAAAAAAAAAGTGTACAAAAAGCAGTAAGCTATGGAGTCTAACAATACACTTCTACTTTTAACATAATTTTTCCGAATGATTCACGATAAAAAAATAGGAACTTTGAGCACACCAATGAATCGGCCCATGATGTTTTAGTTTACAACATTATCCTAAAAAATGTTATAATTGAATTAAATAGGTAAACCTAGTAAATAACTAAATTTACTAACAGAACTCAATAAAAAGCAGATTAATGATTTACGAAGACGCCTTTGAATATTGTTTGATTTTTAAACGTAAGTCAACTGAAAAACAACAGAAGAAAGGTTGCTATGGATATAATACTATCGCGACAATTAAGAATATTGTCATTTTTAATTATCAGAACAATTTTAGGTGTATTTAATACGTTTCTTAAAATGTTGTACTAAATAGTTTGTTTCCTGTTTATTTTAAATATTATTCAACGATATGTTCAGTAATGAAGGATATTTTGACATGTTGGAATGTTATATTCATTTTAACCGAAATACTGAGGCAGCTGCTAATTCATATCAAAACAACTACCCAGAAAGACGACAACCAAACACCAAAATATTTCGCAGGATAGTGATCAATCTATTGAACGACGATAGGTTCCACGCAAAGAAACTGCCATTGCCAAGAAAGGAAGAAAGATATAATGCCGTCTTACAGGTTTCAAATGAAAACCCTCCGCAATCGGTTCGGTTTTATGGTGAACAAATTGACGTTCCAAAAAGTACGGTACACCGTGTATTAAAACAAAGTTATTACCATCTATACAAACCTAGAATCGTACAAGGCTTAAATGTTGACGATTACCCTAAGCGACTTAAATTCTGCAGATGGTATTAAGGACAATGTCAGCAAGATGAAAATGTTTATTTGAAAATAATATGGACTGATGAATCGAGATTTACAAATAGTGGTGTGTATGATCGCCATAATAGGCATTATTCGGCAAATGAAGGTAAAAAACTGTTATTTTTATTTGTAGATTAGACAGTTAATTTATAAAATTTTAGGTAACTTCATTGTTGGTCCGTACTTTTTTGAAAATAATCTAACTGGGGAAAGGTATCTTAATCTATTCAGAAATGATATCTTACCAACAATTAGAAGAGATCGTGATAATTTGGTAACAACAAGACGGTTGTCCAGCACAATGCTAGGATCGTCAAAGAATTTTTGTACCAAAATTTTATTAATCGTGGCATTTGTAGCAATGGACCGGTTCATAGGTGTACTCGAAGTCCTGATATAACACCCATCGATTTTTATCTGTGAGGTACTCTGAAGAATGATGTGCCTAAATTCGATCCACCACAAAATATCAATTAATTACGAAAGAAAATCACGGAAGCTATAAATCATATTAACTGAAACACCCTCACCAGAGTTTGCAGGAATGTTTCAAACAGGTGTATAAAGTGCATTGAACAAACCGTGGCCATATTGAACAATTTTCTATTTAGTGTATTTTTTTAAGTTTATATTTTATTATTTGTTGAGTTCTATTTCTAATCGAATTGTTTTGTGGAGTTTAAGTTATTATATATATATATATATATATATATATATATATATATATATATATATATATATATATATATATATATATATATATATATATATATATATATATATATATTGTTATTGCTGGGTTTCGTTATTAAACTGTTTCACATAATATTACCTAGGATTATTACCGAATTAAGTATTGTAAATTAAATCACAATATTTTTTTATCGTGAATCATTACAAAAAATTATGTTAACAGTAGAAGTCTATTGTTAGACCTACTGCTTTTTGAACACTTTTTTGTAATTTGTTTTCTGGTATTGGATTTCAGAGTCTACTATCCACAAAACGGTTTTTCTCAAAATTCTCAGTGCAATTACAAGATTTCTCAAGCATGTTGTACATCATTGAAAAGCTATTTTCACAGGCTGCCACATGAGTAGAAAATCAAATTTGGTTGCCATAACAAAAACGAACGTTGATACCTGCAGCTCAAAAATAAATGACAATCCAAAGTTGAGAATAGCAAAAAAGATTGCTCTGTAAAAAGTGTGTAAGTCTTAGACATGTCAAATCAACGCCTACTTAGATATTGAAGAAAAAAGAAATCGACAAATTTTGATTTGTTCAAAATAACTCGAAAACGAAAAGAGGCAGAGCAAAATACAAGTCATATTTGGAACAAGCATGAAATTCTACAAAATATTGCTACTTTAACCGTCTCCCTATATGTAATAATAACAGAGATAGCAATACATTCCCATCCAGTTTGGGACACACTGTATATATATATATATATATATATATATATATATATATATATATATATATATATATATATATATATATATATATATAAGTTCTCCATTGTGACAGTTGCAGCAGTGTTTTGCCGAGAAAAGCTGATTTTTTTTCTGAAAAACCCTAAAATACGTCGATTTTGCTTGCGAGGGAAATACTTTCTTGAACTCAATTGAAGCTTTAGCTTTCAACTTCTAGCGGGGGTGACTTTCACCCCCTACGTGTGAACAGAGAAGGTAGGTCAAGTGGTAACTTTTTGGAAAGCTCTTTTGTTCTCCACTCAACGCTTAAACTGTATTATATACCAATTTGTTGGATATTTGCTTTCAAAGCTTCAAAATGAAAAATCTAAAATAGTAGTATTTATTTCGTGTTTAAACAATCAATTATTTTTTGAAGGATGATAAAATCTTTGGTGGTCACTGGATATGAGGGAAAAGAAACTTTTTTTTAGTCTTGTGTATTCTCCAGCCCTAGTAGATCTATCCAATATATTTGCTGAGGCACTCGACAATCATCTGAATGCTGAATTATTGGCCTGTGAGTAAGTCTAAAAATATTTTAGCAGTCCCTATATATATATATATATATATATATATATATATATATATATATATATATATATATATATATATATATATATATATATATATATATATAATGATAATAAAGCGTTTATTTAAAAATGACAAGGCTGCAGGACCAGACAATATTCACGCGGAAACCTTGAAATTGCTCGTCAGTGCAGATGATGGGGGTCTAAAACGTTTTACATCGTTGTTCAACTCAATATATGAAACTGAGAATATACCAACGGACTGGCTGAGGTCGACGTTCATCGCTCTGCCAAAATAACCGCTTCTCAATGCAACGACCACCGAATGATAAGCCTGATGTCTCACGTCCTCAAGGTGTTTCTTCGCATCGTTTACACTCGCATATACGCCAGATATGAGGGACAGGCTGGGGAGACGCAGTTTGGATTTAAGAACGGAATGGGTAGGCGCGAGGCTCTCTTCTCTCTCAGCGTTCTCACACAGCGATGCAGAGACATGAATGTTGATATATACGCCTGCTATATTAACTACCGAAAAGCTTTTGACTGTGTCTCGCACCAGAAGCTCATTGAGATCCTAAAATACACCGGAGTCGATGCGGGTGATCTGGACATCATCACGCAGCTGTACTGGCATCAGACTGCGGAATTGCAAAGATTAGGATAGAGGGCATAACATCCGAAGAAACAAAAATCAGAAGGGGTGTTAGACAAGGATGTGTCCTGTCCCCCCTACTCTTTAACATATACTCGTAGGCGGTGTTCCGGGAGGCACTGGAGAATGTGAAAGAGGGCGTTAAAATCAACGGCACCCTTATTAATAATATACGATTCGCCGACGACACGCTCATGGTCGCCGATAGCCTACCACATCCCCAGAATATGATGGACCTCATCGTTGAGCATAGCACACAGTATGGTTTACACATTAACGTTGCCAAGACCAAGGTGGTTATGTTCTTCAGGGCACCAAGACGGACGATCCTTCAAATTAACAACCAGGCTGTGTAACAGGTGCCATCTATTAAATTCCTTGGAGCCCTCGTCAACGAGAACAGCGACACTAAAATGGAAATCAGATCAAGGATAGAACAGGCCAGAAGGACATTCATCTCCATGAATAACCTCTTCACCAGTAGATACCTAAACCTACAGCTCCGCATACCTATATTGCGCTGTTATATTTTCCCAGTGCTACTCTATGGCTCCGAGAGCTGAACGTTCTGCCAATCAATGGAGCCGCATCGACGCCTTTGAGATGTACTTGTATCGCTGTATACTGCGTATATCCTGGGTAGACAGGATAACTAACGAGGAAGTGCTAAGGAGAATAGGTAAAAACAAAGAACTGCCGACAACCATCAAAGAACAAAAGCTTCAATACATCGGGCACATTATGAGGGTGAGCGGTACGAGCTTCTCTGACTCCTCATCGAAGGAAATATCGAAGGCAAACGATATGTGGGCAGACGACAGAACTCATGGCTGAAAGATCTGCGTCGATGGTTCGGACGGACATCTGTGGAGATTTTCAGAGGTTCGATATCACGCACCATTATAGCCAGTTGGATCGCCAACCTTCGTAGGGAGACGGCGTCCTAAGTAGACGAGTTAGTCTGTTGACTGTGTCAGTAGATAGCTACTGTTAAAAAGTTTGAATTTTATGTGGTGAGAGGTACTGATTTATATATGATGAGGCCATATTTGAGTAAACAGAACACAAATAGTAAATGGGAAAGATAAGGTGTCATCAGAGTTAGCAAGAGACCTCGGCGTGCCTCAAGGGTCACTCCTGGGTCCAATGCTGTTCATTGTTTACATAAACGATTTGGCAGCCTGTGTTTCAAGTTTTCTTACAACTTTATATGCCGATGATACAACTTTTCTTAATCTAGCACCCACAAGTTCAGAGGTTGGACAACTAACGACTATTTCACTTACAGTTGCAGTGGAGTGGTTTGCCGCGAATGGCCCCAGCCTTAATACTACAAAACCAACCGACTTATTGTAAGTAAAAAATTCAACTATGGCACGACACTGAAATTGTTAGGAATAGTTTTTGATAGTTCATTTGCTTGGTTTCCATATTTAGCAAAGAAACTATTAACAGCAATATTTACCATCAGAAGAATGCGGTCGGTTTCAACTGAGGAAATATGTTAACTAATATATTTCTTTAATTTCCCTACATTGGCAACTTATGGTATTTTGGTGTGGGGATATAGTACGGCAATACACGTTGTGCCTCTCAAACAAAAAGAGGCGGTACGTGCTCTGTGCGAAGTGTCTAGTTCAACAAGCTGTCGCAATCTATTTAGAGAACAGGCAATTCCTACTGTTGTTTCTGTGTTCATATTGGAGTGGGTCCAATATGTTCACAAGAATAGAAATATTACTGCCAGAAATGACAGCATACACACTTACGACACCAGAGAGAAAGACCATCTTATCACCGGTAGTAGAAGGAGCAAGAGGACACAGTTAAGTACAAATTATATGGGCATAAAACTGTATAATAAACTGGCTAAAAGTATGAAGCATATGCCCAACAAACTACTCACCACAAACGTAAAAAGTCTACTTCTAGATCATCATTTTTACAGCACGCAGCAATACTTGGACTCAAAATTCGACCGCTAAAGGTTGCTTGTAATATGTGCTGTCATTTATGTTTCTCATTTAGTATCTCTGTTTATAACTTCTTGTTTTATATATGTATGTGTATGTTTTATGCATTAAATTTGTTAACATTACTTTAATTTGTCTTTTAGTGAATTTTCGTAGAAAAAATTCACTAATTGGGAGTATGATCTAAGAAAATAATGATAACGACTTTTGAATTATGAAAAAATTTTTGCAAATGAGCGCGAACTAGGACCCCTAGAACCTATATCCGGGCAGTTTCAATTATATATATATATATATATATATATATATATATATATATATATATATATATATATATATATATATATATATATATATGTATCACACCGATAACTCAAAAAATAATGGGCCGATTTTGATAAAATATTGCACATACCTTCCCTTTGTAAATGGCTTGGATAAATTCGTTAGTCAGGAAAATCGGACGAGGTTTTATGGGATAACTTTGAGTTTTCATTCGAAAAAAATTTATATCTCCGGAATTAACAAAGTAATGACAACCAAATTTGGTACGCGGGTTTATATCGTCATAGGTAAGCTACCCACTAAAATTAAGCTCTGTAAAAAAAATTACAGGCATTTAAAGAAAAATAAATTTGGGTTTTCCTCAAAACGTCAAAGTCGTGATTTAAAATGTCAAAATTGGTAATATTTAGGCAATGAACCTGAAATTAATATGAGCTTTTTAGAGAAAGTGTCTCAAGAAGAATGCTTTACAAAGCCTAGACTCTTAGTTTCAATAGTCATTGTCCTTCATTTTACTAAAATATTCCCAGAAAATTCATTAAAAATATACCCTTTCTCTGATACTGTGGCAGTAGTGTTGGCTATAGAGTTTATCGTTTAATGGTATATCATTTTTGTCAAATTTTCGTAAAAAATTATCAAAGCTCAATATATCCCTTATTATGCAAGTTACGAAAAAAAAAGGTATACGTTAATTAAAGGGATCTTAAGCTGCATCTTAAAAAATATTTCCACAATTACAGGCTGGCCCATAAGTTGTTGGTGATTCAAATTTTCTTTTTTTTTTAATCGAACACGCCCTATGTTATTGCATTTTTGCATTCTCCTCCGAAATATAATACATCTTTGTGAGAAGAGAAATTCGGGACGCAGAAAGTGCGTTATGGTAGCGAATTTTCATTAAATGCTTCAAACTTAAATAGCTTAATTTGCTATTAACCTATAAGGTTGACCAGGAAACCAGTTTTTTCTGGAACAATTTAAGTTTACTTTCGGAAATTTTTGTACATTTTCAAACAATAAAGTTATTTTGATAAAACATATTTGAATAGCCCAATTTGCTATTAACCTATAAGGTTGACTAAGAAACGAGTTTTTCCGGGAACACTTTAAGTTTCTTTTGGAAATTTTTGTAACATGTTCACACAATAAAGTTATTTTGATGAAACATGGCACATTGTTTTTACTATATAGGTTATACTGGTAACCAAAATTGATGCCTGCTTTCTTAAAAAGAAAACACACACATTTGCAATAAAAACATTTTTATCAAAATTCACTACCATAACGCACTTGCTGCGTCCAGAGTTTTTTTCTGTTTTACTTTGACATTTGGAGAAACAATAGTGTACAGATTTTATACGTTTTGAGCAAAATATGTATTTTTTTCAAACGCCTGATAAGTTCGTCACCTTTGAGTCTGAATTTGTAATTTTCAGCAGACATTTTGTTATTGTTGATATTGAAAAAACCGGTTTGATTTGGTTGACTGAAACGAACTCATTCCGGCAAATAATAACGAAAAATAACTGCTACGCTTATAATTTGGCAGATACTTTACTTTTCTAACAATGAATTAAGTTTCCTTCTGGAAATCTTTTTTAACTTTAATGAAAGTTGTAATAGAAGTTTCTTTTAAAGAGACTTACACTATCTATAGATCTAGGAAAATTTAATTTCCTAGCTTCATAGAAGCTGAGCTTTGGGAATTTTTCACATATTGTGAGTTGGATCACAAAATTTTGTTCTGAAAATAAAGAAATATCGATGGTAGCAGTTTCAAAAGAAATCTTCAAATGTGCGCGTACTAGGACCTCAGAGTCGATCTGCATGGTCTGTGTAAGTTTAAAGTAATAATTTTAGTGATATCTCATATAATATAGTGTAGAATTCTTATGAAATTTCACTGCTATAAAGAACTTGCTGCGTCTCTAAATTTTTATTACAGTACAGTATTCTATGAAATTCCGTTAGAAAAGCGGAAAATAAATGGATAAATCTTGATGAGTTATGTCGTGTATACTCACCGTATGATGTTTGTAAAACGAACGATCCCAGAGAATGTGTAAAATAGAGATGCCACGAATATTCGGCTCCTATTCGGTATTCGGCATATTCGGCCGAATGTTGCGCACTATTCGGCCGAATACCGAATACCAAATCATGAAAAAAAAACGCATAATAAATGTTACTCACAAAATTATTTATTTTAACAAAAAATCAAATCATACATTTTATACTTAAAATCTATTAGTGATAAGTTGTGATGAATGAAAATAATTTTTTCAGCATTTGTTGATAGCAAACGATTGCGCTCTTCCTCATAAATTACACCTGCTTCGGAAAATAGCCGCTCACTATATACACTGCTACCGGGAGATGATAAATAAATCTTAGCAAATTCTGCTAGACTTGGATACTGTTTCGCGTTTGCTGACCACCACTTGTAAGGGTCCGCTGTTCGATCGAGGCGAACAGTTTTCATGTAAAAATCAATTTCATTTGCCATTAAACTTTTTTGTTCCACATCTTCATCTGTCTGGGTATTTTCTGTAGCGACTTCCTCAAAACAATTCCCAAAACTATCGTGTATCTCAATGGTTTTATCATTGTCATTTCTTTTCTTTCGAAGTGGAGATTAATCATAATCGGTACTAGTGGACTCATCACAACTCTTTCTCAGGACTTCTAAAAGAATTTTTTGTTTTGCTCTTTGTGTTTCAACTAATCCCAGGAAACTACTTTTGAAACGCGGGTCAAGAAAAGTGGCAACCAGATATTTGTCACTCTCATTAAAGTCGAACCACGCTTCAAGTTCAGCGTGTAGTGAAGATCTTATGTTCAATAAAATAGGTGTTATTTGTGCTGTCTCTTCCTTTCCCAGGTATTTTAACAATGTGACAACATGTGGAATCACCTCAGAAATGCAGGAAATACCCAAGCTGGTTATTTTTGTAATCTATTCAAACGGTTTGAGGAGTTTGATACATTGTGCCATTAAATCCCATTGAGCAGGTGTTAAATTGTTTAAAGAATTATGATCAGTTATGTACAAAAAGACAGCTCGCTTTTGTTCTAATAATCGCTCCATTAAATAGAATGTAGAATTCTATCGTGTGCTTACATCTTGTACTAATTGGTGGTCTGGCAATTTAAGTTCTTGACGAATGTGTTTTAGCTTTTCTTGTGCTGTACCAGAGTGGTTAAAATGGGTGACAATTCGTCTTGCAGCAGCTACCATGTGTATTATTTCAGATTGAGACTTTAGCGATTCCTCGACAGCCCTTTGTAGTAAATGAATAAAACACTTAGCAGAATCATATTCTGTGTCTCGTACACCTTTTATCATACTAGCTCCACTGTCATGGACAAGAAAATGGATCTTGCTATGTGAAATATTCCATCTTTCTGCAATAGTATTGAGTTTTTTTGCGAGATTGGTACCAGTATGTGAACCACCAAACGGATGCATCGCTAAAACGCCATATTCAAGAATAAAATCTGGAGATATCCAATGCGCAGTAAATCTTAAGAAACTCTGGTTGTTGTGCTGACATGTCCACATATCAGATGTCACGGATACTGCTGTTGCTCGTAAAATACTAGCTTCGATTTTGGAGCATATTCTATTACATATATCGGGAATAATTTTCTCAGTCATGTACATGTCACCTACGAATTGTACTAAGTGTCGCCAAATATTAGGCGGCCGAATATTCGGCGCTTCGGCCGAGAGTCGAGCCGAATATTCTGTATTCGGTATTCGGCAAAATCACTATTCGTGGCAACTCTAGTGTAAAATATGACAAAATCATGTCGCAAAACTGACTTTATGTTCAAAAAAATATATACAAATAACTCCAAAAGCTTGCTTTTTGCCATCATTTTTATTGCCATTTTCGTTATCTATACCCTAAAACATGTCTGCATACAAAATTTCATGAAAATCGTACATATGTCCCGAAAATAAATAATTACCTACCGATAAATTAACCCAAAAGTTATTGTCACACGAAATGACAGTAAAACATGAAATTGGTCTAGAACCTTATGATTTCTCATAATGAGTTCTAATTTTGAACGTAACTGGAACGTAGTATATACAATATGAAAACAATAAAAACCAAGATATTCTTTTTTTTAACTACTTTTTTGGCCTCGAGCATTCACTCATACCGCCACGGACTTTTTTTCACATAAACTTCTGGATACCGACCTCTATTTACTTGTTTACGTTTGCATCCTTACAGTCATGACCTACATGTTACTTGGATTGCATAATCTCTAGGTGGTTATCTATACACACCAAGATAATCAAAATTGTCATATATACTTACACTTTTCTTGTAGCCCTTTGGCTTCTTCGTCTCCATTCACATACGGAAACCATCACGCTATGGGACCACCAGCTTGATGCACAACACTACCACTGTTCCTCACAATACATTTAGGTGTGGTTTAAATCACGGGATATTTATTGTTATTTGATTATACTTTAACTAACACTTCACTGTATTGGAAACAATAGAAAATTATGAACGCAAAACACTAACACGGTAACGGGATGCTAGTAATGTTAAGGAGATTAGTACCAGTTAAACGTAACTATCGGTAAACCAAAATTATTCCAACTCCCTAATATACACTAGCAGAAACACGACCACGACGGGAAAATAAGCAAGTCATTAAAAACGACGCCGATGCCTTGCAAGAATAAAAATAAATTTGAAGTGACACCCTCATTCACCGATGTGTGACACGAAACTGAAATCATTCATATTAATTTCGTTTTTCATTGACAAAAGATAAGAATTAAGGTTATATTCTTATGTCATACTCCCAAATAATCGACGCTTATTGAACGAAGTAGATAGCTGATTCTCACGAAGCATAGTTTTTATTGGTGACAACTTTTTGCTTCTTTATACCAGGAAGATAAGGGACAGTAGTATTAGCAACTGAAATAAATTTACACACAGTGTGATGAAAATGTTACCTTTAAAATCATCCATTAATGATGCGATAATACTGACCTACTAAGACAAAAGGTCGTATCTGCAGAATGTTAGGTTTTGAGGTATTAAAGGTTTTGTGAAATAGAAAACGCCGCCAATATAATGCGCACCAGAACTTGCTCCTGTCGTCTGTTTCAGACATCTTACAACAGAGGGATGTTCCCTAGTAACTGGAAAACTGCTCGAGTACAACCGGTCCCCAAGAAAGGATCCAAAGCGCTTCCTAGCAACTACAGGCCTATTTATCTTCTTTCAGTCGTCTTTAAAGTGATGGAAAAGTATATAAATACCGAATTACTAAAATTTATTGAAAAACACAGTTTAATCCACGACAGGCAGTATGGATTCCGTCAGCGCAGATCAACTGCCGACCTCCTTTCCTTTGTCGCCCATTCTTGGAACAAGTCTATGGAACTACGCGGCGAATCCCAGATTGTCGCTCTAGACATATCCAAAGCATTTGACCAGGCCTGGCACGCACCGCTGCTTAATAAACTTCCGGCCTGTGACCTACCACCAAAACTCTACCCGGACAGCAAATTTCCTCTCCAACCGGAGCACTTATGTTGTCGTGGATGGCCATTCCTCTAAACTGTATCCAATTAATGCAGGAGTTCCTCAAGGTTCAGCTTTAGCCCCTACTTTGTTTCTTCTCTACATCAATGACCTCCTCTCTAGCACATCCAACCCAGTTCTCAGTTACGCGGACGACGGCACCCTCCACTCAAATATACAATATTCTAAGCCTGTCTCTTTAGCGTAATTAGATGAGGATCGCAGACTCATGGAGGGTTCTGTCTCCGTGGATCTTCAAAAAATATTAGACTGGGGAAGTAGAAATCTTGTACAATTCAACTCCACCAAATCACAGTCTTGCTTTCTTTCTCATAAGAGATACAAAAAACCCTAGACCCATCACAATGAACAACCAAGTTATTCAAAGTAATCAGTCCTTTTCACTTGTTGGCATTTCTGTGGATCGGAATCTGAATCGGCATCAACATGTCACATCAATTGCAAAGCGGCTGCTAGGTTTCCTCTTCCGGGCTCGCAAATACTTTTCACCAGCTAACCTCTATACCCTATATACTTCACAAATAAGACCAAACCTCGAATACTGCTCCCACATCTGGGGTGCTGCTGCCGCTTCTACACTCGCTATCCTAGACTCCATTCAAAAGAAGTCTCATCGGTGACCCTACCCCAACCCAAAGGCTGCCATCCCCTGCCCACCGACGTGCCGTTGGTGAACTCTCTCTCTCTCTTTTATAGATATCTGCACGGGCACTGCTCAGATGAGCTTTGTTGCATAATTCTTCCACCTGCTGCCCCCAACAGATCTACCAGGGGACAGAGCGAATGCACCCTTTTACTGTCCAGATCATCAGACATAGAACATCTTGTTATGCCCGCTTTTTTCCTTTTTCCCTTTTTCCAAGTTGTGGAATTCCTTGCCGGCACATGTTTTTCCTTCTCCTCCGAACCTCCAAACCTTCAAGTCCAGAATTAACAAGTTGCCTCTTTCCTCCTTGTCGACACCCACAGTACGATAGTATTTAGGCAGTAAGCCCTCGTGGTGTGTTGTTTAAATATAAGTGAATACATAATCTACTTATTTTTTGATACCAGTGTGTTAAATTAAACCACACATAAGTTAAAACGAAAAAGTGATGTATGTAATATAGTTTTTGAGTAAATTTGAATTTTGTAAGATAACTTTTGTACTTAGCAATGAAGCTGCTGCTTGCAAATGTTACGATGTCGTATCTCCAGTAACATTTTTCTTAAACATATTTTTATGCATAACCTAATAACAGGTATTATATAGTATAGTCCAAGCGAGTTGGTTTCACAAATTAATGTGTTGTCATGTTGCTTTATTTCAGTAGGATAAATTTTTACTGACAAATCATTCAAACTTCGTCTGGTGAAATTCACCTGCGCCACATCAGATAAATAAATTTGAGGTGCTAGTCGACTGAGTTTATACTTCGACGAAAAGTCTTGCTAATTATAAAAGTCATTCACTCTCATATTTACGACTTGGACACGAGAGTTGTTACTAGTTTGCACACATTTAACGAAATCAACGTAATTTCAAACTTTGCCTTTATTTTTTAGAGACTGTTCTACCTGATGATGGAATGAATCTGCCGACCTGAAGGTGTGGCCGGGTTCGAAAAGTTTAATGTCTAGAGATTCTAAAGAAAATTCTTCGCTGTTTACTATATAAACAAAGAAACCATAAGATCAGTTTTTGATAATGTACAAAATTGCAAATTTTGACGTTTCAAATCGCTACTTTGACGTTTTAGAAGAAAAATGATAAAATTTTCGAAATATTTTTTCTGCTACTTCTTGACATTTTTGCCTCAATAAAACTTAACCGTTGAATGTAATATTCAATTGGTTTTGTTAGTCACACAATATATTGTATTCTTGTGCTTTCCTTTGATCACCAGTGGCACCCAATTTTTTCTTCTTAAAATGCCTATAACTTTTTTTCTTTTAACTTAGAGATCTGAATTTCGGCAGGTAGGGTAAGTTTAATAATATAAACGTATGTGCCAAATTTGGTTGTCATATCTCTGTTATTTTCGGAGATACAAAGATTTTACGAAAGAAAACTCAAAATTTTCCCGGAAAAACTCGTCCGATTTTCCTGGCTAACGAATCCAAGCCACTTACAAAACAAAGGTACGTACCAAATTTCCTCAAAATCGATTCATTATTTTTTGAGCTATCGATACGATATATATATATATATATATATATATATATATATATATATATATATATATATATATATATATATATATATATATATATATATAATTGTATTTTAATGTCTTGTAGTTTTGTTTGTGTGATAATTATTGTAGACGGGGGTGTTTATAAGTTTGTATAATTGTATATTGTATTTAATTAAGTAAATATCTGACTGTTTTTGTATTTATTATGTATATTTGGTAAATATTCAGAATAAATGTATTTAGAATGATATTAATTTATGTATAGTTTTTAATTTTAGATGTTGGTCGCCTTTTGTTTTGCTCTAAATGAATGTAAGTTTAATCTGCCAACAGCGTCTCTTTATGTTAGGACACTCCTTATATATCTTTATAACAAAACTAATATATTTTTTTTAAATGTCAAATTATTATTATTACAACTCTTAGTCTATGTAATTTCTTTATTATAGTTGATGTATTAATTTTAAATATGTATAATACATATATGTTTTGAGAAAATATATATTCACCTGTTCCTTGTTATTCTGTTTTTTATTTACCACGGCTACCTTTAAGTATCTCTTTCTCTACAGGGAATATTTTATTTTTGTATTCTAAAGTAAAAATTATTACACTCTCTAGCACCAATGGTTCTGTTTTTGAGCGTGCTTCAATTTGGCTATATGCTATTTTAGTCAATGGAAAGATAACTTAATGAACTTTAAGAAATTTTTTAAAACTTTAAAACATTTATTTTATATAATTCATTATGAATGACAATTTGACTAATTAACTAAACTAAAAATTAATTTCTTTTCAACTATTAACCTTATTCGGATTCTTTCTATATTATTAGTTAAATCTGACAGTTTGAAAGAAGATTACAAGATTACTTATTATTCTATTTTAAATGGAATGTTTTATTTGACCCTGTTCTGTTTTGACATTCCAGTTATATTAATTTACGACTTTCGTTGCCATGGAAGCCGCGCTTTTCTACGATTTCGTATATATGGTGATGAAAAATCTTATAATGGAAGATATGAATTTTAAAGCTTACGTTAATTTGCCACGTGGTGCCCCTTATTGGTGTTCTTCCGTTCTTCTTATTTAAACTCGGTTTTACAGCGATATATTGGTAGAAGTTATTCATAATATGTCATTTCCACTTCAATTTGAGAGTTTATTAAAATATTAAGGTTATTTGCTATTCTGGACTGGAATCAGACTGTTAATTTATATTACTATTATTATGTACCTGGTTTCCAAACTCTGGCGTCTATTTGGATTTTCCACTATTTGCTATTTTCTTCTTATACGTACTAATAGCCTTGCTTGAAGTTTTTCAACAGTTAAATCTTGGTAAGTATATTGCTTTTATACACCCTTTTGCTTTATTAGGTGTGTTTTCTCACTTTTTTTCTACGTTTTTACTAACCTTCACGCTGCTATCTTACTGCTTGCTTTAGGTTCTTAATAACAGTCCCGTTCTAAATCCTACCGGATATTCTCCTTTGTTTTTTGTTATTACCAAACAAATTTGATAATTAATGTTTGAAATTTGCTTTAACCAGTTGATGTCTTTATTTTCAGATAAGTCCCAATCACATGGCAGATTTCATTAAATGAGTCAAAAAACACTACTTCCTCTTAATGATATTAATTAAATAACTGGATTAAACTCAGGTTAGTCAAATATACGTTTGTAAGTTCAAATTTCTAACCTATATAATTTTATCCAAATGTCAAACCTATTTAGCATCATCATTAACCAATTATTTCCTTAACTACTAACTAACTGGTTCCTACTTAGTTTCATCTTATTACCCTACATTAACACATTTTTCTTCATCTATAACTAACAAATCACCTAAAGTTTATGGATTTGTAATTTGTCGAACACAGTTTTTCTTGTTTCACGAACTTGATTTTATTTTACAATGTTTTTCTCTTAGGGATTATTTCACTTCACTTGATTGTTTTTATGCAGTCCATGGTCCTATCTATTTTAATTGTCCTTTATAGGTATTATACAAATTTTTATGACTTAACAGCTAACTTTAATCAGGTCATCATTCCCATTACTAGCAAATACATATAGTTAATTATTTAAATTTCAGTGATAACAACATGGATTATACATTTTCAGGTATTTACCTTGTTTTTATTTATATATTGCAGAGTGTTTGCAATAATATATATTGCTATGGAATGCGATAGGCCAATAATTGTGTTAGTTCAATAATTATTGTTTAAAACACATAATGTTTGAAAATCTATTCATCGATAATTTTCTATTACTAAAAATATAAAAAAGGTATATTCAGATAATTTACTATTTACATGTAAATTGACAAACTAAAATTAAAAGAATAGATACTTTATAACAGCCAGTATATATGTACTGTGCCAAAAAAATAGAGCATGTAATGGAAAAAATAGTTTTATTATAAGCGAGATAATCCAGGTACCAGGTGTACAAGGAAAAAGTCAACAAAAAAAAAACGAGAATTTTGAGAGGTGTCAGAGAGAAAAGAGACGTCTTGGGTGTGAAAGAAGATACATTAAAAAAACTCGGGACGCAGCAAGTGCGTTATGGTAGTGAATTTTCTTAAATATGTTTTTATTGCAAATATGTCTGTTTTCTTTTTATTTAAGAAAGCAGGCATCAATTTTGGTTACCAGTATAACCTATATAGTAAAAACAATGTGCCATGTTTCATAAAAATAACTTTATTGTGTGAAAATGTACCAAAATTTCCAAAAGTAAACTTAAAGTGTTCCCACAAAAACTCGTTTCTTGGTCAACCTTATAGGTTAATAGCAAATTGGGCTATTCAAATATGAAGCATTTGATCAAAATTCGCTACCATAACGCACTTGCTGCATCCAGAATTGCTTTTCTTACAAACATGCATTATATTTCGATGGAAAATGCAATAACATAAGGCGTGTTTGATTAAAAAAATAAGAAAATTTGTATCACCAACGACTTATGGGCCACCCTATGATGGTAGAAATATTTTTTTAAGATGTAGCTCAAGACACCCTATAATTAATATATATATATATATATATATATATATATATATATATATATATATATATATATATATTCATATCTTGTATAATAACGGATATATTGAGATTTATTGATTTTTTACGAAAATTCGACAAAAATGTTATACCATTAAACGATAAACTCTATAGCTTAGGCTACTGCCAAACATCAGAGAAAGGGTCTATTTTAAATTAATTTTCTGGAAATATTTTAGTAAAATGAAGGATAATGACGGTTGAAGCTAAGACTTCTGGGTTTGTAAAACATTCTTCTTGAGACATTTCCTTTCCAAAGACCGTACTAGATTCAAGTTCTTTGCCTAAATGTTGCCAATTTTTGACGTTTTAAATCGCAATTTTGACATTTTGGGGAAAATCCCAATAAATTTTTATTTAAATGCCTATAACTTTTTTGTCTTTTGATCTACAGAGCTAAATTTTGGTAGGTGGCTTACGTATAATGATATAAACCCGCGTACCAAATTTGGTTGCCTTTACTTTGTTAATTTTTGAGATATAATTTTTTTACAATTTTTTTCGAAAGAAAACTCAAAATTTTCCGGGAAAACCTGGGCCGATTTTCCTGGCTAACGAACTTATCCAAGACATTTGTAAAAGGAAGGTACTCACCAAATTTAATCAAAATCGGCCTATAATTTTTTGAGTTATCGGTGTGATACATATATATATATATATATATATATATATATATATATATATATATATATATATATATATATATATATATATATATATATATATATATATATATATATATATATATATATATATATATATATATATATATATATATATATATATATATATATATGTATATATATATATAAATATATATATATATATATATATATATATATATATATATATATATAGAGAACCTCGGTGGTTCAGGGGTAAGAACGTGTGCCTCTGAATCGAAGGGTACTGGGTTCGATCCCAGGGTACTCCTTTCACTTTTTCAATACAAACTGTAATAATTAACATCAACCGAGGTTCTGGCATTGTATTTGAGCAAGTTGAATGTCTGCACGTTCCGCCCTTCGGAGGGGGCGTAAAGCCGTCGGTCCCGTGTCCATGCGATGTTGGGCACGTTAAAGATTTCTACCCTCCTTACAGAAAGGTAGGGGTTCGGCAAAATTTCCAGGATAGTGAGGTGAAACTGCTCCCTGGCGTCGGTGATTGGCCATAGTCGCGGAAATAGGCCGACGTTAATGAAACAAAACACACACACACACATATATATATATAAACATATAAAAATTGAAACTGACCCCGGATATGTGTTCTGGGGGGCCTAATTAGCGGTCATTTGAAGAAATTTTTTCAAAATTCAAAAGTCGGGATCTCCTCATTAGTGAATTTTTTTTAAGAAAATTCACTAAAAGGTAAAAAGTTTTAAAAGAAAACCGTAATGGCAAGTATATGAACAGTATATTGGAGAAGTTACAAGTGAAATGCAAATAATTTGGAAATTTTTATGAAAACTATGGAAAAGTAAAACACGTTATTTGAGACAGTTTTTTTTTTGAACAAGCAGTGAGCATTTAAGAGGATCATTATAAAGTCGTTGCTAAACGATATTGCCATAAACAGTGAATAGTGGAGTGAAACCAAAGCTCTATAAAAGTTTAACATAGTTTAAAATTATAACAAAAGGTTTCTAATCACATGGATTAGGGAGACTTAGAAGAGGAAAATAATTAAGAAGGTCAGTGTTAAAAGCAGATTAAGAAAAGAAACGATATTGCCATAAACAGTGAATAGTGGAGTGAAACCAAAGCTCTATAAAAGTTTAACATAGTTTAAAATTATAACAAAAGGTTTCTAATCACATGGATTAGGGAGACTTAGAAGAGAAAAATAATTAAGAAGGTCAGTGTTAAAAGCAGATTAAGAAAAGAAACGATATTGCCATAAACAGTGAATAGTGGAGTGAAACCAAAGCTCTATAAAAGTTTAACATAGTTTAAAATTATAACAAAAGGTTTCTAATCACATGGATTAGGGAGACTTAGAAGAGAAAAATAATTAAGAAGGTCAGTGTTAAAAGCAGATTAAGAAAAGAAACGATATTGCCATAAACAGTGAATAGTGGAGTGAAACCAAAGCTCTATAAAAGTTTAACATAGTTTAAAATTATAACTCTAATTACATGGATTAGGGAGACTTAGAAGAGAAAAATAATTAAGGTCAGTGTTAAAAGCAGATAAAGAAGAGAAATATTGGAATAAAATAACAGATCTCGACATTAGTGAATTTTTCGTTTTACGAAAAATTCGCTAACAAGGCAATTTTAAAAAGATAATAATTTTTTGATGAAACAAAATTTAAAGAAGTGTACCTAGATCTGTTAAATTTTTTCGTCAATATTGTTATCATTGTCGGAGACAAAAAAGAGTCGTATGTAAATTTTCAATGCAATTCGTCGAATCTTACTGTGTCTTTGGATTATTTGTAAAGTCAGTATACATTATAGATCTTCCTTCATACTTCATGTTAGATATATGAGTATTTGAAGTGGTTCATCACAAAAATCTGCATCTTTAGCATGTGGTAAATTTATTATGTGTTACTATTACTATAGGTATCGACTTGGTTTTCTGATACCAAACTTAAATGTGTAGGTTAATAATAATAAATCGTTGTATTGTGCATTTGAAAGTGAACTGATCAAAGTAGCTGATACAACAAAAGAATCGGTAGCTTATACTTTTTCGTCTAATTTGTACGTGAGTTGGCATATTGGTTCTAGTGTTGCGACATCACAGGCAAATATATCCGGGAGCTTGTAAAGAAACAGAGAACCCGTTTAATACGCTGAGCGTAATTAGATACAGAGATAACAACAATACAAAGGTTTTCATTGCCATAACTGTAAGAAAACAATACAGAACAAGATCACAGAACATGCTGCACTTAAGATTAGTTAGGGCAACCATACACGTTCAGGTTATTATATTTGGCTTACTAATCTATTCAGACATATCGAAACTCTTTAGAGCTGGATTGTGCTTTTGGGGTTAAAACGTCTACTAGTTCCGTTCCGTAGGCATATAAAATTTATTGATTATGCCAAACTTCTGACACCAGAAATTTATTTTATCTGCAAAAGGTGACATTACTGGAAGTTTGGAAAGCCGCATGTGCACTGAAAGTCAAAATAACGCCGGACAGTTATGGAATAAATGCACATTTTTTAAACATAGTTATCACTGGCTCCTATAGCATATTTAATAAATAAATGTCCGCAGTACGGTTTGCTCCCAGAGGAATTTAAGAAAGCAGATGTAATTATGGTATATAAGGGTGTCGATGTTGATTTGTTAAATACTTTTAGACTTATTTCCACTTTCCAGCACTGCGAAAATATGTGAGTGCAAGTATAAGGTTTTTTTTTCAATGAGGCACTTCATGGAGTTTTAGGTGGTAAATCAACAGTCATAGCGCTGGTAAATACAGCAAATAAATGAAGAGACGCGCTGGACTCTGGTAATATGCATATATAGTAATTTACATAAAATGCATATATTGCGATTTACATAAGGCATTTAATACAGTATAACACACAAAAAGAAAATAAATTCCACAGACAATTTTATTGTCCCATTATCTGCCTCAACAAATGCGGCTGACCCTCTTAATCCACCTCATCCTCTAAGTACCGTGACCAAAGCCCCCCACTTAATCGACGGTGACCCCACTACTTTCACTGATAACGAAGCAGGTAGACGGGACGACATATATAAGACAAGACTTACAACGAACTGCCACATCCCTCTGCGGCCTAGGGTTGAACACACTGAGACCTCACAGACGATCTCCGGCGAGATTTGGGGCGTAGGCAGATTGAGACCCCGTAATCGAGCTACAACAACCAACCCACCTTTGTCCACCGCTCTAAGGAGTATGCAGATTGAGGCCTTAGAGTATCCTTACATATTTCCTTTACACACATTTGTCCACCACTCTAAGAAGTAGGCAGATTGAGGCCTTAGAGGGTCCTTACATGTTTCCTTTACCCACCTTTGTCCATCACTCTAAGGAGTAGGCAGATCGAGGCCTTAGAGTGTCCTTACATATTTTCTTTACCCACCTTTGTCCACCACTCTAAGAAGTAGGCAGATTGAGGCCTTAGAGTGTCCTTACATATTTCCTTTACCCACCTTTGTCCACCACTCTAAGGAGTAGGCAGATTGAGGCCTTAAAGTGTCCTTATATATGTCCTTTACCTCTTGAAAATGGCTCCAAAACAGGAGCCGAAACGTCGAGTTTTCATAAATTCTGGACGCGGTTCAACCCGAGAACCAAGTATGTCATATATATATATATATATATATATATATATATATATATATATATATATATATATATATATATATATATATATATATATATATATATATATATATATATATATATATATATATATATATATATATACATGTAATAATTGAAACTGACCCCGGATATGGGTTCTAGGGGGCCTAGTTCGCCGCTTATTTACAAAATTTTTTTCAAAATTCAAAAGTCTGGATCTCCCCATTAGTTAATTTTTTCTACGAAAATGCACTAATACCGACCTTAATGTCGATGTCATTATTTTGGGTCGCTGAGGTGAATAGTGACACTCCTAGCGCCGTTTAAAACTACTATAAGTATATAGACGAAAAGCTTTACTAACGTGCATCCTATATGAAACAACTAATGAAACAGCTCGTGTATGTTAGCTTTAATAAATAATTGTTGTTATATTGGTCAATATCTAAACAGCGATAATATGAAGAGAATGGACTCCACCCATAGTGATTTGTTCATCTATATCTGAATGTGTATCGGCCGCATATTGTGTCCTCTCTATTCAGGGTGAACCAGATCGAACAGCAGATCAAATTAGGCGAGTGGCATTCAGATGATTTTCTTCTGTTTTGCATAGGTAACTGCATACGCAAGCCGAAGGCAAAGGCGCTGCCTGTTGCCTCTAACTCTCCACACAAATTTGTACAGTTAAAGCTAATCGCACGTTGTGTGTGCTCTCTGCCTGAACCACGGCCGCTATGTTATCATTGTAGTTCTTCAAAAAGTAAAAGGCAGGTTCGGATTCAGATTATTTATCAAGAGTCTTACGTAAAATAATTGAAAGGAAAGATTAATGGCATTTAATATTTAAGTGCGACCATACATCAAGTCTTGCCCTATTTGTAGTTTCATGGAGAGACAATTTTTTTTCCATTTTGGGCGTAGTTAGAAACTATGTGGTCTTAACAGCTCTAAAGAACACATATATGAGGACGGAGAAAGTGCGTTAAAGCGCATTATGGTAGCAAATTATAAAAAAATATATTCAATAACGAAGATTTCAACTTGTGATAAGCACTGTTAAGTGCACTTGGCGAACCTATAAGACATCAGTCACCGCCCCCTTTGGTCGCTCAGACCAAGGCATGGTCATTGCTTCCTACGCAATGCAACCCGAGGTCACACAGTCATCACACCCACGCATTGGTAGGCACTACAACTCCGCGAACTGGGACGAAATGCGGGATTACTTTTCCTCATTTCGATGGGCGTCTGTCTTCTTCTCTCATCCACCCCTCTGATATCTCACAAAACTTCACCGAAATTATTCAAGCTGGCATGGTATTATTTTTTCCACGTACACAGAAAACTAGTGATGGGTCGTTATTTAACTGTCGGTTATTTTTAAACGGTTGCCGAGCCGCAACGGTAACCACCAGTTATGGACTTATAAAAAAAACAGCTTAAAAAATAACGCTTTTTACACTAAACTAGATTTCGGAGTCGTATCTGTTTCAGTTCCACTGCAACTAGGTGCAATGAATAAACATCGGTTTTCATCGGCAACTGTTATTTAACCATTTAACGGGATGAATAGCCTTGAGACCGGGAATGCTAAATATGGATGGGTATACAGTATACAGCGGACTTTACTTTATAACATTATACTTAACACGTTATTTATACCAGTGTGCTCGCTTTCGCTCACAGCTTTAGAGGCGTAGGATCTTCGGTACAATAAATCGGTTTAATTTTAACTTTAACTGGTTATTGATGGGGATACGGCATATTCTGTTAAACTGAGAAGCTGTTATTTTTGAAACAGTTGAGTTTCCCACTAGTATGTAAAGCCAAATATTTAATAATAAAAAATGTTGGGTGAAAAGATGAATTTCTGTAAAAACGTGTTATTACTTTCACTATAGACATAGACAACGCAAAATAGGGTTATTTCACGTGAAATTAAAGTACTTATTTATTTAAATTTATATACATTACCTAAGAAAACAGTTAACATGTCATTTTCGTTTGTCTGATAATAGTTCAATCAAATTGATAAACAAAATATATTGATACATTTTTTAATAACTATATACATTTAAATATAATAAATTAAATGTATATATATATATATATATATATATATATATATATATATATATATATATATATATATATATATATATATATATATACAGGGTAATTCTAAATTGATGCAAAAAATAAGGGTGTCTTTTTATTAAGTTTTTCTTGAAACCCCTTCTCCTCCAAGTTACAGCCCTTTGAAATTTTGGCATAAAAAAGTTTTCATTAAATTTCTCCGTTATGGAATAATTTTAAAAAACGAAATTTTGCAGATGCATAAGTCTAACAAAATGGCAGTTTTAAAAGGATTTTATAACCCTATAATGTTATCACAAGAGGGTGAAAAAACCTACGCTTACATATTTTTTATCACTACTTTTTATTGTGGGTACCGTTTTCTATTTTAAAAAAATGATTTAAAAAGAAGGATTCATCTAGCAACTTTTTGATGTCTCGAGATTTTCTCATAAAATTGTTAGTTTTATCACAAAAAAATTATATATTACTCAGATCGATGTCACATGAATTTACAGAGTGGTTGTTATTTGCTGAAAAATCAAGTACGTGGTAATAAACAATTAATACTATATATCTTCCAATTTTTTTTAAACACAAACTCAAACTCAATTTTTTATACTGTTGGCTGTTGTTTGCACAGTTTTTAAAAGTGGACTGATAAAGATGACCAGTGAACCGAAAACGTAACTAGAGATCTTTATAAGAAAGAATAAAAGCATAATGTAATAACAAACCATATGTACAGAATAAAGGCAAATTTCTTTACCGTAATTTTATGAGCTGCATTATGTTATGCAGTTCTTAGAATCACTCCCTCTGCCTGTGTAATGTAGTAGTGTATAAAGCATATATTTCTTGAAGCTAGTGCTGCCTTGCAATAAAAGTTCTAACGTCTAACGTCCCAAGACGTGGTAAATAATGATATTTATTGATTCTTGCTGTGGCATTGACATTTACGTAAAGACCCCTCATAAAATAAATTTGTTAGAAATGCCTAGTTTATAATTCCTAAAATATCTAAGTAAATACTTATAAAAGACTTCTTTCTGATTTCTAAAAGTTTCACTTCAGAGTGGCAAAAGATTTACGACACGCTTATTATAATTTCTTAACCCTTTGTTTCATTTTCATATCGACAAAATTTGAGATTTATACACTACGTGAAATAACGGGGTAAAAATACAATGCATTTATACTAGTGTGCTCGCTCTCGCTCGCAGTTTTGGGTATATAGGATACTATCGATCGAATACCCAGTTTAAAATAACAGATAAATAACTGAAGCTGTTATTTTCAACGGTTATTATTAAATAACGTTAACGGCTTGAACTGTTAATAGAAAATAACCGTTTTTCTCATCACTACAGAAAACCTCTTGAGCCACACAAAACCTCTGGTTCTCTAAATCCTGTGACAAGGCCAGATTTGAAAAGGTAAAAGCTCACAAAACGCTTCTACACAATCCTAGTCAAGAAAACCGTCAAGCATTTAACGACACAAGAAGCCGCTATGTCCGCATGCTTTCTGAGGAAAAAAACTCGTTTAATAATCAAATCAAAAACAAAGTCCTCTCAAGCTCCAACGGCAGTAAACCCTTCTGGACTCCTGCTAAATCTAGTGGGAATAATTTCTGCAAGATCACGTTCCCACCTCTTGTCTCAGAGGATGATAAATTGTTTCTACCACCCTGTGCAAGGCTGAACTTTTTGCCTCGTTGTTCGTCGGCAATTATACTCTGAACTCACCTCCAAATGTTCAACCACAGTTCAACAACAGTCCCCAGTGTCGCACATAAAATGACGGATATCATTTTCAAAGCTAAAAATGTACGAAAGATGGATCCCATTTGCCAGGAATGCGGCGAGGATGAAGAAACGTCTCACCTCTACCTGTGTAAATGAGAGGCTTTTGGGAGTCTTCGACCAAATTGCTTGGTTCGAGGACTCTGCAGAGGAATCAGGTAAGTACCGTCCAATGGAAGACCGTCACGGCCTTCATTTCGAGGTCGAGGCGGTTTGGCGACGGAACCGAGGAAATGTAGGGCATGGTTGCTGGGGTTGGAAAAAAGTGTCCATTGTGGCCTACTTGCTTGGTGTCAGCCTCCCCACCACTGTTACTACTACTACTAACACCCGATACAAATAAACTATTTCTGGATTTAGGAATAAACGCGCTGACAAATATACATTTGAAAAACATATTATTGATACCCAATATGGACCTACAGTAAATAACCTCATAAAGCCACAACATTTTTGTCATGACAAGCGTAAAGTAGACTTTTTTGAAGCTTTAGAAATCAAAAAGCACACACACGACAATAGCTACCTTGCATTAAATGACCAAACTGATTTAATCAATTTCCCTTTTGTGGATATTCTTTTTCGTAACTAAATAAATTAAAACAAATAAATCTAACTTTTTTTTGTCAAAAAAGTTGTAACAAGAAAATGAATTCATGTATGTCGATATTCTCATTCTATAGAGTCTGTTTTATTGCTGTTATTGTTTAGTTATTTTATTGTTGTAACTGTTACTATAGTTATTACTGTTATATGTCAGTTCTATCTTTATGTTAAATATTGAGATACATTACGTAGACATTTTAAGGGCCTCATCCGTCATTTGTATTTCAATTCATTGATTGTTGTTGCCCTTACTTGGCGAAACTTGTCCATACTGCATACAGACTTGGAGAATACTTCTCTAGCTTCACTAAAAACCAACAGTGAAGCTAGAGAAGTATTCTCTAAGTCTGTATGCAATTTGTATTTCATTTTATTTTCAAGTTTAAATAATTTTTTGATGAAAACATCATTGCATAGCAACATATCATTATTTGTTGTTGTCATAATTTCGTATTACTTCAATTTCTGTCTGTGTGAGGCTGCTGACAAGCAGCGAAACCGGTTACCGAAACGTGGAAGAACATCTAGAATTCAGAAGGGCCATTTGTTCCAGTTAGCTTACCCGCTGGCTACGTCCCTCACTTACAGAAACGAAACCTAACAGTGAAGCCGGAGAAGTAGTCTCCAAGTCTGTATGTAGTATGGACCAGTTCCACCAACTAAAGGCAACAACAATCAAAGAATGTCATCTGGTTATTGCTTGGAAGCTAATTGAATTGTATTTAGGTTTGGTTGTACGTTTTAATTCAGTCACATAAGAATTTCTCGGATAACAAATTAGAACTTCTGTGGATTAAAGAGCGCTTCAAGGGACTGAAACAGACGTATCTTATGCAATTAGTTAGGTTAGGTTCAGGTTAGTTAACACAATGCGTAAAAGGGCATAACGAGAGACCGACTAAGGCATAGATTAATGCAAATATACATATTAATTTCTGTTAATTATATGTTGGAGATAAGTCGACTAATTATTCAATAGCATGTGTATATAATCACCGATCTTGTAATCTGCTTTCAAGTATACATCTTTTTTTCCTCTAGTTTGCAATACATAATATAGTCACCTAGTTATCATATAAGCTGGTAATTAAGATTACACAAGAATATAAAAATAAGCAGTGCACCTATCACTCACATGTGTTTATTTATAGACGGTTAGTATGCAAATTAACCATAGACGCCTCTTTCTCCATGATCGTTTACATATATTAAGTACATTTCTTTCACAGTCTTTTTCTTTGACTAATCGTTATTATTTTAAGTTTTATTTTACAACGTAACTTGTAAATTGTAGATTGTTAAATGTTAACCTTGCTTCTTGTATCTTCTGTAACTTCTTTGACCGGACGATGTTTTTCGCCTGTTTAAAAACTCCACCCCTACGAAGCGACCAGTCATTTTAAACTCTCTATACGTGGATAAAAAAAAAGGAAGAAGATACAAAAATATGGTAGATTTGTAATTTTTTTTAATGATTTGTATAAGCCTTCGGCCTCTCAACGCTTCGAACCCTATTTTTCCTAATAGTTGCCCTAAAAGTTCAGACTTTTTATGTAGTCCACTATCTTCTTGGGGGGTATTTTACCTACTTCCTGGGGTGTTAGGGTCACCCCTTCGAGGTATTTAAGCCTTTTGCAGAACTGAACAATGCAGTCGCATAGCAAGTGTTCTGTTGTTTCTGCTGCTTCAGTGCTGTATCTGCAGCCTTTATTGTCCGCCTGGCCTATCTTCATAAGATGACACTTCCCTGGAGAGTGTCCTGTGAAAAGTCCAGTGATTATTCTTAAGTCGTTCCTGTTAAATCCAAGAAACAGTTAAGCCTTCTCTATTGATGTTGTGATAAATCGTTCTGACTACCTTAAGCCTTACGTTTTACTCCAGTGTGGTATCATTTGGCTCCACTCCCAAGTATAAAGTGCGTTTCTTAAGTGGCTTTTTGTTAATTCGCATTACGGATCTACACCATAGAAAGGTGTTGTAGCTGCCATTTTTGCAAGGTTATCAGGTTACTATTACCTACGATGCTTTTATGCCCTAATAACCACATAAAAGTTACTTTGTTGTTCGTAGCCATTTGCTTAAAGGTTCTTTGCAGTCCCAGGTCAGTTTTGACTCAATTGTGAAAAATTTCAGAGTCGTTATTACTATCTAATTATCCGAGGATATCTCGATAAACAGTGACTTATAGCAAGCATTTCTGCTTGGAAAATGGTGAAAGTGTTTCCTAGGGGCGAGCCTGAAGTTAGGTCCTGTTATTACAGCTCTGCTCCCTTTATTTGTTTAGACCCGTCTGTATACCATACAGATAAGTTCTTAGCCTTAAGCTGCCTCTGTCTTATGCCTGGCAGTCACTGACTACGGCAAATGTGACTATGAAGTCCAGGAAGGTGGTATTTGGTCTGATAGTTTGACGAGTGACTCCAATGAAATATGTTCCAGGATATCCAAGTGGCCAAACAGGTCTTGGTTTGAATTTATCTGACTAAAATAATCTCAAGGCAGATAGTGCCCGGGCAACAAATTAAGGCATGTTAACTAGCACTCAAGTCCAAATAACCTAACCAAGTTATAATTTAGTCATAATTAACCAAAATGTTGGCTTGATTTTCATAGTCACTACAAACTTGGGAATGCAGCTCCCTGTTAGGTAGCTTATTTTTAACTACTAAGATGACTCTAAACCCAATAACCTACATGTACTTAATTCAGAAAAATTTGGATCAATTTTACTTACAAAATAAAATCAAATATACTCTGGAGCTTCAATTCCACAATTGGCCATATTTAGATCGAAGTTTGCCCTAAATTGTTTACTTCTACATCCAGCTATATGAAATATCTATTTTAAGGTAATTTATTACCTAATATTAGCATAAAATGCGTCTCTGTGATATAGAAAATTGGATGTCTCCTTATGGAGTCCGGATTGCATAAATATTACCAATTTAACTGCAATACACCACAGAAAAAATTTTGGGTAATGAGATAACCTCAAATGGATTTCTGATTGGCAATACAGTCTTAATTACTGCAGAAGTGGTCTTCCAAGTCGAATTGCCTACATTAAAATTAAAAATACCCACAAAATCTCACTTGAAACAAAAATTTCTTCAAAGTTCAAAGTATAGAGCAGTGAAATAAGTTTGTGACCATTGAAGGTGTTTCAGTTGTTAAACTTAATTATTAAAATTTCAGTCTTTAATAATATTCTCTGTGTAAATCCTAAAAAAGTATGACAACTTGCGGCTGCTACTATATAGAAGTAAAGTTGAATTTCAATTCCATGCTGTTGAAATCAGCCCGTTTACGTTTTCAATATAATACATCCCTTTTTATGATAATGGAATGAAGCACGGTCAGCTGTCACATGTTTATTTACTTATTTTATCTCTATTCATGCCTATGTGTTATCAAATCAAAGATATATATATATATATATATATATATATAATATATATATATATATATATATATATATATATATATATAATATATATATACAGTGTGTCCCAAACTGAATGGGAATGGATTGCTATCTCCGTTATTATTAGAGACAGGGAGACAGTTAAATTAGCACTGTTTTGTAGAAATTCATGCTCGTTCCAAATATGACTTGTATTTTGCCCTGCCTCTTTTCGTTTTCGAGTTATTTTGAAAAAACCAAAATTTGTCGATTTCTTTTTTCTTCAATAGCTAAGTAGGCGTTGATCTGACATGTCTAAGACTTGCACATTATCGGAACACTTTTTACAGAGTAATCTTTATGTGCTATTCTCAACTTTGGATTGTCATTTGTTTTTGAGCTACAGGTATCAACGTTTGTTTTTATTATGGCAGCCATATTGGATTTTTTCTCATGTGATAGACTGTGAAAAGAGCTTTCCAATGATGTACAACATGCTTGAGAGATCTTGTAGTTTCACTGACAATTTTGAGAAAAATCGTTTTGAGGATAGTAGGCTATGAAATCAATACCAGAAAACAAATGACAAAAAAAGTGTTCAAAAAGCAGCAGGCCATGGAGTCTAACAATAGACTTCTACTTTTAACATAATTTTCCGTAATGATTCACAATAAAAAAATATTGTGGTTTAATTTACAATAGTTAATTAGGTAATAATGCTAGGTAATATTATGTGAAACAGTTTAATAACGAAACCCGGCAATAACAAATATAAACTTAAACTCTACAAAACAACACTCAAAAAATAATAAACTAAAAACTTAAAAATACACTAAATAGAAAATTGTTCAATATGGCCACCGTTTTGTTCAATACACTTGACCCACCTTTTGGAAACATGCCTGCAAACTCTGGTGATGGTGTTTCGATTAATATGTGTTATAGCTTCCGTGTTTCTGTTTCATAATTCATTGATAGTTTGTGGTGGATTGAATTTATACACATCATTCTTTAGAGTAGCCCAGAAGTAAAAATCCATGGGTGTTATATCAGGACCTCGAGCACACCAATGAACCGGCCCATTGTTGCAAATGACACGATTATTAAAATTCTGGTACAAAAATTATTTGACGGTCCTAGCATTGTGAGCTGGACAACCGTCTTGTTGGTACCAAATCTCGTCTAAATTATCATGAACTCTTCTAATTTTTGGTAAGATATCATTTCTCAATAGATTAAGATACCTTTTCCCAGTTAAATTATTTTCAAAAAAGAACGGACCAACAATTAATTTACTTGAAGTTTTTCAAAATTAACTGTCTAATATACAAATAAAAATAACAGTTTTTTACCTAATAAGCCGCACCAAACATTAATACCAAATATGTCTTGCAATCGTCTTTCTACCTTTAGAAGGGGATTTTTATTTGCCCAATAATGCCCATTATGGCGATTATACACACCACAGTTTGTAAATCTGGATTTATCAGTCCATATTATTTTCAAATGAAAATTTTCATCTTGCTGACATTGTCCTTGATACCATCTGCAGAATAGAAGTCTCTTAGGGTAATCGTCAACATTTAAGCCTTGTACGATTGTAGTTTTGAATGGATGGTAATGACTTTGTTTTAATACAAGGTGTACCGTACTTTTTGGAAGGTCAATTTGTTCACCATAAACAGATTGGAGGACAGGAGGGTTTTCGTTTGTAACCTGTAAGACGGCATTATTTCTTTCTTCATTTCTAGTCATTGGTAATTTCTTTACGGGGAAGCTACCGTCGTTCAATAGATTGGTCACTATCCTGCGAAATATTTTGGTGTTTGGTTGTCGTCATTCTTGATATGAATTTGCAGCTGCCTCAGTATTTCGGTTAGAACGAATATAACATTCCGACATTTCAAAATATCCTTCATTACTGAACATATTGTTGAACAATATTTAAAATAAACAGGAAAGAAACTATTTGGTACAAAATTTTAAATAACATGTTAAATGCACCTCAAATTGTTCAGATAATTAAGAATGACAGTATTCTTAATTGTCGCGATAGTGTTATATCCATAGCAACCTTTTTTCTGTTGTTTTTCAGTTGACTTACGTTTAAAAATCCAACAATTCTCAAAGGCGTCTTCGTAAATCATTAATCTGCTTTTTATTGAGTTCGGTTAGTAAATTTAGTTATTTTCTAGGTTTACATATTTAATTTAATTGTAACAATCTTTTTAGGATAATGTTGTAATGTAAAATATCATTTGTAATAATGGGCCGATCAATTGGTGTGCTCAAAGTTCCTATTTTTTATCGTGAATCATTACTGAAAATTATGTTAAAAGTAGAAGTCTATCATTAGACTCCATGGCCTACTGCTTTTTAAACCCTTTTTTGTCATTTGTTTTCTGGTATTGAATTTCATAGCCTACTGTCCTCAAAACGGTTTTTCTCAAAATTGTCAGTGCAATTACAAGATTTATCAAACATGTTGTACATCACTGGAAAGCTCTTTTCACAGGCTATCACTCGATCAAAAAATTCAATATGGCTGCCATAATAAAAACAAACGTTGATACCTATAGCTCAAAAACAAATCACAATCCAAAGTTGATAATAGCACAAAAATATTACTCTGTAAAAAGTGTCCTGATAATCTGCAAGTCTTAGACATGTCAGATCAACGCCTACTTAGATATTGAAGAAAAAATTCGACAAATGTTGTTTTTTTCAAAATAACTCAAAAACGAAAAGAGGCAGGGCAAAATACAAGTCATATTTGGAACGCGCATGAAATTCTACAAAACACTGCTAATTTAACCGTCTCCATATATCTAATAATAACCGAGATAGCAATACATTCATATCCAGTTTGGGCACAGTATGTGTATATGTGTATATATGTATATATATATATATATATATATATATATATATATATATATATATATATATATATATATATATATATATATATATATATATATATATATATATATATATATATATATATATATATATATATATATATATATATATAGATACACAAAAATGTATTAATATTTATAGATTTAAAATAAAAATTCGTTACGATATATGTATTTGAAATTGCCACAATGGAAAAAATGCATTCGGAGTTTGCTTAGTTTGCTCTATCATTGGGAATTGTGATTTATAGGTAGGAAAAAATAATAATTTTACAAGGGCAGCCATATTTAACAAATTTTACAGCATCCGTCTTGATTGCATTGAAAAATTAAAAACTATTTTTTGTTGATTCTAGCGTAATCAAATTTTAGTTAAAAAAAAATAATTAAATAATGTTTGTATACAATGAGAATGGGATAGTTTAGTGTTGTTTACATCACCAATCCACAAAATGAGAATTTCAAGAATTTTGAATATATTTTAATTATAACTAATTTTACTTTTTATAGAGCCGCTCGAATTTTATCGAAGTATCATAACCATGTTAAAAAAAACATAACCGCAGTGGTTTTTTTCTTTGTACCTCTATTATTGATCCAAATATTTTAAGTATGTTCTTTGGTCATCCAACATGCTATTTTTTAACAAAGATGGACATACCTAACTGGTAATTTCTACTGTTTGTTTATATAAACATCACCACAGATCCTACAGAATAATGTCACATGAGCAGTTTGTTACTAAGAACGTCACGGTACTCGGCGCCCAGATGTTGGATTTAAGTACAGCGTTGCACGTGTTTACCAATAAATTACGTCATTTGGCACAATGTTGAATGAAAATGCCCTAAATATAAATAAAACGAGTTGGTCAAAATGCTTTGCTGGACCTATTATTGACTTCCATATTACTTTGAGTTTATTCCCCAGATTGGTAATATACACTTACATTTTACCTGAAGATGACCTTTGGTGATTTGGTCGCCGACCTATTGTTAGGGCCAATATTGTTGGTCAATTTGACTTGAAATGTAGCTTAGGTACTGCTTTGCTCTTCAGGCATATCTTCAGTGGAGTAGTTCTCTCGCTGAAATTACAAACAGATGAGCCTAATAGGGTCGAAACAGGTCTACATTTTGAGCGAAGGCTCTACATTACACCCAGCTTAATATGTTAATCGTTTATTATTTAAAGAAATTAGCATAAGTAAGGACACTTTTACCGGACTAAGCTAGCTCTAAATAGGTGGCTGAATTGAAGTAGCAAGAGGATCCCATTCAGTATCCCTAAAAATGGTGCCTTCAAGTCTATTTTACTCTATAATTTTCGAGCATATTGCTCATAGCTGCGGGAGGCAGTGGAGTAGTTCTCCCGCTGAAATTACAAACTGATGAGCCTAACAGGATCGAAATCGGTCTGTATCTTGATCAAAGGCTCTATATCACACCCAGCTTAATATGTTAATGGTTAATTATTTAAAGAAATTAGCATAATCCAAGACACTTTTACCGGACTCAGCTTATTTTTTGGCATCTTTTTTTATATTTTTGTAAAAACAACTCACAAGAAGATAAGCTGCGCATTGAATACAAATTATTTTACCTTGCAACTCTATAAAATTATTTCTAATTTATATAGGAATATTGTGATGCCGGTCCTGTGCAGGCGATCTCGGCGATTGAGGAAGGAATGATCTAGTGTGCAATGCTGGTAACGGGACCCAAGGCCCTGCCACGCCGTTGCCTCAGGCACGGGTACAACTTTCCTCTGTCACAAGGCCGCTCCGCACCACCACGCCGTGTGTACGCTGTCCACGTTCATGTGATGCCGAAGAGAAAGAAAGACAAGGAAACAGTGAGGGAACAAGAGAGAATCATAGCTGGTTGCTGCGGCTGCTGCTGCTACAGAACCCATATCTTCAATCAGTTTAGTTTAACTAGATACTGCAAATAGCGAATAGTATAAATGTACGAGGGTATGCCAATGCATTTTGTAAAAATGTATAAAACTCATCATTCGTACAATCAAAGTGAATATAGAGTTGGCTAAAAACGCAAAGGGTTCTTTTCCCTCCTGTGCATGCATACAACTACCTGCAAAGCATAAAGCACAAGAAAAATTACCTGGGAGCAACTTCAAAAAAAGTTACTGGACCTGGGCGAATATGGATAGGGTGCGGGGTAGACAGGGTATAAAGGAGGTATTGCTGCAAAATGTGAAAAACGCGTCTTTTCAAAGTCCGACTTAATATTTTTCTTAGCATTTTCCGCTCATATTTCCTCCCCACCCAGCGCCCCAATTCATTCTTGGTCGTTTAACTTTCTTGGGGGTTGTTTGCCTTCTGGCTTGTGCATACAAGGAGGGTTCTAAGCATCTTTCGGAAAAATTCTAAAAACCCTAAATGCAGTAAACTGTAAATGTACCGAAATTACATCCCCCAACGTCGCCTATAATGCCTTTTTCAGATCATATCGAATACAGCACTAAAGTAAATAAATTCACTTGCTGTTTCACTTCTTTTTTTATGTTTATATCACATATATAAGCACAAGATAAGTAAGTATAATAAAGGCTGGCACTTAATTAACATCGGGGCTACACAAACTTAAAAGTAGAGAAGACATTTAGATCATGTGTTGAGAGCCATAAGTTTGATTAAAAATCACTTCTAACTGTTTGCACACAAAAATTAGTCAAACACATTTATAAAATATTTAAAAAAAAACAACAGTTTTACGATATTATTTTAAATAAACCAATAGGAATACGTTTCGCGGCGATTTCGCAGTTTGCGATTGTGTGAACCTAGCTTTTGTCCAAGACTACACTGGACTACCAGGTTTTGATACCTGCAGAGAACATTGACGCTCGTGTTACTAAATTTAACGCAACGAACCTACCAAACATTGTCTTTCACACGGAGACAAACTATAAAAATGCCGATATGGTTGCTATTACTACATAATGCATTAGTTATTTCCCCCGGTTATACAATACTAATAACAATGTCTAAGGGGTCCTGTCATGGCTCAATTATAAAACATTAAAAACCAAGTATTAACACTGCTCTTAGAATATGATTTACAGATATACAGATTCTTTATTTTACTCAAAATTGTATTGTCATTACCTCACAATTTTCATTTATAACCATCGTCCAATATTTATTTTTAATGTCTATAGCCATGTTTTAAATATATTAGGTTAATTAAAAGTCAGTTGTAAAATATCAAACGTTGTACACGTGTCCATCTATAACATTTTGTGTTAACTATAGCTGTCATGTCAACATACTACCTGGTTCCTACCAATGAGATGTGTGCAAGGGAAAGCTTAAAAGACCTATGCACAAACAAATCGATAAAGATATATGCAGATAGCCAAGCTGCAATAAAGGCTCTTGGTTCCTACCGGTGTAATTCAAAGACGGTATGGAGTTGTAAATCTGCCCTTAACGAATTGGGCAGCTGTAATGAGGTGTCGCTGGTCTGGATACCGGGTCACTCGGACCATGATGGCAACGTTGCGGCAGACGCGCTTGCCAGGAGTGGTGCCCAGTGTGACTTTGTCGGACCAGAACCGGTGCTGGGAATAACATCTTGCACAGCAAAACCCCCCATTAAAGACCTGGACAGATAGAAGGACAATTCAATATTGGCAAAATCTTCCAGGATTAGCTCACTCTAAGGCCTTCATAAATGGCCTGTCTGAGTCAAGGGCTAAGAAACTTCTAGAGTTGAACAGACAACAACTGAGTACTCTAGTCGGCCTGTATACAGGACACTGCCGCTTGCGGCATCACATGCACCGTATTGGGATCGGTCAGGAGACCGAGTGCCGGCTGTGTATGGAGAATGACGAAACAGCAGAGCACGTGCTGTGTTCCTGTCCGGCAGCGGATAGGACTAGACACCTGCTCTTTGGCAAGGTAAAGCTTGCTCCAGAGGATCTGGATCAACTTTCGCCCGCAAAGGTTATCGACCTCTGTAGGAGGCTGGATTTGTTGGGCGAAATATAGACATTAGGCGTGAGCCACAATAGACCTTATGGTCGCGGTGGAGGGACCGATATGGACCACTCACAATCTAACCTAACCTAACCTAACCTAAGGGGTGCTGTCGTGGCTCGATTAAGAAATATTAAAAACCAAATGTTAACACTGCTCTTAGGATATGATTTACTGATATACAGATTTTCTATTTTACGCAAAATTGTATTGTTTTAAGTCATTACCTCACAATTTTTATTTATAACCATCGTCCAATATTTATTTTCAATATTTATATCCATGTTTTAAATATGTTAGGTTAATTAAAAGTCAGTTGTAAAATATAAACGTTGTACACGTCTCTATCTATAACATTTTGTGTTAACTAGAGCTGCCGTGACAACATACTACCTGGTTCCGCACCGAGATGGCGTCCCTGTCATACCTCTATTCAATGTTCTACATGCTGACAGGTTGCAATAATGTAACTTCCATTTGTTTCTATCTGCGATTTATTTAAATAGCATAGTAACACAGGTAACGTTATCTGTCTTTGCCTCACATTGCAGATATTGCATTACAGAATCTGAAGTGATGTCGAGGATTATTTTAATATTAATTTAGAATAACGTTTTTTTTCTTTGAACAAAAGACTTGAAAATTGGTACACTGCCACACCTTTCCGTGTTCTTTTAAGTTGTAAGTTTTCGTTTAAATCACTTAAACAATTTGGCAGATATGGCGTTTAAACACTATTTTTTAATTTCTTGTTAAGAAAAATTTGGTGTCAAGATCTGATGAACGAACACATCCGAACAATTAACAAAATAAAGGTAATTCTCAAATTTGGCCCAAATCAGTGAAGTATGTTTTGAGTTATCGGTTGGATACATATACATATACATACATATATATATATATATATATATATATATATATATATATATATATATATATATATATATATATATATATATATATATATATATATATATATATATATATATATATATATATATATATATATATATATATATATATATATATATACGTTTGAACTGACCTTGGAAATGGGTTACAGGGGCACTAATTCGTGCTCATTTGAAGAAATTTTCCGAAAGTCTCACCGTCTATACCTCTCTATTAGTGAATTTTCATTAAGAAAATTCACTAATAGAGAGGCAAGCTGAAACAATTTATAAGGTAATTATAACTAAAAACTCAATACAAATCTTGGCGACCTTAAAAAGCATATGAAAAAAAGCATATGAAAAAAAAGAACAAACAGAAACAATAATTAATACATTGATACCGCAGAAAATAAAGTTAAAGCTGTATGGACGATCAATATCAAAGAGAGTGACAAACGACGCTGTTGAAAAAACTTGGAAACTACTCTCAACGCAAATCAAATTAATAAGCATTCTACAACTGCCGGTATATTTAGCTACATAACAATAAAAAAATTCTGGATGCAGAAAGTGCATTATGGTAGTGAATTTTCATAAAAATGTTTTTAATAGCAAATATGTGTGTTTCTTTTCAGAATGCAGGCATCAAATTTGATTATCAGTATAACATATATAGTAAAAACAATATGCCATATTTTATCGAAATAACTTCATTGTTTGAAAACGTATTCCGAAAGTAAACTTCAAGTGTAACCGAAAAAATCAGTTTTTTGGTCAACTTTATAGGTGAATACCAAATTGAGCTTTTCAAATATCAAGCTTTAATCAAAACGCTACCATAACGCTCTTGCTGCGTCCAGAATTTCTTTACTTACAAACATGCATTATATTTCGATGGAAAATGCAAAAACATAAGGCGTTTTCGACTAAAAAAAATTATTTGTATCACCAAAGACTTATGGGCTACCTGTGATTGCAGAAATATTTTTTTAAGATGTAGCTCAAGACACCCTATGATTAATGTATAAAAAAATTTTCATATCTTGTAGAATAATGGATATATTGAGTTTTATTGATTTTTAACGAAAATTCGACAAAAGTTATATACCATTAAACGATAAACTCTATAGTTAAGACTACTGCCAAGCATCAGAGAAAGGTCTATTTGAAACGAATTTTCTGGAAACATTTTAGTAAAATGAAGGACAATGACGGTTGAAACTAAGACTTCAGGGTTTGTAAAACATTCTTCTTGACACATTTTCCTTCCATAGCCCGTATTAGATTCAAGTTCTTTGCCTAAATGTTGCGAATTTTGACGTTTTAAATTGTCACTTTGACGTTTTGAGGAAAACCCCAATTTATTTTTCTTTAACTGCCCATAACTTTTTTGCTTTCGACCTACAACGCTAAATTTTGGTAGGTAATTTACCTATAGTGATATAAAACGACGTACCAAATTTGGTTGTTATTTCCGGAGATATTGATTTTTTTTCTAAAGAAAACACAAAATTCTCCTGGAAAACCTCGGCAGATTTTCCTGGCTAACGAACTTATCCAAGATACTCACAAAAGGAAGGCATTCACTAAATTTTGTCAAAATCAGCCCATTATTTTTTGAGTTATCGGTGTGATACCTACATACATATACATACATACATACATACATATATATATATATATATATATATATATATATATATATATATATATATATATATATATATATATATATATATATATATATAAACATAAAAATCGAAACTGACCCCGGATATGTGTTCTAGGGGGCCTAATTAGCGCTCATTTGAAGAAATCTTTTCAAAATTCAAAAGTCGGGATCTCCTCATCATTGATTTTTTTTAAAGAAAATTCACTAAAAAGGAAATACATCTGCACACCATATTTTTGAACCCAATAACCAATGAGAAATGTTAAAATAAGCAGTTTGCGGAGGGACCTTATAAAAAAAATTATGCAAATATTCAATATTTACTGCACCATTTGAATAAGTTTTACATTAATAGCTTCTGTAACTTTTAACAAACCTAATTAAAATTAAACTTATTTATCGATTTTAATTACACTTCGTGTCTTCACAAATAAATCTTCAGACTTCTGTGTTATATAAACACAATTTGAAATATGTTTGGCCTAAACTAATTCACAATGTCTTGTTGAATCTGACATATGTACTTTAAGAATTGATATGCAAGAAGTTAGATTTTTGGATACTCTCTTATTCCATAATCTTCTTTCCAAGTTAGTTATTTTATTTATTTAACTACATTAATTTGCTTTCGCACAACTAAACTGTTTTTTCTCTTTCCTTGAAACACCAAAGTATCCATTTTTTGTAGAGCTAAAATGACAGACAAGCTAAATATCATGATAGAATAGAAATTGAGCGATGATTGCCAGCATCAGACCTGTTTCCCCTTTTGAGGGACTGGTTTAACCCAGGCTCGTTCCTGGAAAAAAAAAGAAAATGCCCCTATCCTATAGGACATAAAAAAGAAGTGAAATTATTTCTAAACGTCAACACGTCTGGGGTTGAATGGTTAAAATGAACGAGAATTAAAGGCTTTTTTTCCACCATGTTAATTAGTTAATTTTCTTAAGAAAAATTCAATAATAAGTATTTGAAAATATTCCATGGTACGGTTTTGATAGCTAAAAACAAATGATTGTTATCGCAAACACTTGTTCCAACACACACGCAGCACGGGTTGTGTGCCAACTTCATCAAGACGATCTTTACAAGCGCTGTAGCCTACACTTTTTTTGGCCAACGCTGTAACTGTATAGATAGGTCTGGGCAGTTCCATTATATTCATTATAGATCTTTTAATTAAAGAGGTGAGGATTTGTTTTGACACATTTCCTTCTATCAATTCGTTATAGTGATCAGATGTTTTTTGGTTCAAACAGTGTTTTACTTCCACTACGTAGTCTCCAGATCCCACTAAGAGGTAATCTTCTCCTTCACGCCTTCGTTCAACAACTTGTCCCCTTCTTGACTGCCACTGACATCTACATGTCCTGTTACCCATGCTAATACAGACATCAAACCGTTCTGCCTAATTTTAAATAGTTGTCCCATAATCTGTGGATTGATAAATATACTTTTTGGGTCGTTCATGGCTGATTAAAGATTAAAGATAATGAGTCGCTAATAATTAAATATGTACTGTAAAAGCCAGAAGTAGCCAAGTCAAGGGCCTTCAATACAGCAAAAGTCTCGCCAGTGTAGATGGATGCTTTCTAACATAATTTGATTGAATACTTTTTGTTGTGGGCACAGTATATTCCTGATCCAACACCGTCTTCTGATTTAGAACCATAAGTAAATATTTTTGCAATTAATTGATATTTTGCTAATAAGCTTCTTAAGTATACCTATCTGTAGATGGTTATCCTCCAGAGGTTGACTGGGAACAACTGTCTTTGGTCTTAATAGCAATTCCTGGTATTGTGTTTTGTAAACTACACGTTTACTGGTTATTAGTTCATCGTACAAATTTTTTTTACATTCGAATAGGACTTTGCCAGCGGTGGTAGGTTTTTGAGTCTGCAATAGTTATTTCCTTTGACGTACAAGGATAATACATAGATATAGTGATATAAGCCTGCATTGATGTCGTCTTGCTCAAGTAAAAAGCGTTTCCTCAAAAAATTTCTTCCAAAGCATAGGTAAGGTAAACTGTGAATTATAGGTTTTCCTGCCAAATAAGCAGGGCTCGGATTTATATGCAAACTTTTTAGATGAAATGTGCGCAAATATATGGAGGAAATTTGAAAAAAAAATGCACCAACTTGAACAAAATATGCACAAAAATATCGATATATGCAATGCTTAGATAATCATAGTATACCAATAAAATAAGTTCTTAAAGGTCTAAGCTATTAATTTTATTAACAATCAATACCACATAGGACCATAGTTATATTATTAATTAATTATTCATCAATATTATTATTGCAATTATTACTATTAACAGATATCTTTGAGTGGCGCTTCAAATTATCTATTTTGAAAGATTGCCTTTTCCCAGTTAGTAAGTTTTTATACGAAGAAAAACTCCGCTCTACGTCGACTGAGGTAATTGGAGAATATTTTAGGCTTGACAATATGGTAGGGTCAACATTGTTTAAATCGTCTAAAAATCTTCATCCAGAGCTTTTATAATCTGCGTTAACTTGGTAAAAATCTCATTTTTTGTGTTTTTGATATTTTTTTGTGATTTGTTTTACAATAGACCCACTTGCTTTATCAATAGTTAATTTGAAATGGTATATTGATTTAACTGATTCAGTTAGCAAAACATTTTGCTGCAGATTTTTTTATAGTTTCTGTAACTATTTTATAATTTCTGTTTATAAAACATTATTTCTGGCTCAATTTGGAGTCCTTTAAAATAATTTTTGCTTGTTTCACTGACGCACATGCTTCATCTGCAATTTCAAGCATTACCTCCGTGATTTCTCAAAAATGTTTAAGATAAAATTAGGCAGCCTCGATCCAGGTTCCCCATCGCGTGATTACAGGTCTAGGACGTAATGGTACCCCAGACAGAACTTCTCTATATCGTTGAACTCTTAAAGAAGCTTAGACGAACTCTTTTTTCATATTATTAATAAATTGATTGACTAAAGGAAATTTCTGTCTAATTTCTTCTGCTACCCTGTTTAACCCGTGAGCCAGGCACGTACAATGAATTTGGATAAAATATTTTTAAATGAATTCCAACTTTGACCATATATGAAGCAGTATCGGTAATCAGTAATAAAAATTTATCAACTGGTACAGCATTTGGTAAAAACACGTTTGACAGACGCTCTTGAATAAATTTTGTTATAGTAATATTATTTGTTTTTTCTAATTCTTTGACTGCAATTAAATAAGGTCTAGATGAAGAAATTTCAGTTATGGTATATATCATTAAATTAGCAATATATCTACCACAAACATCTTGAGTTTCATCTACTTTTTACTTCTGAAAAACTTTCTAACGAGCATTTTCAACCATATTTTTTCTCAAAGTACTTTCATCTGGTATAGACGGTTTACAATAATTTTCCAAAAATGACTTGAAGACACTGTTATTTAATTTATTCAGTGGAATGTTAAAAGCAACCATTGCCTTGTACAAGTCAAATTTAAAGATATCCTCTTCTGCTTTTTTTGTTTGGCTCCCAAACATTCGCGTATTGATGCTTGGGCTGTATTATTTGAATTTCGTTTTTCACCATTTCTTTGATGTAGACGTGCCTTACCGTGTTGGTCTATGAGATATTACCTTGCGCTTGAAATATGTTCGAAAAGAAATCAATATTACTACAGGCATCTACATTTTTTTTTGAATGAATGTAGGTGTAGCATTGCTTTTATACAATATCCGTGAATTGAGTAATAAAAATAAAGAAGTATATTTTTGATTTGTATTTCAGTAATTTTTTTAAGAACTGCAAGGTATTCTTTAATACTTTATTTAATTTTTTATTTCGACTGAATTTTATAATTTTCGATTATAAAAATCATGTGTCGGAAAATTTAGCAAATATATATTGGGCTGAATAATAATGTCAAAGGTTATAAAAACAAAGAAAATAGATCAGTTGCCTAAAATAAAGAGTTACTTACCATTTTCCCGCATGGTTTACAAAAAACGTTGTCACCATCTACGAAAACCCTGAGTGTGGCCGTATCCAGCTTGGAAATTTGGAACACATTTTTTTACAGTACAATATAAATAAATAAAAGTACACTAACACTGTCTAAAGATGAAGTAAATTCACTGTGCGTGTAACTAAGCACAAGCAGCACAAGCAGCACAAGCAAATTAATAAGAGAAACGAATTATTTTAATTCTAGACACTACTGGCGTGTAAATAAATCAGCTCTAATCCTTTTAATGTCTTGATACGAGACTTAAGATACGAATAAAATTACCGGGCGGTTAGTCCTTTCAATACATTCTACAGGTATTATTGGGTATTCCAGACACAGATTGTATGATAGGCGAGCGTAAGACTCTAGTTGTTACGAATTTTAGATTTATATAATACCTGCAAATCGCACTTTGCTATTTATTTTACGTTGATGTAAAGTACAAAGAAAAGAGCGCCATTACCGACAATCCTTCCAAGAATTTGTTTTTGTACTCTCACCTACTAGCTACTAGTTTCATTTAGGTATAACAAGTACAAAGCTAGGAGGCGGTAGATTCTAGCCAGAGGTAGCTCACCCTGTCTACCGCACTGTGTTATATCTGAGTGAAGCGCTCGAATTATACAATACCAGGAATTTGAAATCTCCTTTCCGCCAGCTATATTTGAACGGCCTATAAATTTACCTTAGCAGTTGCCTACATTGAAACAAGTATATGGCTTTTGTTATATACGCAAACGCCTAAAAATTGTCAAATATGCAAAAAATGAAAAATATATGGAAAGATGCAATTTAGGCAAAATACACTAAAATATGCAACTTGTGGAAAAAATATGCGAATTTCATATAATCCGAGCCCTGCAAATAAAATGATTGGACGAAAGAAAGTTTTTTAGTAGCCAATTTCTTTTTAATTAACAATTAAATGAATAGGCTGCATAAGAATAAATTATTTTCTTGCATGTTATTCTGTATTATGTAACAATATACCTATTCTAAATAAATTATAATTAGCATAGAATATTAAATCTGGCTTAATATGTGGCGACATACTAATGAAGGTACCTGCATGTATGTTCTCAGTTAACGATAATACAAATGGACATTTACTCTATCAGAAACACCTGTACGTAACATAATTTTCCTAGTTCATTATTATGTTTATTATTATGTTTATTGCCCTAAATTATACAATATGCCTATACAAGTCTAAGACTTGTGGTGTATAATAACATAATTTATAAAGTTTGATCCAGAATTCCTTGACAGCTAGTGCATACCAAATTCAACAAACTTCAAATTTTGATTTTCCAATTAAAACGACCTTTTGCTGCATGTCTCTCTTCTGATGTTTCACCACATGCCTTTATTTATAATAAGTTGTGATCTGTCCATAATACTGTCTTGACTACAAATTCTTTTTAACAGCCCATATTTTTTGCCAAAATTGTAAATTGAAAAGGTGACACCTCGTTAACAACCTTTTACATAATTCCGTTTCACTAACAAATACTTCTCACCTGACCTAATCGTCTCTTAATGCTATTTACCATATGCAAAATAAACTAATTTATTTTCTTTCACCTTTGTATTGTGTCATACCCCAAGACTCTGTTAATAATAAAAAAAGTATTTAGTATGCATGTAAATCAATAGTAACATAATAAGTATAACTCTGTTACGGAAGCCTGTTAATTGAAGGATCGTTTGTCTGTGATTATGGTAAACTGTTATTATTATATTAATGAAGTAGGTTTAAGTAATGGAATGATAATATGCAGTCGATCTTAAGTGATTGCGATTGGTCTTAAAGAAATGCTCCATAAATAGAAAGAGGTCTGGACGCAGCAGGTGCGTTATGGAAGTGAATTTTTATAACAATGTCTTTAATAGCAAATATGTCACTCAAGTGCAAGCAGGCCCCACTCTGGTTACTGGTATAGCCTATATAGTAAAAACAATGTGCCATATTTTATCAAAATTATTTATTGTTTGAAGATGTATAAACATTTTCTGAAAATAAGCTTAAAATGTTTGCGAGAAAAATGGTTTCTGTGCCAACAAACCTTAGGTTAATAGCAAATTGAGTTATTGAAATTTGAAGGATTTAATGAAAATTCGCTACCGAAACGCACTTACTACGTCTAGATTTTTTTCTTACAAACATGCATCATATTTTGATCAAAAATACAAAAATGCAATAATAGAAGGGTGTTTGAAAAAAACAATTGTAGGGATCACCAGCGACTTATGGATAGTCAAAATATTTTTATAAGATGCTTGAGACACCATATAATTAACGTATAAAATTTTTTCTTGTACCTTGTATAATAAAAATTATATTGAGCTTTACCCAATGCGCCACCTTGTATATATATATATATATATATATATATATATATATATATATATATATATATATATATATATATGTATATATATATATATATATATATATATATATATATATATATATATATATATATATATATATGTATATATGTATATATATATATATATATATATATATATATATATATATATATATATATATATATATATATATATATATATATATATATGCAAACAGATAAAAACTGAAATTAATCCCGGGTATGGATTCTAGGGGGCCTAGTATGCGCTCATTGAAGAAATCTTTTTAAAATTAAAAAGTCGCGGTCTCCTCATTAACGAAAATTAACTAAAAATTATAGACTGTTAAACCAAAAACTTAACAAAGCCTACAGTCAAAGCATCAACTTAACTAAACCTACAGCCAAAGCACCAGAGGAAGCGTTTATTTAAAATGATTTTTCTGTAAATGTTTTGGGAAAATCAAATACAATGACGGTTGAAGCTAAAACTTAAGGGTTTGCAGAACACTCTTCTTGCGACATTTCCGTAATCCGTATTTGTTTCAGGTTATTTGCGTAAATATTGCGAATTTTGACCTTTCAAATCGCAAATTTGACGTTTTGAGGAAAACCCCTTTTTTTCTTTAAATGCCTATAACTTTTTTGTCTTTTAACTAACAGACCTAAATTTTGGTACATGGGTCACCACTTATAACACAAATTTGGTTACCCTTACCAAATTTGGTTGCCCCCAATTTGTTATTTCCGGAGATATAAGTTTTTTCCGAAAGAAAACACAAAATTATCCAGGAAAACCTCAGCCGAACTTTCTGGCTAACAAAGATACCCAAGCCACTTGCGAAGGGAAGGTACTCACCAAATTTGATCAAAATCGGCCCATTATTATGTGAATTGTCTGTGTGATACATACATACACACACACACACACATATATATATATATATATATATATATATATATATATATATATATATATATATATATATATATATATATAGCTCATTTGAAGAACTTTTCTCAAAATTTAAAATTCGGGATCTCCTCATTAGTGATTTTTTTAAATTAAAATTCACTAAAAATCTAGTACCTAGGCACGTTATCTGAGCGGTTATGAGATATGAGCTAGTGGACCTGTGCGGTGGTCCAAATTTAAAACTCAGCTCAGAACTGGCACGGACCAGGGAAATCCGACTTACTAATTAAAACAAAGCATTCTTTAATATATTTGAACTGATCAGATTTTTCTGGTTAACAAACTCATCCAAGCCACTTGCAAAAGGAAGGCAGTAATAACATCTGTTAAAAATCCGCCCATTCTTCACACACAATTATATATATATATATATATATATATATATATATATATATATATATATATATATATATATGTATGTATATATATATATATATATATATATATATATATATATATATATATATATATATATATATATATATACTATAACTGAACCCATATATGTGTTGGGGGGCCTAATTAGCGCTCATTTAAAGAAATTTTTTCAAAATTCAAAAGTTGGGTTCTCCTCATTAGTGATTTTTTTTTAAGAAAAGACAGAGTTGGTATTTGGTAAAAGAGGATCTGGCAACAGCGCATGGTTAAAAACATGTTTAAAATTAAAATCACGGCTTTATATGAACCCAACCGTGATTCCAAATTCCTACCTTTTCTCGTTCTCTAGATACTTCGAATAGGCCTTTGAGTTTGGCGCACCTGGCATATATATATATATATATATATATATATATATATATATATATATATATATATATATATATATATATCATTTTGTAACAAAAATATAGGTCCTTTCCATAAGAATTCGCTTCCATTACGCACTTGTTGTGTCCAGACTTTTTCAACAAGCAACTAGTTCTCAATCAAATTTGGAAATTCCTGTTCTTTAAAATATGAGTGATTATATTTGCTTATGGTAGAAATGAAATATTTTAGTAGGCGAGTTTAAAATTATTGAAAAATTAGTTTTATAATTCATCTTCACTTATTTTTCTGCTAAATTCTGACTGGTCCTCACGGTAAATAACCCTGTGCAAAAAACATAGGGTAATTTTAGTGAATTTTCGTAGAAAAAATTCACTAATGGGGAGATCCCGACTTTTGAATTTTGAAAATTTTTTTGCAAATGAGCCCGAACTAGGACCCCTAGAACCCATATCCGGGGTCAGTTTCAATTTTTATATGTATATATAATAATATAATAATAACTCAAAAAATAATGGGCCTATTTTAATAAAATTTGGCATGTACCTTCCTTTTGTAAATGGCTTTGACAGGTTTGTTAGTCAGGAAAATGGGACGAGGTTTTTCGGGAACATTTTGAGTTTTCATTCGAAAAAAAAATTATCTCAAAGAATAATAGGCCGATTTTGATAAAATTTGGTATGTATCTTCCTTTTGTAAATGGCTTGAATAAGTTCGTTATTCAGAAAAATCGTACGAGGTTTTCCGGGAAAATTTTGAGTTTCCATTTGAAAAAAAAATTATGTTAAAAAATAAAAAATCTATGATAACCAAATTTGGTAGGTACGTTTAAGATATAAAAAGTAAACTATACACTAAAATTTAGATTTCTATCTTACAAGAAAAAAAAGTTATAACAAAATATTTTTTTTATTTTACTGATGAATATTTTCTTTCATAAATGTTAACAATTACAATGTCTTGATTAATTATGATGTAGAAGGCAGGTTATTCTCCTAGTTATTAGAATAATTAGCAACATGTAATTTATTATATAAGTCTTACATTTTATTATTCAAACAAACGCCTATAGAGCATTTGTTTGTAGATTGTTATCAAATCATATCTCTGAAAGCGCAGCGTTAATAGACAATTAAATAAAATGAATATATTTTTTATAACTACTTGTTGCGTTAGAATATAAAACATGAAAAATCAAATGTCACATGATAGTACAAAAACAATCAGCATCCAGTTCAGTGGTGGAGTCAATTCAACTATTTATTTAAAATTAATTTTTTAGCAAAAGTAGTTTGGCTTCCTCTGTTACTAAATTTATTAATTGATGTTTTGGTTCCCATTTTAGAGACACTTTCAAGAGTATGCAGAAGAATGTCAGTTGTGCGATTTGTGGGCCCCAATTTGCCTACCCTCTAGGTCTCTAAGGTGTGTTACTAAAACTAATAAAATTTTCTTCTGCTGTCGTAGCACCAAACAGATATTGAACAGAGAATTCCAGATCTCTGCAGGTGAGTTTTATTCAATTTATTAAGCAGTCCCGCGAAGCAACAAAAATACCGAACTTCCTAAAGCTACTAACAGCAGCAACAACAAGAGCAAAACTATGCGGAAGACCTTGAACGAACTAACAGGAAGGAACTTAAAATGACAAAAACTGAACGCCCCACCATTAATGTGGACCTTCCAGACCAGTTTGGCAATTTTTTCACATCTGCTACTCAAAATACAGCTGCTTATGTGCTTGCCACGGTAGCGGCACCCTAGATGTGGGAGCAGTATTCGAGGTTTGGCCTTATTTGTGAAATATATAAGGTATAGAGATTAGCTGGTGGAAAGTATTTGCGAGCCCGGAAGAGGAAACCTAATTTCTTAGCAGCCGCTTCTGCAATTGATGTGACATGTTGGTGCGAATTGAGATTTCGATCCACAGAGGTGCCAACAAGTGAACAGGACTTATTACTTTGAATAACTTGGTTGTTTATTGTAATGGGTCTAGGACTGGTGTATCTCTTATGAGATAGAACGCAAGACTGAGATTTGGTGGAGGTGAATTAATTGTACAAGATTTATACTTCCCCAGTCTAACATTTTCTTAAGATCCACGGAGACAGAACTCTCCATGAGTCTGCGATCCTCATCTAATTGGGCTAAAGAGGCAGGCTTAGAATATTGTATATTTGAGTGGAGGGTGCTGTCGTCCGGGTGTGAACTGGGTTCGATGTGCCAGAGAGGAGGTCATTGATGTGGAGAAGAAACAAAGTAGGGGCTAAAGCTGAACCTTGAGGAACTCCTGCACTAATTGGATACAGTTTAGAGGAATAGCCATCCACGACAACAGAAATGCTCCGGTTTGAGAGGAAATTTGCTGTCTTTAAGGTGTGATATTGTTGGTGCCAGAGAATTCTGACTAGTGATGTTACTAAAACTAATTAAATTTTCTTCTGCTGTCGTAGCACCTAACAGAAATAAAACATACAAATTTCTGCAATATCCTCACAGGTTACTTTTATGCAGTTTATTAAACAGTCCCGCGAAGCAACAAAAATACCGGGCCTGATACTAGCAGCAACAACAAGAGTAAAACTATGAGGAAGCCCTTTAACGAACTAACAGGGAAGAACCTAAAATGGCAAACTGAATGCTTTGTCATAAATTAGGACCTTCCAGACCACTTTGGCAATTTTTCTCATCTGCTGCTCAAAATGCCACTGCTTATCTGCTTGCCGCGGTAACGGCACCCCAGATGTGGGAGCATTATTCGAGGTTTGGCCTTATTTGCAAAGTATATAAGGTATAGAGATTAGCTGGTTAAAAGTATTTGCGAGCCCGGAAGAGGAAACCTAATTTCTTAGCAGCCGCTTCTGCAATTGATGTGATATTCTGGTGCCAATTGAGATTTCGATTCACAGGAACGCCAACAAGTGAGAAGGACTATTACTTTGAATAACTTGGTTGCTCATTGTGATGGGTCTAGGGCTGGTGTATCTCTTATGAGATAGAAAGCAAGACTGAGATTTGATGGAGTTGAATTGTACATGATTTCTACTTCCCCAGTATAATATTTTTTGGAGATCCACAAAGACAGAACCCTCCATGAGTCTGAGATCCTCATCTAATTGGGCTAAAGAGACAGGATTAGAATATTGTATATTTGAGTGGAGGGTGCTGTCGTCCGCGTAACTGTGAACTGGGTTGGATGTGCTAGAGAAGAGATCGTTGATATGAAGAAGAAACAATATTTTCTGCATTTTGTATAGAGATGGGTGCAGTACATTCAGCGTGATTATTTTATTGCGAGACATGATGGTTATTACCTGAGCCATTTTGGCAACATGTTTATGAATTAAGATATGAAATCCCCCGGAAAACCAACCGGAAGCCGAGAAGTTTCGAGATGAGTTATCTGTGATGAAACTGAGTTACTTGGTCGACATACTCGAGAGATTAAATACCTTAAATCTTCAGCTCAAAGAAGAAAAGACACATATGTTGCATACGAGTGATAAAGTTAATGCGGTTTGTAGAGAACTGGGATTATGGAGCAGAAAAATAAATTACAAAACCCAAAAATGTTTGTAAATGTGGATGACTGAGTTCAAACTTACAAGGCTGAAAAGCAATATGTGAAAGTTGTTTTTGTAACAACTAAAAATCATTTAGCCATGTTGGAAAACAATTTAAAAAAGTTTTCTCATGCTGACTTCAACTTGATAGCAAGTTACGAGTGGGATAGTGATCCATTTCAAAATACTTACGAAGGTCTTTCAAGTGCCGAAGGAAAAATCCTTATTGATTTCACAAGTGGCGAGGTGAAAAGACAATTTAGTAATAAGTCAGTCTTTGAATTTTGCGTAGGGATGGACGATGAGTTTTCTGCACTGAAGACAATAGCATTTCGTATATTATTACAATTTTCAACATCCTAGTTTTGCGAAACCGGTGGCTGCTTCAAAGACAAAATATAGATCTCAGTTAAATACATAAAAATAACTTAGAGCGTTAATTTCTAATATTAAACCTTTCCACAAACTTTGCTCTGCAAGACAGGCCAAAAGAAGTGACTAATACAATTACTAATCTTGTTCTTAATTTAATATTGATAAGTTAATTATTGAATACGTTGTGCAGTACTGATACAATTCTATGTAAGTGAATTCTATTGCCTTTCTTTCAGTAAATTAAATAATTCTTTAAAAATGTCATCTAATTTTTTTTTTCTCAATATGCTCGCGTCCCTATTTAGTTTTATCGCGCCTCCTATGGAGGCGCACCCCACAGGTTGAAAATTGCTGGCCTAGTGATAATATCATCCATAATTTTGACAAATGCTTTAATTATATTTATTTGATATACACCACTCTTCTTTCTCTGATCATTCAGAAATTAAAAATTTCTAATATCTAAATTTTTCTGTTGCCTCAAGAGCTATATATGGTTATTTTAACTAGAATATTTACATCAAATAGCGCCATCCCGGTTTGCAAATTATCTTTTAATTAAAAATTGTATGAAAATGTTAATACAAAGGACACCACTGTACGTTAGACAAAGCAATAAATTTATAAATTATGGATATCAAGTAGCGGTAGACAGGGCATATTATGAGTAATTGTGAACTGTAGAGCATTCGATATAATTTCCCACGTTTTTTCAGAAACGCGATCTTGCAGTCACTCCTATAAACGGTCATATAATTGCGTTAGATGATAAAAACAGAATATGTGCAGCGTAACGCGATAAATAACTAACGTGGATTGGCGCTACTGGATTCGCTGGGGTTATATACAAGCTTTTATGACAGCGGTGTTGCCAACCAGCGACACAATGGGTCTACTGTTGACAAAATAATAATAATAATAATAATAATAATAATAATAATAATAGCCTTTATTCACACACCCATTTTACAAGTATAAAGCAAACCAAAAAATAAATAAACATTAAATTGAAATCGCTGTGTCAAAGGGCGGAGTTCAGATGAATGGTTCCATAAAGTGAAACCTCCCTCTGCTCTTCCACTCAACCCACTCCGAAATTACACTTAACAGTAGACACAGCTCTACACAATTAACAGCAGAAAAGTAACAATAAGAAGTATATATACTAAATACAAGACACATAATAATACCACCTTATCTTCTCACACTTCCCTCCCCTTTCCAATTATATGCGGCATAATATACCAAATACATAAATATACACAATTTAAAACGGCTATTCCACCACTTGGCATACTCAAATTAAAGCCACCGACTCAAAAGATGTACTAAACAAATGTTTCCTTAATTTTCATCTGTTGTACGCACTAATTTCAAATACATTGTACATCCTATACGTGAAAGATCTCTCAAAAGTAGATAGTTTATGCCTAGGTGCTGTAACCATGTCTTTTCTGTGAATGATTGGGTTATGTATATCTGTCGTAAAAGTAATTTTATTGTAGAGATAAGCTGGAGTCCTATTAACAATAACCGAGTGATATAACATAGCCTCCTTCACCAAAAACGTCTGTCTCATGTTCAACCACCCAGCGTCCCTCAGCTTATGAGATATGTGTTGAAATTTTCTTATACCATAAACAAAGTGTAAACATGAATTCTGCAATACTTGCACACAGTATGACCCATACAAATCCAAACACGCTGAGAACACCGCAGAACAGTGAGTAAGTTGAGAAAGTACCAGAGTAGAACACAACTGTAACTCAATCTCCTGCCGAAGAAATGATCTATGGGGATAAAGTTTTCTGAGACAATTATATGCTTTCTGTAAACATTTCGAAATATGTTGTCTATATCTAAAAGTATTATCTATGGTGAATCCCAAGTCATTTGCCTAACCGACAAGAGGTATACTATCCCCATTAACTTCGATCCTCACAATACTTCTGACCCTGTCACAGCCAGGTTGGCTACCAAATAAAAGAGCACAAGATTTGGTAGTATTCGGAATAAGTGCATGCTGCTTAGCCATAACAAATATGGTATTCAAATCCTCATTAAGTTTTTCCAATGCAGAACTGATGTCTTGCGGGCCACATGAGATATAAATTTCCATGTCATGCGCATACACGTGCATTTTACAATGCTTTACATAAGTTGGAAGATGGTGTGTATAAATTTAAAACAACAGAGGCCTAAGAATTGAGTCCTGAGAAACTACAGATGATAAATTAGCCAAATGTTAGACATTTTCACGTAACTTTACTCTCTGATGCCTATCGCAAACATAAATAGAAATAAACTCCCGTGATGCCGTGGAAAACCCAATAAACTTCAGAATACTTAGCAAAACCTCATGATCAACGGTATCGAATGCCCTCAAGAACTCCAACAGAACCAAGACAGTGAGTATACCTTCACCTGCTGTGCGAATGATATCATCTGTAACTGTTAAAAGTGCTGTGGTGCAGCTACGACCCTTACGGTAATGTTCGGACACGCCAACTATAGCTTTAAAAAATCACACTTTTTCAAGATTGCTATAAGATATTAGTCACCGGCCCCATTGGACGCTCAGACCACGGCATGGTCACCGCTTCCTGCGCAATATAACGCGAGGTCACACAGTCATCACACCCACGTATGGTTTGGTACTACAACTCCGCAAACTGGGACGAAATGCGGGATTACTTTTCCTAATTTCTATGGGCGCCTGTCTGCTTCTCTCATCCTGACCCCTCTGATATTTCACAAAACGCCACCGAAAGTATTCTAGCTGGCATGGAGTTATTTATTCCACGCACACAGAAAACCTCTTCAGCCACCCAAAAGCCCTGGTTCTTTAAATCCTGTGGCAAGGCCAGACTTGAAAATGTCAAAGCTCACAAAACGCTTCTACACAATCTCAGTCAAGAAAACCGTCAAACATTTAACGACGCAAGAAACTGCCTTGTCCGCATTCTTTCTGAGGCAAAAAACTCGTTTAATAATCACATAAAAAAGAAATTCCTGTTACGCTCCAATGGCAGCAAACCCTTCTGGACTCTTGCTAAATCTATTGGGAATAATTTCTGCAAGAGCACGTTTCCACCTCTTGTCGCAGGGGACGAAATTGTTTCTACCGCCGTGGGCAAGGCTCAACCCACCTCCAAATGTTTAACCACCAACAGTCCCCAATGTCGTACATAAAATGACGGATGGATATCATTTTCAAAACTAAAAAGGTACGAAAGATGCTATCTTCTATTAATACCAGGAAAGCCTTTGGCCTTGACGAGATCCCAGCAATTGTTCTTAAAAAATGCGCACCAAAACTTGCTCCTGTCCTGACTCGTCTGTTTCAGACATCTTACAATAGAGGCATATTCTCTAGTAACTGGAAAACTGCTCGAGTACAACCCGTCTACAAGAAATGATCGAAAGCGCTACTACATGCCTTTTTAGCTCCTTTCTGTCGTCTCTAAAGTGAAAAGTATATAAACACCGAATTACTAAAATTTCTTGAAAAACACAGTCTAATCCACGATGGATTCCGTCAGCGCAGATCAACTGCCGACCTCCTTTCCTTTGTCACCCAATCTTGGAACAAGTCTATGGAACTACACGGTGAATCTCAGATTGTCGCTCCAGACATATTCAAAGCATTCGACCAGGTCTAGCACTCAGCGCTGCTTAATAAACTCCCGACCTATGGCCTACCACCAAAACTCTGTACCTGGACAGCAATTTTTCTCTCCAACCGGAGCATTCCTCTTCACTGTATCCAATTAATGCCGAAGTTCCTTAAGGTTCAGCTTTAGCCCCTAGTTTGTTTCTTCTCCACATCAATGATCTACGTCTCATCGGTGACCCTACACTCACCCAAATGCGGCCATCCCTTGCCCACCGACGTGCCGTTGGTGACCTCTCTTTTTTTATAGATATATGCACGGGCACTGCTCAGAGGATCTTTCTTCCATAGTTTCTCCACCTGCTGCCCCCAACAGATCTACCAGGGGAACAGAGCGAATGCACCCTTTTACTCTCCAGGTCACCAGACATAGAACATCTTGTTATGCTCGCTCTTTTGTCCCGAGGACTTTCAAGTTGTGGAATTCTCTGCCGGCACATGTTTTTCCTTCTCCTCCGAACCTTCAAACCTTCAAGTCCAGAATTAACAAGTTGCCTCTTTCCTCCTTGTCGACACCCACGGTACTATAGTGTTTAGGCTATAAGCCCTCGTGGTGTGTTGTTGAATAAAAAAAAAGATATTTATGTTTCGCCCACTCCTACTTTTCAAATATGACATAAATTTTCGCATTAAAGTCATTTAAAGAGTGGAAAACATAAACTCTATTCAATATGTAAAGATTGGAACCTGTGTCGAGCAGTAATAAGTACAATTTGAGAACCCAATTCATCACAATACAGTTTCAAGACCTGACGATCGTTTCGCCAACAAAGTCGGCATCATCAGAGTAATGAATAAACTAAGCGAATAAAAGATAGAACTACTATTTATTTTTTAGTTGCAAAGCAGTTGCGAACAGCGTCTTCTATGAACGTATACAGATAGACCCCCGCTGTTGAGTCTTAAATCCCTGTAATTAAAGTTGTATACCTGGTTTTGTAATACTGTGCCTCGTTATCAAATATTCCTTTTTAGAAGAACATACTGGTTATGAAGATAACAGTTAGAACGATGGACTACATACAGGGTTAGTAAAAAGTCCCGCAACGTTCGAATATCCCTGTTATTAATGACCCAATATTTTTGGATTTTTGTAATGACGAATGGTCACAAATAAGCCTTTTTTATGACACATTAACTTTTTCTCACTTCCGATTTAACAGAAAAGCACTCCACGTAATTTTTTTTTAAATGGGACACTTGTATTATTTACCATTTTCGGATGCAGGATAAAAAAACTACGATCTAAAACATCAACTTTTTTTTTCTTAATTGCAAACACTCCACAAAAAAGTAATTAAATATTAATAATGCAAAATCAAGATATCTGTTATAAAAGTTCGTAGTATGATTTAAACTAAAGTAATTGTTTAAATTGTGCTCCGTCTACAACTTGACAGTGATACAATCTATCAACAAAATGTAGTCTCACTGAATTTTGTATCATCTCTGGCGTAACATAGTGGATTTCTTCGGTTATCCGCTCCTGTAATTGTCCCAGATCATTAGGTCGTTTTTTTGTACACCTGACATTTAAAGTGATCCCACAAAAAGAAATCCAGTGGCGACAGGTCTGGAGAACGAGCTGGCCACTCAATTGCTCCTCTGCGTCCGATCCAACGGCCAGGAAATATTTGGTTCAAATAATCACGGACATTACTCGTAAAGTTTGGCGGAGCTCCATCTTGTTGCAACCAAATATTATCGCTTGGATGATTAGGTTTCATTTGATTTGGGAAGAGTGCTCTAAGTGCTGGTACAATTTGGTTTCTCAATAAATTCAAGTAGTCATCACCATTCAAATTTCCACTATGGTCCAATTAATTTGTTTCCGACCAAACCAGCCCACAAATTAACTTTTTAAGGATAATTCGTATGGACTTTCTTCGTCCAGTGAGGGTTCTCTGTTGACCAGAAACGACAATTGTGCCTGTTAGCCATACCATGCAGATGTAATGTTGCTTAACCCGAAAAAACTATTTCATTCGCAAATTTAGACCGAGATTAAATAAGTTCTGTCGTTATTTAAAAAAAAAAATAGTCTGCGATCTGGATCATCATCGGTCAACTCATGAACCACATGCATTTTAAAGGGTTTTATTTTTTCAGACCTCAGAATTTTGTGAGCAGACTTTTGGGATATGTCATGAATTTAACCCAATTCTGTTGTAGACACATGAGGATTTTCTTGAACTGATATTAGAACATTCAACCTTGTGTCTTCGCCACTTACCGTTATTGGACGCACACTTCTTGACAAATCCGTTATTTGGCGAAATTCCTCATACTTTTTAACGATCTGATGCATCGCACTTTTACTAATTTCCTTATCCCAATGAACAGTAAAGTGCGAACTTCTTCCAACGATCGTTGACGATCACCATATCCGTACATTATCAGTATGTCAATGCGCTTAGTTTCTGCGAGTTTCACTGCCATTTTCAAAACTTTTAATTGCATAAGATAAAGCAAAACAACGACCACAATCGACAGGCGACAATGTTTTTTTTTTACTTACAGCCTAAATACTATCTTACCGTGGGTGTTGACAAGGAGGAAAGAGGCAGATTGTCAATTCTGGACTTGAAAGTTTGGAGGTTCGGAGGAGAAGGAAAGACATGTGCTGGTAAGGAATTCCACAACTTGGAAGTCCTCGGGACAAAAGAGCGGGTATAACAAGATATTCTATGTCTGGTGACCTGGACAGTAAAAGGGTGCATTCGCTCTGTTCCCCTGGTAGACCTGTTGGGGGCAGCAGGTGGGGGAACTATGGAGGAAAGCTCCTCTGAGCAGTGCCCGTGCAGATAGCTATAAAAGAGAGAGAGGTCACCAACTGCACGTCGGTGGGCAAGGGATGGCAGCCTTTGGGTGAGGGTAGGGTCACCGATAAGACGTATAGCTCTCTTTTGAATGGAGTCCAGGATAGCGAGTGTAGAAGCGGCAGCTGCACCCCAGATGTGGGAGCAGTATTCGAGGTTTGGCCTTATTTGTGAAGTATATAAGGTATAGAGATTAGCTGGTGAAAAGTATTTGCGAACCTGAAAGAGGAAACCTAATTTCTTAGCAGCCGCTTCTGCAATTGATGTGACATGTTGGTTCCAATTAAGATTTCGATCCACAGAAATGCCAACAAGAGAAAAGTACTCATTACTTTAATTAACTTGGTTGTTAATTGTGATGGGTCTAGGGACGGTGTATCTCTTGTGAGAAAGAAAGCAAGACTTAGTTTTGGTGGGGTTAAATTGTACAAGATTTCTACTTCCCCAGTCTAATATTTTTTAGAGATCCACGGAGACAGAACCCTCCATGAGTCTACGATCCTCATCTAATTGGGCTAAAGAGACAGGCTTAGAATATTGTATATTTGAGTGGAGGGTGCTGTCGTCCGAGTAACTGTGAACTTGGTTGGATGTGCTAGAGAGGAGGTCATTGATGTGGAGAAGAAACAAAGTAGGGGCTAAAGCTGAACCTTGAGGAACTCCTGCATTAATTGGATACAGTTTAGAGGAATGGACATCCACAACAACAGAAATGCTCCTGTTGGAGGGGAAATTTGCTGTCCAGGTACAAAGTTTTGGTGGTAGGCCATAGGCCGGAAGTTTATTAAGCAGCGCTGCGTGCCAGACCTGGTCGAATTCTTTGGATATGTCTAGAGCAACAATCTGGGATTCACCGTGTTGTTCCATAGACTTGTTCCAAGAATGGGTGACAAAGGAAAGGAGGTCGGCAGTCGATTTGCGCTGACGGAATCCATACTGCCTGTCGTGGATTAGACTGTGTTTTTCAAGAAATTTCAGTAATTCGGTGTTTATATACTTTTCCATCACTTTAGAGACGACTGAAAGGGGAGAAATAGGCCTGTAGTTGCTAGGAAGCGCTTTAGATTCTTTCTTGGGGATGAGCTGTACTCGAGCAGTTTGTTAACGCTGTTGTTAACACAGCACCAGAATTGTCTGCTTTATGGACACCAGTACATTTAAATTGGTATGCAGACCTTGATTTTTCGTTATCATTTATTAATTTTTTGTGGTGTTATCTTATCAATTACAAAAATATGTTGATGTAGTTTATGTAGTTGAAAGTGGTTTCTTATCCTGCATCTGAACATGGTAAATAATACAAGGTGTCCCATTAAAAAAATAAGTTGGAGTCATTTCCTGTTAAACCGGAAGTAAAAAAAGTGAATGTGTTAAAGGCTTATTTGTGACCATTTGTCATTACAAAAATCCAAAAAAATTGGGTCATTAATAACAGAAATATTCGACCGTTCCGGGGCTTTTGACTAACCCTGTATAACCGGACCTACTCTGTTCATCGAAATACTTTTGTTACAATTTCTTACAATATATATATATATATATATATATATATATATATATATATATATATATATATATATATATATATATATATATATATATATATATATATATATACTTTCGTAAGAATCTAACTGTCGCGACTTTCTTAACTTGAGATTTTCTTTATCTCCATGATGATTGTTATCCCAGATATGGTGAGCAATACATGATTTATGCTATCTCTTAGGTGCGCTAAATGTTCTTTAAATCTAGTTTCAATAGTTCTTTTAGCATGCCCAATATATGTAAGTTTACAATCCTCACAACCTGTTTCATAGATTCCCGACACTTCAGTGGTTTGACTTTTATCCTTTGGGATACCTAGCAAATTTTAAATGTATTTTTTGTAAGGAATGTTAGGTGTAAATTGGCTTTCCTAAAAATGCTATTAAATGGTTTCGAATTTGACATCCACAGATAGAAAATCACCACTATGAGTTACATTTCGATTGAATTACACCATAGTTTTCCACAAAAACAGCTAGTTTGAATATTCTGGTTCATAGAGTAATACAGTTTTCTGTAAATAAAGAGAGATGCAGCAGAGAACTTCAATGTAATAAAAATGTAGCTAAGTATAACAGTAGCTATGTGTGCTTAGTGGAAAAATTAGTCAATAAGCCCAAAGCAAGAAAATGTAAGCGAAATCCACGATTTTCAGAAAAGATAAACCAAACAAAACCGTTGTCTGTTTAACAATTGAACCGCAAATTACGAGAGATTTTGATAGAATTTTTTAAGAAAGCCAATTTACGGCCAACATTCTCTACAAAAAATACTTTAAAATTTTAATAAGTAAGCCAAAGGATAAAGCAGTGACGGTAATCTATGAAATATGTTGTAAGGATTGTGTGTGTGTGTGTGTTTTGTTTTTTAACGTCGGCCTATTTCCGCGACTATAACCAATCACCCACGCCAGGGAGCAGTTTCACCTCACTATCCTGGAAATTTTGCCGAACCCCTGCCTTTCTGTAAGGAGGGTAGGGATCTTTAACGTGCCCAACATCGCATGGACACGGGACCGACGGCATTACGCCCCCTCTGAAGGGCGGAACGTGCAGACATTCAACTTGCTCAAATACAATGCCAGAACCTCGGTTGAAGTTATTTTTACAGTTTGTACTGAAAAAGTGAAAGGAGTACCCCGGGATCGAACCCAGGACCCTTCGGTTCAGAGGCACACGTTCTTACCCCTGAACCACCGAGGTCTTAAGGTAAGGATTGTGAACTTAAATATGTTGGGCAAACTAAAAGAACTATTGCAACTAGATTTAAAGACAATTTAGCACAACTGAGATTTGGAACTTTTAATAAATCATGTATTGCTCAGCATATCTGGGATAATAATGATCATGTAGATAAAGGAAATCTCAAGTTAATAAAAAATGTCAGGCAGTCGTGTCAGTTAGATGCTTACGAAAGTATCCATATCGTTAGAAATTTGAACAAAAATGTTTTGATGAATAGAGTAGTCCGGTTCTATGTAGTCCATTGTTCCAACTGTTATTTTAATAATAAGTATGTCCTTCTTAGAAGCAATGTTTGATTACGATGCACAGTATTAAAAAAGCTGGTACACAATTTTAATTGCAGGGATTGAAGAGTCGACAGTGGGGGTCTATCTGTATACCTTCGTAGAGGATGCTGTTCGAAACTACCTGGCAACTAACATATAAATAGTGGTTCTAGTTTTTATTCGCTTAGTTTATTCATCCCTCTGATGACGATAGCTATGTTGGCGAAACGTATTGTGATGAATTGAGTTTTCCACATTGTACTTAAATTCATAACAACAGTTAAAAGATAAATGCTCTTATTCAACAAATTAAAGTATTATTTCAATTAAACCTGATGTTCGAAGTGCAATTCAGCGGCTGCTTGACAATAAGCAAATTTGTTGAGACATTTCTCTTGTTCATTGCGAATGACGTCAGGTTAGGTCAGGTCAGGTTCAACTCATTTCACACCTAATTCGAGTTTTCAAATCTTCTAGGATATTTGGTTTCTATTCTGATTTTAAATACCCTCATACTTTTTTTTTATTCATTTATATTACATTTTTATCTAGGGACGTAAGATCTGGGGACCTAGGTGGCCACTATACTGGTCCTCGCTTACTGATCCACTTGCCAGGAGAGCAGTTATTTAAGTACTAGCGAACAGGATGCGAAAATTGCGGAGGTGCACTTTCTTGCTGAAACCACATATCACCACTTGGGGATTCAGGATTATCTTAATTTGGAAAACTTGCAGCAAGAGCAAGAATAGGCTCATTTCTTGGACAATTGTGATATCGCTGCTAAGTGAAAGTTCCGTCTAAGAAGAAATGACCTATGACTATATCGTGGACTACCGCTGCCCACACGTTAACAGTGTGTATGTGCTTCAGTCATCCAGTGAGGATTCTCGCCTTACTCCTGTACCTGTAATTTTGTTTATCCATTGTCCCATTTAGCCAAAATGATGCTTCGTCCGAACAAAAAGAATTTGGCAAATACAATTTGGATTACGATTGCATAAATTTTGCACTATTTCACAAAAATGCATTCGTCGGTCAGGGTCTTCACTCTTCTTCATTAAGTTCGTGCAGCAGCTATATTTTGTAAAGATGGCAATTTTCTAATTTTAATGCACGTAATAGCAGTCGCTGAGAAATTTCAGAATCTGCTACAATTGATCGAGATGCAATATGAGGATTCTCAACCACGCTTAATAAAATATCAAGTTTTACGTCTGCATCAATTTTTTTAGGACGCCCTGCACTTTTAATGTGTGAAACATGTCCAGTTTCTCCGAATTTCTTGACGATCTTACTCATAGTGAATTGGTTGATACGTCTACCTACATATTTCGCGTTAAACAAATTGCAAACTTGTTGCTGTGTTCTGGTTTTATCACTGCATCCAACAAGATATGAAATTTATATATGCTAAGTAAATAAAAATTTCTCAAAATGATCATGAATTTAACACCTGGGCGAAACAAACACTTGCAAAACTGTTGGCCTGAGACTCTTTCAGAAATCACTCGATTATATGATTCAGATTTTTTTTGCGTTTACCATTGACATATTGAATTGTTGAGCGGAGAAGTATAGGAATTGATTCAGACAGGTTTTTTTTTGAAACTATTAAATTAAACGAATCTTCATGATATCCCAAAATTTCCAATAGGTGTCAACAGCGCGGTAGCATTATGTCTGGTTTCCTACGTTGTTATCTCTCTTATAACGTATGCGTCTATTGCATGACACTGTAAATCGTAACTGCAACAGTTTATTGCAAAATTTGATTGATATCCTTATTAATTGATTATATTTGCTGACTCGAGTTACAACACACCTGCATTGGTGATGCAAAGAGAATAGCAGTGTAAATGTCAACTTACGTGCTGAAAATCGACGTTTTACTGAATTTTCTTTAACAAAAATCACTAATGAGGAGATCGCATCATTTGAATTTAAAAAAATGTCGTCAAATAAGCGTGAACTGAGATCCCTAGAACCCATGCCCGGGGTCAGTTTCAATTTTAGTGAATTTTCCTTAACAAAAATTCACTAATGAGAAGATCCCGACTTTTGAATTTTGAAAAATTAGGCCACCTAGAACACATATCCGGGGTCAGTTTTAATATATATATATATATATATATATATATATATATATATATATATATATATATATATATATATATATATATATATATATATATATATATATATATAACTCAAAAAATAATTGGCCGATTTTGATTAAGTTTGGCGCATACCTTACCTTTGCAAGTTGCTTTGAAAGGTTCATTAGCCAGGAAAATCGGCCCAGGTTTTCATGGAAAATTTTGTGTTTTCTATAGAAAAAAAAATCTCCGGTAATAACAAAGCAAGGGCAATCAAATTTGGTACGCGGGTTTATATCATTATATGTAAATTATCTATTAAAATTTAGCTCTGCACGTTGAAAGACAAAAAGTTATAGGCATTCAAAGAAAAACAAATTGTGGTTTTCTTCAAAAGTCTCGATTTAGAACGTCAAAATAGGAAACATTTAGACAAAGAACATGAAACTAGTATGAGCTATGGAAAGAAAATGTCTTAAGAAAAATGTTTTACAAAGCCTAAGGTCTTAGCTTCAACCGTCACTTTCCTTCATTTTACTAACATGTTTCCAGAAAATTCATTTCAAATAGACCCCTCTGATGCTTTGGCAGTAGTTTTAGCTATAGACTTTATCGTTTAGTGGTATATAATTTTTGTCGAATTTTCGTAAAATAATCAATAAGCCTCAATATATCCGTTCATATACAAGATACGAAAAAAAATTACACATTAATTATAGGGTGTCTTAAGCTACATCTTAGAAAATATTTCTACAATCACAGGCTGGCCCATAAGTCGTTGGTGATACAAATTATCTTTTTTTAATCGAACACGTCTTATGTTATTACATTTTTGCATTTTCCATCGAAATATAATGCATATTTGTAAGAAAAGAAATTCGGGGCGCAGCAAGTGTGTTATTGTAGCGAATTTTCATTAAATGTTTCAAATTTGAATAGCTCAATTTGTTATTAAACTATAAGGTTGTCCAAGAAACCAGTTCTTACGGAAACATTTTAAGTTTGCTTTCGGAATTTTTTGTAGATTTTCAAATAATAAAGTTATTTTGTTTAAACATGGCACATTGTTTCTACTATATAGGTTATACTGGTAACCAATTTTGATACCTGCTTTCTTAAAAAAAAACACACATATTTGCTATTAATTTTTTTTAATGAAAATTTCACTACCATAACGCCCTTGCTTCGTCCAGACTCTTGTTTATCCTACTCGTGCTGTATATTACGACATAATTTAAATTAGATTTTATCCAAAAATATTGACACTGACATTTCCAAATTCAGTAAACTTCAAAGTTTAGTACAACGACCCAAATTTTCTTTTCGCCTTTCTTATTCCATCTAACACTTCAAACATTGCCTTGATTTACCATCAATATTAAACTCTCCATAATTTTATTCAAAACGCATTTCACTTTTACGTTCCATAATTTCCACAAAGTTTTCAATTTTGTACACATCAAAAAATAATGGGATTATTTTGATAAAATTTGGTGAGTACCTTCCTTTTACAAGTCGCATGGACAAGTTTGTTAGCCAGGAAAATCATCCCAGATTTCCCACGAAAATTTTGCGTTTTCTTTCGGAACACTTTTATGTCTCTAGAAATGATACCATCGCCAGTGATGCTAAAAGTCTTATTGGGCGTAAGATTGTTGAAGAACTAGCAAAGTTTCCTCGGTGAGCTTTTAACCCTTAACTGGTGACGTGGTGCCACCGGCGACCCGAGATGATATCTAAGACCGCATAGTTTCTAGGCGCAAGCGCAAATCTGAGCCAACGCTTCAGTACCTTCAAGTTGATCAGTTGTGAGTATAGTGCCAATAAGTTCATGTCGGTTTTCTGCACAATATTTTTGAAATCGTTAAGTGAAAACAACCTGGGGTCTTCTAAGACCCCATGTCACTAATTACGTAACATTTTTTGCTTCTGTTGGTATTATTATTTTTTACAGAATAATGTCAAATAATCCCAAAAGTGTTCGATTCGGAGACGAAAATTTTGAAAGCACACCACTGAAATGGTTCGAGGAATACAACGAAAGTGATGCAGATAAAGAACATCCCGATCAAGAGGATGGCGACTCTGACGAAGAAGAGACTGCTGAAGATATTGTACAGACTAACGATACAGCTACTGGAATAAGCTACTCTAACGGTGATGATAAGCTGCCTGCAGAAATTGATGTATCAGATCATAGCAGAGCTTTCTATGGTAAAAATAGAATCAAGTGGTCCCATTCTGAGCCAGCGCGAAACAGAAGAACGCTAGCTGAAAATATTGTTAGGTTTCGTCCAGGATTGAAGTGACCTATTAGAAATTTGGGCAGCAATGCAGATCCGTATAGTATTTGGAAACATCTATTTAGTGATGAAATGTTAGAAGAAGTGTTAAACAGAACAAACGAAAAATTTAATAAAAAATGAACGAAATACAAGAGAGAAGATAATCCTGAATTAAAAGACATAGACCTAATTGAATTAAAAACTTTTTTAGGCCCGTTATACTTCTCCGGGGCTGTCAAATCGATCATGGACCCTTGGATGCCATGTTTTCAACTGATGGCACTGGTTGCGACATATTTAGAAATACAATGTCGCTAAAAATATCTGACCATCTTATCACATTTAAGATTTGACAACGCTCAAGACAGGATCATGAGAATACTCGGGGATAAATCGGCAGCTATCTCTGATTTGTTTAACAAATTGGTTTCAAATTCGCAGCAGTGTTATTGTGTCGGCCATTATGTGTGCATCGATGAGATGTTGCTGGGTTTCAGGGATCGATGCCAATTTCGTATGTATATGCCTACCAAACCAAATAAATACGGCATAAAAATTATGATTTTGGCTGACGCACAAACATCATATATGTACAATGCTTACATATACACTGGAAAAAACAGTGAGGGTCACGGGCTTCTGATAATGAAAAAAAGTTTGCTGTGTCAACGCAGTCAGTTTTGCGGCTGTGCAAACCTATTTGTGGAACCAACAGAAACATTACGGCCGACAATTGGTTTTAATTTTATGAATTGGTTCAATATCTAAAAGAGAACAATTTAACATGCGTTGGGACAGTAAAAAAGAATAAAAGAATGATACCTCCAGAGTTTCAACCAAATAAAGCAAGAAGAGAGAAGCCTGCAATTTACAGATTTACATCTGATACTACTTTATTGTCGTATGTTCCGAAAAAACAAACAGCAACTATATTGATAGCGTCTATGCATCACACCATTGACACTGATGAAGAAAGCCAAAAACCACAAATAATAGCCTTCTACAATTGTACAAAGGGTGGCGTTGACAGTATGGATCAGCGGTGAGCCAACTACAGCACTAGTAGAAGGACAAGAAGATGGCCAATGGTAGTATTCCACTCGATTCTTGATATTGCTAGTGTGAATTCGTACATATTGTACGGTTGTTTCAAGGATAATGATAGCCTTTCTATGTTGAATTTTATAAAGAAGCTATCGTTTTAATTAGCTGAAGAACACTTAAACAGGAGACTTATAAACTCATGTCTTCCGAGAGAAATGAGGATTTCCATCAGCAGAATATTGCAAAAACTGCTAACAGAAAGTGACAATATACCAGTAGAAGACAACAAGAAAGGAGACCTTGTGGAAAATGTCCAAGAGGTGCCGATAAAAAGACTAATACGTCGTGTTAATTGTGTAAAATTGCAATATGTGCAAGTTGCACAGAAAAAAATTGTAAAGACTGCATCCAGTTATTAAGATTTTCAGATGTTGTGTTTTTTTTCATTAACAGCCTATTTTTCGTTGTTTTACTTACATTTTAAAGGAATATAGTCTCAGTATAATTTTTTTTAGGTTTTTTATGCGAACTGATGTTTTTTGAGTTTTTAGTGAATTTTCTTAAAAAAAATTCACTAATGAGGAGATCCCGACTTTTGAATTTTGAAAAAATTTCTTCAAATGACCGCGAACTAGGCCCCATAGAACACATATCCGGGGTCCGTTTCAATTTTTATATGTTTATATATATATATATATATATATATATATATATATATATATATATATATATATATATATATATATATATATATATATACAGGGTCGCTGATAAGTCTGGAAACGGTCGATTATCCGGGAAAATATACAAGGTGTCGAAAAAAGTTTTATACAAAAGTTTTTGGGTTCTTCAATGTCTACTAGGCGGTGATAATTTCATTTATACAGGGTTGGTCATACAGGCGTGGCACACCAATATTAATTTTTTTTTAATGGAACACCCTATATATTATTCGATATTTCAATCCTTCTCTTAATTTTGAGGAACATTTATCCGAAGCATGATGTACATAAACTCAATCGTTTCCGGGTAAAAAAATAAATAAAAATAAACGCTATTGTTTTTAAAATCTATTGGATGAAGAACAAAAATAAATGAAAAGTAGAATATCTCTTGAAAACAATCTGTGAGTGTGAAAAGAACCGGTTGCGATGTTTTTAACATTGTTTGAAATCCTATTTTATAAGATGTTCAAAGTGTTCTCCATTGACCTCCTGACAATAATGAATTCGCTTAACAAAACATTGCACTGCATTTACAAGAGCGTTTTGAGGAATGTTATTAATTTCATGCACAATCCTTGCTTGCAACTCTTCAATATTCTGCGGTCTATTTTGGTAAATTAAATTTTTTACATGACCCCACAAAAAAAAGTCAAGCGGCGTCATGTCGGGAGACCTAGCTGGCCATTCAATAGTTCCCCTGCGCCCTATCCATCTGCCAGGAAAGGTTTGATTCAGATATTCCCGTACCTCAATTCCAAAATGAGGGGGTGCCCCATCCTGCTGAAACCATATATCTTCCGCTGGTAGATTTGGGTCGTTATTGTTCGGAAATAATCGACTAACGTCTGGAACAATTGATTCTTGCAAAAGTGTCAAATATCGAGCAGAGTTCAAATTACCGTGTATAGAATAAGGTCCTATGATATGTCCACCAATAATAGCACACCAAACATTTACTTTTTGCGGTCTTTGGGTGTGAATTTGTTCCATCCAATGTGGGTTTTCGTCTGACCAGTACCTACAGTTGTGTCGGTTGACTTGTCCATTCAAACAAAATGTAGATTCGTCGGAAAACAAAATGTGGTTGGCAAAGTTAAAATTTTGGCGTAACTTCTCCATAATAAGTTCACAGAACTCGATTCTGCGATCAAAATCGTCTTCACTCAGTTCTTGCAATAAATGAATTTTATATGGACGGAACTTTTCCCGCTTCGTAATCTTTTGAATTGAATATCGACTCATATTGTGATTTAAAGCCAATTGCTGTGCCGAAGTTTTCGGATTTTCCACCACATCCAATATTACATTCAAAGAATTTTCTTCATTTGTAACGGTTACTGGCCTTCCAGTTCTAGGTTTATCCTTGATACCGCCAGTTTCGTGAAAACGATGCAAAGTTTTCGAAACTGTGGATTTGGAGATCGATTCCCGCTCAGGATGCAAATCATTGAACATAATCACCACTTGAGCAAAACTTCGTGTTCTATCACCGTACCCTATCATCATTAAAATTTCGATACGTTCGGTTTCACTTAAACTTGCCATTTTGCACAAAAACTGTTGACACTAAATTACTAATGTTTCAAAACTGTTGACACTGAATGAATGTTTGACATTCGTTGTCCTGGAAACATTTTAAAACAAAAGAATAATACTGCGTTTCTTATGGGCATCTTATCTTATCTTGGGATTCCAAACAATGTTAAAAACATCGCAACTGGTTCTTTTCACACTGACAGATTGTTTTCAAGAGATATTCTACTTTTCATTTATTTTTGTTCTTCATCCAATAGATTTTAAAAACAGTAGCGTTTATTTTTATTTATTTTTTTACCCGGAAACGATTGAGTTTAGGTACATTATGCTTCTCATAAATGTTGCTCAAAATTAAGAGAAGGATGGAAATATCGAATAATATATAGGGTGTTCCATTAAAAAAAAATTAATATTGGTGTGCCACGCCTGTATGACCAACCCTGTATAAATAAAATTATCACCGCCTAGTAGACATTGAAGAACCCAAAAACTTTTGTATAAAACTTTTTTCGACACCTTGTATATTTTCCCGGATAATCGACCGTTTCCAGACTTATCAGCGACCCTGTATATATATATATATATATATATATATATATATATATATATATATATATATATATATATATATATATATATATATATATATATATATATATATATATATATATATGTATGTATCACACCGATAACTCAAAAAATAATAGGCCGATTTTGACTAAATTTGGTGGAAAAATTCCTTTTGCAAATGGCTTGGATAAGTTCGTTAGCCAGGAAAATCTGCCCAGGTTTTCCCGGAAAATTTTGTATTTTCTTTCGAAAAAACTTATATCTCCGGAATTAACAAAGTAAGGGCAACCAAATTTGGTACGCTAGTTAATATCCTTATAGGTAAGCCACCCACCAAAATTTAGCTATGTAGGTCGAAAGACAAAAAAGTTATAGGCATTTAAAGAAAAATAAATTGGGGTTTTCCTCAAAACGTCAAAGTTGCGATTTAAAACGTCAAAATCGGCAACATTTAGGCAAAGAACTTGAATCTAATACGGGATATGGAAATCAAATGTCTCAAGAAGGATCTTTTACAAACTCTGAAGTCTTAGTTTCAACCGTCATTGTCCTTCATTTTACTCAAATGTTTCCAGAAAATTCATTTCAAATAGACCCTTTCTCTGATGCTTGGCAGTAGCCTTAGCTTTAGAGTTTATCGTTTAATGGTATATAATTTTTGTCGAATTTTCGTAAAAAATCAATAAAGCTCAATATATCCGTTATTATGCAAGATATGAAGAAAATTTGTATATATTAATTATAGAGTGTCTTGAGCTACATCTTAAAAAAATATTTCTACAATCACAGGATGGCCCATAAGTCGTTGGTGATACAAATTTTCTTTTTTTTTAATCAAACATGCCTTATGTTATTGCATTTTTGAATTTTTCAGCGATGCATGTTTGTAAGAAAAGAAATTCGGGACGCAGCAAGTGCGTTATGGTAGCGAATTTTCATTAAATGCTTCAAATTTGAATAGCTCAATTTGCTATTAACCTATAAGGTTGACCAAGAAACGAGTTTTTCCGGGAACACTTTAAGTTTACTTTTGGAAATTTTTGTACATTTTCACACAATAAAGTTATTTTTATGAAATATGGCACATTGTTTTTACTATATAGATTATACTGGTAACCAAAATTGATGCCTGCTTTCTTAAAAAGGAAACACACATATTTGCAATTAAAAACATTTTTATGAAAATTCACTACCATAACGCACTTGCTGCGTCCAGAGTTTTATTTGAATAAAAAGAAAACTATTACAAAACAGCTATATTTTCTACTACTGTTTTTTTGTTGTTTTTTTTAATTTCAACAACACACCACGAGGGCTTACAGCCTAAATACTATCGTACTGTGAGTGTTGACAAGGAGGAACGAGGCAGCTTGTTAATTCTGGACTTGAAGGTTTGGAGGTTCGGAGGAGAAGGAAAAACATGTGCTGGCAAGGAATTCCACAACTTGGAAGTCCTCGGGACAAAAGATCGGGCATAACAAGATGTTCTAAGTCTGGTGACCTGGACAGTAAAAGGGTGCATTCGCTCTGTTCCCCTGGTAGATCTGTTGAGGGCAGCAGGTGGGGGAACTATGGAGGAAAGCTCCTCTGAGCAGTGCCCGTGCAGATATCTATAAAAGAGAGAGAGGTCACCAACGGCACGTCGGTGGGCAAGCGATGGCAGCCTTTGGGTGAGGGTAGGGTCACCGATGAGGCGTATAGCTCTCGTTTGAATGGAGTCAAGAATAGCTAGTGTAGAGGTGGCAGCGGCACTCCAGATGTGGGAGCAGTATTCGAGGTTTGGCCTTATTTGTGAAGTATATAAGGTATAGAGATTAGCTGGTGAAAAGTATTTGCGAGCCCGGAAGAGGAAACCTAATTTCTTAGCAGCCGCTTCTGCAATTGATGTGACATGTTGGTGCCAATTAAGATTTCGATCCACAGAAATGCCAACAAGAGAAAAGGACTCATTACTTTGAATAACTTGGTTGTTCATTGTGATGGGTCTAGGGCTGGTGTATCTTTTGTGACAAAGAAAGCAAGACCTAGTTTTGGTGGGGTTGAATTGTACAAGATTTCTACTTCCCCAGTCTAATATTTTTTGGAGATCAACGAAGACAGAACCCTCCATGAGTCTGCGATCCTCATCTAATTGGGCTAAAGAGACAGGCTTAGAATATTGTATATTTGAATGGAGGGTGCTGTCGTCCGCGTAGCTGTGAGCTGGATTGGATGTGCTAGAGAGGAGGTCATTGATGTGGATAAGAAACAAAGTAGGGGCTAAAGCTGAACCTTGAGGAACTCCTGCATTAATTGGATACAGTTTAGAGGAATGGCCATCCACAACAACAGATATGCTCCTGTTGGAGAGGAAATTTGCTGTCCAGGTACAAAGTTTTGGTGGTAGGCCATAGGCCGGAAGTTTATTAAGCAGCGCTGCGTGCCAGACCTGGTCGAATGCTTTTGATATGTCTAGAGCAACAATCTGGGATTCACCGTGTTGTTCCATAGACTTGTTCCAAGAATGGGTGACAAAGGAGAGAAGGTCGGCAGTCGATCTGCGCTGACGGAATCCATACTGCCTGTCGTGGATAAGACTGTGTTTTTCAAGAAATTTTAGTAGTTCGGTGTTTATATACTTTTCCATCACTTTAGAGACGACTGAAAGGAGAGAAATAGGCCTGTAGTTGCTAGAAAGCGCTTTGGATCCTTTCTTGGGGATGGGTTGTACTCGAGCAGTTTTCCAGTTACTAGGGAATATGCCTTTATTATAAGATATCCGAAACAGACGAGTCAGGACAGGAGCAAGCTCTGGTGCGCATTTTTTGAGAACAATTGCTGGGATCTCGTCAAGGCCAGAGGCTTTCCTGGTATTAAGAGAAGAGATCATCTTTCGTACCTTTTTAGTTTTGAAAATGATATCCGTCATTTTATGCGCGACATTGGGGACTGTTGGTGGTTGAACATTTGGAGGTGGGTTGAGAGTAGAATTGCCGGCGAACAATGAAGCAAAAAGTTCAGCCTTGCCCAAGGCGGTATAAACAATTTCATCCCCTGAGACAATAGGTGGGAACGTGCTTTTGCAGAAAATATTCCCAATAGATTAAGCAAGAGTACAGAAGGGTTTGCCGCCGTTGGAGCTTAAGAGGACTTTGTTTTTGATGTGGTTATTAAACGAGTTTTTTGCCTCAGAAAGAATGCGGATATAGCGGTTTCTTGCGTCGTTAAATGCTTGACAATTTTCTTGACTGGGATTGTGTAGTGGCGTTTTGTGAGCTTTGACCTTTTCAAGTCTGGCCTTGACACAGGATTTAGAGAACCAGGGCTTTTGAGTGGCTGAAGAGGTTTCCTGTGTACGTGGGATAAATAATTCCATGCCAGCTTGGATAATTTCGGTGACGTTTTGTGAGATATCAGAGGGGTCAGGATGAGAGAAGCAGACAGACGCCCATGGAAATTAGGAAAAGTAATCCCGCATTTCATCCCAGTTTGCGGAGTTGTAGTGCCAAACGAGACGTAGGTGTGATGCCTGCGTGACCTTGGGTTGCATTGCGCAGGAAGCAGTGACCATGCCGTGGTCTGAGCGACCAAGGGGGGCAGTGAAAGAAAGAAGAAAAAAGAAACATAGTGTGTCACATTTATCGTAAAACTGGTAACATTCTTTGCCAAAAGGTGCCTAATTCCTATAATGTGGTTAAAAATAGAAGATTAAAGAAAACGCGTTTTACAAGATTCAAAAAAATATGAATTTATTTTAATGTCAATTTTTTTTTGGGGTACTCAAAGACCCACGTCACCAGTTACGGTATAAAAACAGCACGTAACCAGTTAAGGGTTAAAAGTAATTTTGACAAATTTCATTAAGAATTTGATACAGTCCTGGTAGGTACGCTGATGAAGGAAAAAATAAACTGATAGTGTCTGTTACGTACTTTTGCAAAAATAATTTTTAAATGGCAACTAAATAATACAGTAGATTGAGTAATACCAGATTTTAATAAAATGTGATTGGTTGGCATTAGAAGAAAGACTACTGTATTTATTGACAGCAACACAAAAACATCTAAGCCACGTATTGAGACTAAAGTGACGAAAAAGGCGTTATTGAAATGGCTGCTGTCTATATTTGAAGCCAATTAGGCGTAACAAAACCCGATCAGAAAATCTCGTCTTCTAGAAATGGATGTGTTATAGTTTTTTGCCTTATTCTTGTTGAGAATTGTATAACAAAAAGCACATTGGCAGGATAATGGCCAACATTTTAAACTTATTGCAATGTGCAGTGATAGAATTGTTCAAATTAAAGAAACTTTATTACGGTACACCTACGCCGTTTTTTTTTTTAATTTAATGTCTCTACCTGTCCTAAAACTAGATCAGATTCTCATTTACTTTCTGCTTTATGTTTACTTTAAAACAAAAATTGGTATGTTATTGAACTGGAAAAAATCTGGTTGTTACGCTTGTTACATATATAAGGTTCTTCAATTGACGACGCAACCCAGGGATTTGCATGAAAATTTTCGAATGTTCAAATAGTGGCCTGCCTGGTTATTTTAGCGCGAGATTTTATTAGACTTTTGGTAAATTTTCTTTTAAAAAATTTACTAATGAGAAGATCGCGACTTTTGAATTTTGAAAAAATTTCTTCAAATGAGTGCTATTTGGGACCTCTGGAACCCAAATAATGCGCCGATTTTGATAAAATTTGGTGAGTACCTTCCTTTCGCAAGTGGCTTGGATAAGTTCGTTAGCCAGGAAAATCGGACTGGATTTTCCCGAAAATTTTGCGTTTTCTTTCGGAAATTTTTTATATCTCCGAAAGTAACAAAGTTAGGGCAACCATATTGGGTGCGAGGGTTTATATCATATAAAGAAAACGATGAGCCAAAATTTTAATCTCTACGTTAAAATAAAAAAAAGTTGTAAATTTTTACTTTTTATTCTTAAAACGTCAAAAAAGTCGCGATTTAAAACATCAGAATTGACATGTTCTAGATAGAAAATCTACATGAACGGCTATGAAGCATAAATGTCGCAAAATGCCTTAAGTTTCAGCTACAATCTTCATTGTTCTTTATTTTATTAAATTATTTGCAAAAAATTAATTTAAAATAGACCCTTTATGTGATGCTTTGGTAGCAGTTTCAGTTATTTATTTAATTTTGAGGAATCGGATTACGCTTATTATTTAGCGTTTTTTTTTAATTGGGCCGTGTTGGTAAGTAGTTACTCCTTTCTATGGACTTCTGTAAGGTGAGTTTTTTTCAGTTTGCATTTCTAGCTCCGTTGTGGCATGTTTACCTTGCACAGAACCTCAAATTTACTTTAGATCTCTTAACTATATTGTGGAGTTGAGATCACAGCATTTGTCCGATGGTTAATGCATAAAGAGGTTGCTCTAAGCAAGTTTTTGAAATTGTTTTTCAAAAAACGAATAATACTCTAATCTGCTAATTCACCTATAAATGTTATAAACATTAAAAAAATGGAAACAACGCTCGTGCCTCGAATAAAGTTCTCTTCTTCATTTTAACTTTAAATATCTTTAAACATCCGTTCAACACATTGGGCACAGAAAATAAAGGAATTTACTTAGAATTGTCATTTGTAATTGAAGGGAAGTAAAACTTGTTCTTGGTATGCCACGTGAAATTCACACAAAATAGAATAATTTCTAGATTCTGAAACCTACTGTGACTCTATAGTGAAACAACGTTAAATGAGACGAAGGCCATTTCAGGGTATGGGATCGAAAAATGTTTAAACAGTAAAATAAGCTTTCGTACCAAAAAAAAAAAAAACAAGATTCTTATAAGGCGTAATACAATAGTGCATAATAATAGTCCACGGTAACACTACATGTCATATTTAACTGTCAAATTATTTTGATAAATGTCAGACCTAATTTCAAAGTGACATGTAAATAAGTATTTTCTTTTCTGACATTAGTAATACAAATGTAGGCATGCTTTTCTTCTTGCATTAACATTTATCGTTTCGTTGAAAATGACAACGTAATCAGAGGATGAAAAATTCTAAAATTAAACCCAACAACTACAGTGTATTTATATCGCGTCGAGGTAAACGAACTAGTCCGAAGTAAAATTGTCGTCGAAGACCCATCATTTGTTTATTGTGTAGTGAACCTACGAGGTTGAAAACCTGTTTTAATCTTCTGGTTGACAAATTTATGAGCTTTTATCTAATGTAAGGTTAATGGGCTTAAAAAGAAAGGTACCGAGTTATTTAAGGAAGCTACACGTTTCTTTTCATTTAGAAATTTACTATGTGAATATTGGAGCAAGCCGACAGACACAACCTGGCGAAACAGACACCATAACAGCCGCTCATCGTTTTTATAAAAAACAAACCGAGTGTTTGGCTCACAATGTTAACTTTAAAAAAGGATAAATCATTCAACTAAAATTCTACATAAAAACAATATTTATATTGATTTTTTATTCTACGTAAAAAAGTATTTACATTGACTTCTTAGATACAAAGAAAAATCAAGGGCGTCTTTAAGTCGAGATAAACGTAGAGTTTAGTATATGTATGGACCAGCCGAGTTATTGACAATAATTTATTATTCTGCCAGACAAATTAGGATTGTTTAAGTGGTCAAATGCAAAGTGAAAATAAAGGGCTTGAAATTAAAGGTGCCGCATGATTCAATGAAGTTTTGTTTTTAATCGACCTTGGTATATAAATACTTTCTAAGGAATCAAGGATAGTTTGATGTTTAACATTCTTGACAAGTTTCAAATTTTCTTTTATTTTTCTTTTTTCTTTGTCAATGTGGTGATTAATATCAATATAAATACTTGTTTTTACGTAGAGTAAAAAATCAATATAAATATTGTTTTTATATAGAATTTTAGTTGCATTATTTATCCCTTGTTAAAGTTAACATTGTGAGCCAAACACTCGGGTTGTTTTTTTTTTTTATAAAAAAGATAAGCGGCTGTTATGGTGTCTGTTTCGCCAGATGTGTCTGTCGGCCTGCTCCAATATCCACATAGTAAATTTCTAAATGAAAAGAAACGTGTAGCTTCCTTAAATAACTCGGTACCTTCCTTTTTAAGCCCATTATCCTTACATTAGATAAAAGCTCATAAATTTGTCAACCAGAAGATTAAAGCAGGTCTTCCACCTCGTAGGGTCACTACACAATAGACAAAAGATGGGTCGTCGACGACAATTTTACTTCGGACTAGTTGGTTTACCTAGACGCGATATAAATACACTGTAGTTATTGAGTTTAATTTTAGAATTTTTCATCCTATGATGACGTTGACATTGTCAACGAAACGATCGTAAGGTCTTTGAAATATGTGTTGTGGTGATTTGGGTTCTCCAAGTGTACTTAAACGGGGTGGAAAAAACTATGAAATAAGTCAAGGCAATTATTAAGCTTGTGTGACGCAACTCTTGATAAAACCTCATTATCTGCGTGGTCCATTATAACAAGTAAGATTTTAATTTATATTGTTTTCCTCCTTGCATCAAATGACCTTGCATTAGAGAAGAAATCATGTTCATTTGAACTTTACAGGATAAAAAATTAGAACTAGTTCTCTATTTATTATTACATACAAAATATTATTTAAATGTAATAACGGACATTTATTATTTATTAACATCGCTTAATAATACGGTAATATCCACCACGCATTCCACTGTCAATTACTTTACCATGTCAATACCCACCGCTGGCTTTATTTCTTATGTCTGTCACCAACACTTTTCATTTATTCTTTTCTGTTATTGGCTTTTACCATAGCAGTAGTAATTAGTAAGATTACTAAGCACGACGACTGTGTTGTTATATAACAAGAAAATACATTTTATTCTCGTTTCAAATAAACTTTTCAGTTTATGCAGGGTCTGTTAATAAAAACCAAATCAATTATGAAATATTAATTTAAGAGAGCAATAAAAAGAAATATAGACATTTTTTGCATAATTTATGTAAATATCTAACTATTAGCATATTTTCTCCTATTAATACAAATAATTCCTATATTTATTTTTTAGTATACCATAAATAAAAAAAGCCTGGACGCAGCAAGTGCGTTATGGTAGTGAATTTTCATAGAAATGATCTGGCACAAAATATTTTATAACTTTTTTTTCTTGCAACATAGAAATCTAAATTTTGGTGTATAGTTTACTTTTTCTATCGTAAACCTACCTACCAAATTTGGTTATCATAGATTTTTTAATTTTTAAGATAAAATTTTTTTTCAAATGAAAACTCAAAATTTTCTCGGAAAACCTCGTCCGATTTTCCTGACTAACAAACCTGTCAAAGCTATTTACAAAAGAAAGGTACTTGCCAAATTTTATTAAAATCGGCTAATTACTTTTTGAAATAAGAATTTTTTTCGAATGAAAACTCAAAATTTTCCCGGAAAACCTCGTCCGATTTTCCTGACTAACGAACTTATCCAAGCTATTTACAAAAGAAAAATACATGCCAAATTTTATCAAAATCGGCCCATTATTTTTTGAGTTATCGGTGTGATACACACACACACACACACATATATATATATATATATATATATATATATATATATATATATATATATATATATATATATATATATATATAAACATATAAAAATTGAAACTGACCCCGGATATGGGTTCTAGGGGTCCTAGATCGCGCTCATTTGAAGAAATTTTTTCAAAATTCAAAAGTCGAGATCTCCTCATTAGTGAATTTTTTCTAAGAAAATTCACTAAAAACCAAATCAATTATGAAATATTAATTTTAGAGAGCAATAAAAAGAAATATAGACATTTTTTGCATAATTTATGTAAATATCTAACTATTAGCATATTTTCTTCTATTAATACAAATAATTACTATATTTATTTTTTTAGTATACCATAAATAAAAAAATCTAGACGGAGCAAGCGCTTTATGGTAGCAAATTCTCATATATTTTTTTTACGAAAATTATATATTTATTAGTAAATATTCTTAAAACAAATTAACTAGCAAGGGTATATGTACAGGGTGAGTATTATAAATGATAACCCCCTTTTATTTTAGTTATTTCTGGGCTAACTGATCCGTCCAAAAACTTATTTTGAACAATTTTTAACGTGGTTTCTGAAACTGCTATCGGTTCTTAGGAATTTTGAAAAATCTACGAGGTGGAACAAAAAATATAGTTATTTTAAATAAAACATCCTATTTTTTTTACATATTATAATTTGTCGATTTTTTCTGATTATAAAAATATATAGTTAAAGCACATTTGAATAAGCACCTTATAAGTTATGACGAAAAATGTAAAACAACAAATCTGTTTGCGTATTACTCAATAATATACGAAGTAGCCTTTGGAAATAAAATTTTAACTTTGTATAAACCTCAAAAAGGTTAAGATTTGTTAGTGATTTTTCTACTAGGAATCTTTATTGCAAAAAGGCGTTTATGCCTTATCATAGTTTAGATAATAGGCGTAGAATTTTAGAAATATTCTTATATTGTAATAAAAACATGACTGGTTCACAAAGGGAATTTAGAAGACTGTATCCGAATGAGACTGTGCCTGGCACAGGAGCATTCAAGAAAATTTACAATACATTTTGTGACGCAAAGTCATTAAAGAATGCAAATAGAAGAAAAACGAGGAATACTATTGGTGAAGAAATACAAATGAATATTCTATTATCGATTATAGAAGAGCCAAGTCGGTCTACTTATTTTGTAGCTAAAGATTTAAATGTAAGCCAAAACAGCGTTATGCAACTTTTAAAAAGAAATAAGTATAAACCTTTTCACATTCTTCCTGTTCAACACAACCGAAAATGATCGTCGACAGAGAATACTGTTTTGCCAACAAATTATTGAAAAATATAATGAAAACAATGATTTTTTGCGAAATGTGTTTTGGACTGATGAGTCGTCCTTTTCTACAGATGGCTTGTTTAATACAAATCTCAGAGGTGTAGTTTATCTCGATTTGCTACTAGAGCAAGTTGAGGAATATTTGGATGACTTGCCAGTTATTCTAAATTTCAGAGCAATCTGGCAGCAAGACGGAGCTCCCACACATAACGTTAGACCCATGACGAACTACTTAAACCAAACATATGACATCTGGATAAGAAAAAATGGTCCCATCCATTGGCCGGCTAAAAGCTACGATTTAAATCCGCTAGATTTTTTACTTTGGGGTGCTCTCAAGAACAATATTTATAGTTAAGAACTGTCGAGGGGACACTGTGCAATTAAAACAGCTTATACGACGAGAAGTAAATTCTTTTAACGAAAATTCAGCGGTATTTGAAGATGTGCGATCAATTTTTTTACGGCGATGTTTCAAATGCTTAGAAAACAACGGAAGTTATGTAGAAGATACAATGTAAATCTTTATATTATTTTCTAATTTTTTTAAGTTTGATACTTTTATTTTACTTGTTTCCTTGTGTATGGTTTCGTTATATAATTTGTTGTGACAATCATTGAATAGGAAACTTGTTATATTATTATTATTATAGATATCTTTGCTAGTTTTGTATAATAATTAACTAATTATTGACAAATCATATTTTTAGGATAACCTAATAGTTTGACGTTTGTATACAAAATTAAAATTTTGTTTCCAAAGGCTATTTCGTATATTATTGAGTAATATGTAAACAGAATTGTCGTTTTATATATTTCATCATAACTTAAAAACTGTGATATAACTATACATTTTTATAATCAGGAAAAATCGACACATTATAGTATGTAAAAACTATATTTTTTGTTCCACCTCATACATTTTTCAAAATTCTTAAAAAGCAATAGCAGATTCAGAAACTACGTTAAAAATTGTTCAAAATAAGTTTTTGAACGGATCAATTAGCCCAGAAATAAAGAAAATAAAACGGGGTTATCATTTATAATACTCACCTTGTACAGTGTGCCCCAAATTGGTGATGCATTTATAGGGAAATCAGAAACTATAAGAGATAGAGAAACGGTTGAATGGGGGAAAGCTGTAGGCAATTTTGTTACCAATCCAAAGCTGCTTATCTGACTCCGCTAACTTTTTTGGTTTTTGGGATTTTTTGAAAATACGAAAAAGAATAATTTTAAATAGCGGTCCAGTATTATGGCAAGCTTGGAGTCCAGATCTTACGCCTCTGGATTTTTACTTGTGGGGACATGTATAAAATGAAATGTATGAATTCGATCCACCTGAAGAAACAGACATGTCAATTCAAAGGGTAAACGAGCTATTTGCTGGAGTTAATAGACATACTTTAGAACAGGTAACGAATTCAGTAATAAAAAAATGTCAGAAATGTATTGACAAAAATGACGGACATTTTGAACTTTAAAGGTGATACTTGTTGTTTTTTTGCTTTTCTAAAGGCTCCAACTGTGGTATTTGTTTCTTAATAGTATGTGTTGGTTTTTAATCCATTGTTGTGTTTAACGTTTATTTATCTGTTTAATAATTTTATTCGATGTTCGATCTGTTGTTGGTTCTATTGTTTGTATTTATAATTAATATTCTGCCCAGTCTTCGTTAAATAGCTATCGCGCAATGTTTTAAAGTTCATGTCCTTTTTTACTTGATTTTTTTACAGATTAATACGTTGCCATATGTATGTATTAACAAATCTTAAAGTCCTATTTTTTCCAAATTTCGAACCGTTCTTTTGTAATGTGTAATACATCATCGAAAAGCAAAAATTATGGTCTTTTTTATACTGTCAAAATCCAATATGGCGCACTTAAGAAGAGAAGTTGACAATCGCCTGACGATTATTTAACAATAAACATGAAATCTGACTACGTAATTAAATTCTACGTTAAAGGTTGCTGTAAAGATATTTTTACAGAATTCAAAAATTTTGATAAATAAAAAAGTTATAGCATCTTGAAAAATGCGTAATTTTTCTTATTTTCAGAAAAAGCATTTGAACCTAGAATCACGAGGGGTCTAGATAGCATTTTTAAAACGTCAAATTGCAATTTGCATTTTCGCCAAAAAAATATTAAAAACTTGCTAGGTAACCCAAAAGACAAAGATAGTACCGCCAAAATGTCTGGAATTTATAAAATAAGTTGTAAAGATGGTGATCTTTAATACGTCGGGCAAACAAAAAGATCTATTGAAATTAGATTCAAAGATCATTCAGTACCACTAGGATACGGTACTATAGATAGATATTTTGTTGCCCGACATATTTGGGAGAATAATCATCACCACGTAAATAAGGATAATCTAAAATTAATAAAAAAAGTTAGACAACCAGGACAGCTAAACGCTTTCGAATATATATATATATATATATATATATATATATATATATATATATATGTATATATATGTATATATATATATATATATATATATATATATATATATATATATATATATATATATATAAATAGTAATAATTGAAGTGTACGAATTTGGCTCAGCCGCCTATGCGCAGTCTACTGATAGATCACTTCACAAGAAATACCGGCAAGAGCGCGTCCGATAGATAATAAAAAATTCAAAAAACCAACATATTTCAGTCAAACGAAATGTTAGTTTTTGTGTCACTGAATCCCTAAATCGTTAGTGACCGACTACCTGCCTAAGAATATAAAGTCTGTACGCAGCAAGTGCGTTATGGTAGCGGATTTTCGTAAAAATGTTTTTAATGTCAAATATGCATTCTTTTTAAAACCACATTTGGTTGGCAGTAGAACCTATATAGAAGTAACAATGTACCAAATTTCATTAAAATATCTGTGTTGTTTCAAAAAGTACAAACATTTGCCGAAAATAAGTTTAAAAAGTTACAGAAAATACTGGCCCGATTTTCCTGGCCAACGAACCTCTTCAAGCTATTTACACACCTGCCAGGATATAATTTTTGACAAACAGCTTTATGACCTAAGTCAAAATGTTTTTTTAATAAAATTTTGAAAAAAAAATATTTTACAAAAATTTACCTTTTTTTTGGCCGAAATTGCCTTCAGTAATGTTACACTATATTATATTTGTCACAAACATTCTACAACTTTCATTTACAATAACTTACTAAACATTTATTATTAATTACCAACATTTAACAAATATGTTACAAAAAATTATTTCTATGGAAACACTAAAAACATTTCTGTGAAAACTTTTCAAATTCAACCACTATTTGAGATTGCCTGTACAAGGCAGCTCAATTTTTTCTACGAGCTATACAAACAAAAGCTCTCTGAATGCGTCATTTCCATGGGGCTCGGGGCTCCATTGGTACAAACGCCTTTTTACAATTTGTAATATGTGTTTGTGCAATGTGCCAAAAACGTGAAAAGTTGCAAAACAAACAAAAAAAAAAACTAAAAAACGATGAACGATATAAATTTTTTTTTCTTACAAATATACTTATACTTATACTTATTTATTGTTATCTTAATTATACAGCATGTCTCACAAAAAAGCTTAGCTTGTGCTTGCAAATGACATAATTTTAAACTTCTTCCAAAAAAATCAAACTGTCAAACGGTTTTCTTCTGTCACTTTCCAAATTTCCTCTGAACTTCTCTCCCCTGCAATCCCAAATCTCACCAATATATCCACTGTAGCATTTTATATTTAAATTTACTTTGGTATAAAAATAATTACTTTTCTACAACTATATCTGTCCAAAATTTAAATTCTTCCAGGACAAAAATTTGACATTACATTTCTGACATTATTATAATATATGCATTATTATTCAATGGAAAATGCAAATATGCAATAACATAAGGGATGTTTTATTAAAAAAAGAAACTGTGTATGAGCAACAACTTATGGGTCAGGTCAGGTCAGGTCAGCCTGTGTTTACAAAATAATTCTATAAAATGCAGCTCAAAACGCCCTGTAATTAACATATACAATTTTTGCTCGTATAGAAACAAAAATATTGAGTTTTACCGTAGGAATGCGTCACTCGGTATATGTGTAAACGGACAAAACAGACTTACCCCGTATATGGGTTTTAGTGGTTCTCATTCGCGGTCATTTGAAGAAATCTTCTCAAAATTCATAAATCTACTATCTACTATCTAAATCTAATTTGCTAAAATATGAACTATTAAACCATAGACTCTATAGCTGAAACTACTGCCAAAGCATCAGAAAGAAGGTCTATTTGAAATGGATTCTCCGCTAAGATTTTAGTAAAATGAAGGACAATGATGGTTGAAGCTAAAACTTAAGGCTTTGTAAAACACTCCTATTATGATATTTCTTCTGCATATTCCGTATTTGTTTCAGATTATTTGTCTGAAAATCGCAAATTGTGACGTTTCAAATCGCGACTTTGACGTTTTAAGAAGAAACATTATAACATTTTAAAAATATTTTTTCCTGTTACTTCTTGACCTTTTTGCGTCAAGGAAACTTAACCGTTGTATGTAATATTCAATTAGTTTTGTTAACTCTACAAAATATTCGGTTCTTGTGCTTTTCTTTGATCACCACTGGCACCCAAAAAAAAAAAAAATTTAATGCCTGTAACTTTTTTTTCTTTTAGTCTAGGGCTCTGAGTTTTGGTAAGTAAGGTAAGTTTGATCGTAGAAATATACACGCCAAATTTGGTTATCATAGCTTTGTTATTTTCGGAGATACACAAAATTTTCGAAAGAAAACCCACATTTTTTCAGGAAAAACTAGTCCAATTTTCCTGGCTAACAAACTTATCCAAGCCACCTACCATATTTCATCAAAATCAGCCTATTATTATTTTTTCAGTTATAGGTGTGAGACAGATCTCCACATTAGTGAATTTTTGGTTTTACGAAAAATTCACTAATAGGGTTGTAAATAAAAGGTATTTAGAATTATTCATTCTCTGATGACGCTAGCTTGAATAGTGAAACGATAATCAAGGTTTTTAAAATGTGGTGATTTGGTTTCTCCAAGTGTGCTCATCACAGGTTCCAATCTTGACTTAGTGAACAAAATATATGTCGAAAAACTTATGCTGGAACATTTTTTTTATTTTTTATTTCAACAACAACCCACGAGGGCTTACAGCCTAAATACTATCGTACCGTGGGTGTCGACAAGGAGGAAAGAGGCAACTTATTATTCTGGACTTTAAGGGTTTGAGGTTCGGGGGAGAAGAAAAAACATGTGTTGGCAAGGAATTCCACAACTTGGAAGTCCTCGGGACAAAAGAGAGGGCATAACAAGATGTTCTATGTCTGGTGACCTGGACAGTAAGAGGGTGCATTCGCTCTGTTCCCCTGGTAGATCTGTTGGGGGCAGCAGGTGGGGGGAACTATGAAAAAAAGCAGTGCCCGTGCAGATATCTATGAAAGAGAGAGAGAGGGGGGGGTCACCAAGCACGTCGGTGGGCAAGGATGGCATCCTTTGGGTGAGGGTAGGGTCACCGATGAGACGTATAGCTCTCTTCTGAATGGAGTCCAAGATAGCGAGTGAAGAAGCAGCAGAGGCACCCCAGATGTGGGAGCAGTATTCGAGGTCTGGTCTTATTTGTGAAGTATATGAGGTATAGAGATTAGCTGGTGAAAAGTATTTGCGAGCCTGGAAGAGGAAACCTAATTTCTTAGCAGCCGCTTTTGCAATTAATGTGGCATGTTGGTACCAATTGAGATTTCGATCCACAGAAATGCCAACAAGTGAAAAGGACTCATTACTTTGGATAACTTGGTTGTTTATTATGATGGGTTTAGGGCTGGTGTATTTCTTATGAGAAAGAAAGCAAGACTGTGATTTGGTGGGGTTGAATTGTACAAGATTATTGCTTCCCCAGTCTAATATTTTTTGGAGATCCAGGGAGACAGAACCCTTCATGTGTCTGCGATCCTCATCTAATTGGGCTAAAGAGACATGCTTAGAATATTGCATATTTGAGTGGAGGGTGCTGTCGTCCGCGTAACCGTGAACTGGGTTGGATGTGCTGGAGAGGAGGTCATTGATGTGGAGAAGAAACAAAGTAGGGGTTAAAGCTGAACCTTGAGAAACTCTGCATTATTGGATACAGTTTAGAGGAATGGCCATCCACGACAACAGAAATGCTCCGGTTGGAGAGGAAATTTGCTAACCACGTACAGAGTTTTGGTGGTAGCCTATAGGCCGGTAGTTTATTAAGCAGCGCTGCGTGTCAGACCTGGTCGAATGCTTTGGATATATCTAGAGCGACAATCTGAGATTCACCGTGTAGTTCCATAGACTCGTTCCAAGAATGGGTGACAAAGGAAAGGAGGTCGGCAGTTGATCTGCGCTGACGGAATCAATACTGCCTGTCGTTAATTAGACTGTGTTTTTCAAGAAATTTTAGTAATTCGGTGTTTATATACTTTTCCATCACTTTAGAGACGACTTAAAGGAGATAAATAGGCTTGTATTTGCTAGGAAGCGCTTTGGATCCTTTCTTGGAGACCGGTTGTACTCGAGCAGTTTTCCAGTTACTAGGGAATATGCCTTGTGAGATGTCTGAAACAGACGAGTCAGGACAGGAGCAAGTTCTGGTGCGCATTTTTTGAGAAAAATTGCTGGGATCTCGTCAAGACCAGAGGTATTAAGAAAAGAGAGCATCTTTCGTACCTTTTTAGATTTGAAAGTGATATCCGTCATTTTAACGAATATCTCAGCAAATACAAGTGTGTTTCTATACCTTCTCGTAACCCTGTATTTTAAGGACCACTTAAATCTATTCACTGTTACAGAAGATCATTGAGCATCCACCACCACTGTAGAAAATGCGTTAAGATATCCCCTTGTATTATACAGTTCAATATGTCGTTAACATTAATTTATGCCTTGATAAACTGTAATTTCATAGTGCCAAATTTGGCAACTCAATCTAGAAGCTTTCTTAAGCTTGTCGTCTAATTTTGCATGTCTGTATTTAAGACGTTAGACAAACTACGCCTAAAGTAGTTTTATGCATCTGATAAAAAAAAGCGAGAGCTGGTATTTTAATGTAAATTTTATTGGACATGTCCATAAATAAATCATAAAAATTACCATGTTAATTGATAAAGTAAATAAGAGAGATTAGGGATTGATTTAAACTAAAGTAATAATTATGTACCAAACTTGATTGAAATTTTATTACTTTAGGTTAATAAATTAGAAAACCCTCTAGCTACTTGTCGAAATTAGTTTTAGACTGAAAAATGCACAACAGTCAACTGTATTGTGAATCAGCAGCTCTAGACTTTCCGAATACATTATTATATCAGAAACGTTTCACGATACTAATATCAACCGATCTGTTCAGTTTTTCTAGCAAATGTTACATTTTTGGAAATATTTTTTATCCATGAATTGTAAAAAAGTTATTTTGGTAAAATTTTGAAGAGAAGTTTTATTTTTGTAAGGCAAGATGTATTCTCACCATATTTCGAACCGCAGACCGGTTTCGCTCTAATTAGAGGTCGTCAGTACGGTATACTAATTACAGCGAGAACACACCTATAAAGTAAAACGTCTATGGTAGCCGGCCTCCTAGAACATTGGGAGATGTACGACAGGTACCGCACCGAGATGGCGACCCTGTCGAACATCTCACAATGTTCTAGAAGCTTTATTTACATAGACTGGTTCATGCTCGAGTTTTATGTTTCTTACGTATAATATAAATACGTTATATGCATTTCCTTTTAGTAAATATAATTAATGAAAATTCACTAATAAAGAGGCAACAATGGAGAGACTTTCAGAGCATTTTTTCAAATAAACGCGAATTAACATAACATATATCAGGCATTAGAAATATTGACTAACAATCAAAAGTCATAAATTAATGAGCTCTACAATCATCTTTAATGATAGAGTCAATTTCACAATTCAATCAAACCACATAAAAATCGAGTCATAATCGGGAAACAATAATAACAAAAAAAAAGTTAGATACACCATTGACAGCCTCAGGGGCGAACAGTTAACACACTACCATATAATAAAATACTTGGAATTATTGGCACATATAGGGTACTTGTTCAATAACGTTCAATAAATAATTCTTAAACACGAAAATGCAATTACCTTTTTAAAATTAGAAATATTTCACTCGTCCATATTATAACCCAAATTTATAATAAAAGAACTTGCTTAAATTCAAAATCAGATTCCAAATTCCAGACCAATAACCACAGGGGATCTAAACCTGTATGAAAAAATATTCAAAATTCAAATAGAAATACCATTAGCAAACGAATCAGTTATATTATCAATATATATATATATATATATATATATATATATATATATATATATATATATATATATATATATATATATATATATATATATATATATATATATATTTATTTATTTATTTAAAAACCTTTAAACAACATTTTCTTGTGATTATCTAAGCTATATCGAGAAAATATATTCAGCTTTATGGAACTTCCGGTTGCACCGGAAGTCGCTATTAACTTCGTTATTTTAAATAGAATGCTATACTTTTTATTACATTTTTGGATATAGATTATAAAATAAGTGTGACTTTATGTAGCATTCCCTATAGCAATCTTTGATATTTTTGAAAATATTACGACTTTCTTTTTTTTAGCTCCGATTTATGTGTTATTTGAAACGTCTGCCGTGAGCTGAGTTATGAGTTTTGCTACCTTAAATTCTAAATATCAATAGACGACATTTAGTACTTTAAAATGGTTAAAGAATAATTCATAATCATTGTACAGGGTGTATTATTTTGGGGTTACAGAATATCTAACTTTAAAGCAGCATAACTTGTGTTTTTCAAATGGAACAGCCTGTTTTTATAGATTAGTCAGGTAGATCATTAAATTCTACATCGACGTAATATAGGACTTCCTATATCTATAGTTGATAGTTTTTGAGTTATAGTGGTTTATTTTAGTTTCGCTTGTAAAAATAATGGTACTGTCAGATACAGTAGGCGCAGAGAATGAAACAACTAATATTTATTGTCAGATGACATATAAATGTCACCTAACCAGAACTATAACTATTTTCAGTTCTCAGGTGTTTGAGCCAAGTTTTATGTGCTAACTTTTGTGTTATTTAATTTTAAATGAATTATAATACTGAAGAATTAGTTGATATGACACTTATTATAGGCGAGTGTCAGCGAAATTGTTTTTTAGCATCTCGTGTATACGCACAAACATATCCGAATCGAAGACATCCTCAAGAAAAATGTTTCGTCAAATTGTTGGACCGTTTTTTGCGAACTGCTAACGCCAATTATGAAATGACCACACGCAAAGGGAGAGTAAGCGGAAATGAAGAAATCGAATTTTCTATTGTTGCATCGGCATTAGATAATCCGCACACAAGCGTGAGGAAAGTTGCCGACGAAATAGGAATATCAAAATCTGCAGTGAACAGAAAATTGAGAAAATACAAGTTTCATCCATATAAAATGAAGCTGCAGCAGGCATTGACGAATGCAGATTTTCGAAGTCGCCTCAGTTTTTGTGAGTGGGCAGTAGCTAAGTACAATGAAAGTGATAATTTTTTAAATTACGTGATGTTCAGTGATGAATCTTTATTTTCAAGTTGTGGTAGGGTTAACGGGCACAACTTTCATTATTACGCTTCAGAAAATCCAAACTTTTGCAGATCAGTTGACAACCAGCACCGTTTTACGATAAATGTTTGGGCTGGAATAATTGGGACTAATCTTATTGGGCCATATTTCTTTGATGGGCACCTTAACGGGCAGGGATATCTGCGTATATTGGAGGAAGATGTAGAGGCTTTTTTGGAAGATTTGCCTCTAGATAACAATCGACGTATGTGGTTTATGCAGGACGGGGCACCAAAACATTATGACATAAATGTTCGCCGATTTTTAAATGATCGGTACCCCAATAAATGGATAGGGCGAGGTGGTCCCGTCTCGTGGCCTGCAAGATCTCCTGACCTCACATGTCTAGATTTTTTCCTGTGGGGCTATATCAAGGAAATTGTGTATCAAACGCCGTCCAACACCCCACAGGAACTAAGAAACAAAATTGCAGTCGCGTGCAGGACAATAACTTCGCAAATGTTAAGCAATGTTTAAGAAGAATTCTTAAGGAGGGTTATATTGTGTATTCAGGTCAATGGGCAAAATTTCGAATAGTTCTAATGTATCGCTTTTTTTAGATTATTTTTTTCTGTTAATGACTGTGGATTATTATTATTATAGTGATGTTATTATAGTTTACTTCACTTTCTGGTTTTCATAACTACAACTACCTTTATTAAACTGTGTTTTACTTTTTGTATGGTAAAAATATGAATAAGTCCATTATATAACAATCATTGCATGTAGTTGCATTCGATAAGTTTTCTTGTCGACACATTATCTAGTTACGAGTATATGATCAAGTGATTTGCATCGTGACTATCTCATTTTATTTGGTAATTATATTCAAATTATTGTTAAAACAAACATTTATTAGACGGAAGTAAGCTCAAACAATGGAGATATAAAAACTGCTGACTTCCTTGTCAAAGAGACGTTTAGGTGTCACCTGACATTGCTTACATGCTCTGTGCCTCATACACTGACAATCTGACAGTACCATAATATGCCTCATACAGTGACAATATGACATTACCATAATATGCCTCATACAGTGACAATATGACAGTACCAATATTTTCATAAGCGAAACTAAAATAAACCACTATAACTCAAAAACTATCAACTATAGCTATAGAAAGACCTATATTATGTCGATGCAAAATTTAATGGTCTGTCTGATGAATCTATAAAAAACAGGGTGTTCCATTTGAAAAACACAAGTTATGCTGCTTTAAAGTTAGATATGCTGTAACCCCAAAATAATACACCCTGTACAATGATGATAAATTATTCTTTAACCATTTAAAAGTATTAAATCTCGTCTATTGATATTTAGAATTTAAGGTAGCAAAACTCAAAACTCAGCTCACAGCAGACGTTTCAAATAACACATAAATCGGAGCTAAAAAAAAAGAAAGTCGTAATATTTTCAAAAATATTAAAGATCACTGTAGAGAATGCTACATAAAGTCACACTTATTTTTTAATCTCTACCAAAAAATGTGATAAAAAGTATAGCGTTCTATTTAAAATAACGAAGTTGATAGCTACTTCCGGTGCAAATGGAAGTTCCATAAAGCTGAGTATATTTTCTAGATATAGCTTAGATAATCGCAAGAAAATTTTATTAAAAGTTTTTTTGTCTAGCTCTAAGGGTAAAGGATATATAGAGGAATTACACACTATTGAGACATCCTGTATATATATTATTTTATCAATTTTTTTATAAATTATAGACCTTACTCATACAAAAAAATGCATATACATTCACAATGATAATTCCAAGAGCCAAATCCGCATCCTTAGCAGCTAACAATATGCCTATCGAAATGAAGAATTTCAAGATTTAAAGAATCAATTCTATTTTTGCGAAAATGATTATCCAACCACGCTCAGCGACAATAATCTTTGTGAAATCAAGCTAATCAACTTTCAGAAACGGATAGATAATTGTAAACAAAAAAGAGTCAAAATTAACAAGACTACCGTCACAAAATATGGCAGCAGCCAATACATCATAATAGCACGGCAAGAAACAAAAGTAATAGTAGATATGCGAGGAGCAAGAAAAGAAAAAAATAAATAAAGGAGCAAAATTAGCAACCCTTAAATTAAACTGCAATCTACAAGCAAGAAGCAGATATTACAAATCAACTCAAACAACATCAAAATTCTACAACTATTTAATTTACATAAATAGAATTCACGGACCAAGAAGAACCCAAAATTCCAGTAGATTTATCAGAGTTAAATTTAGACAATGTTCAGCTACATAATATTAAGCCTATTCAGAACCAACTCCAATCAATCAAAAGAGAAATACCAGGCCAGATCAATATACCAATCACATGCGTATTTTAACCATAGAAATAGCAATCGTAATCATAATAACAAAACTGGGGATGGAAAAATGGAAGAAGACAAGAAAATCAACTTCAAAAACCGTCTAATCCGAATTTACCATGAAAGTCCGGAACGAACCTTAGCTTAGTTCTTCGAAGGCGGAAGGAGATAAATAGAACAACAACAATAGGCCACTATGCAACAATGTAGCAAACTAAGAACGCAGACAAAAGAGTTGTCATAATTGAAGTCACCCTGGAAACTACGCAGTGAAATTAAATCAACAATGAGAAGCTGATTCAGCATGAGTGCAAGTTCACCTCTAAAAGACAATAGAGCCACTCCTGAGCTGAGAACTTAGAAATGGCCCTCCCGCTCTCGGCAGGCTGTCCATTCCTGTTTCTTCCACCTTACTTTGCACATCCAGTGCTATATTGTATTATCACACTTACGTTGATATTTTATTATTGTAGGTTTTAATTATTAAATAGTATTCGTGTAATCAAACAAAAAATAATCGTTTCAAAAATCCAAACGTCTTAACCGTAAATTTAACTCGCGAGATAAATGGACCACCAACCACTATAATACAAAGTATCAGTCTAAGTATGCAGACACCCAAGTCAGCGGGATCAGAAGGCACCTTGGGAAACTACGCAGTAAGTGTGGGGAGCTGTGTTAATATAATTGAAGTCAGCTCTAAGAACAATAGTCCTTCGCCCGAGGTGAAACCTTATAAATAGACGACCCGCCTTCAGCGGGGCGCTCATTCATGTTTCCTACATCAGACTGCATTTCGAGTGCTAAATGTCTGACTTATGCTGATATTTGTATTTGTCATTATTTTATGTGTTTTTGCTTCTTAAGTATAATTGTGTTACTTAGTAAATAAATTGTTTTAAAAATTCATACGTCTTAACTGTGAAGTTAAGTCGCGTAAACATATTACTCGAACTAGCGATCGAGAAATCTCAGCCACAAAAATGTCAAAAACCGTTTAAATCATTGGTCAGCAATAACGATGTAGGAAAGACATATGGCATGAATATATAAATTTTCTAAGTGTTTTTCAACTGGGGATTCAATAGCTTTTTAAAATACACTTTCCTGTAGCTTGATGAACGGACCCAATTAAAGTATTAGACTGGAAATTTAGCATATAGTGGAAAGATCAAGGTTTAAGGAAGGCAACAAAAGAATATTTAAGCAACTAACGCTTTTATAGAGAAAATATGACGGCTTACTTCTCTATAAAAATGATTTCAAACAGTGTGTTCTTTTACCTTTAAACTTAAAAAAAGACGTGGCCAAAAATCGAAACAGTAGAATGTGTTTCAAGTCACAATTCAATCAATTATGTAGTTGGCTGTTTACATAATTTACTTTTAGATTCTAGTATAAAATTTCCTGTGGCAATAAGTTGGCGTGTGTATAAACAAACAATTTATTAAGTAGCATCCGTGGTTTATTGGTAGAATGTTCGCCTGACACGCGGGCGGCCCGGGTTCGATTCCTGCGCGTGGCATGTAACATTTTGTTTTGTTTCACTTTAATATTTGATAGAAACAATAGTGTGCAGCTTTCGTACGTTTGGACTAAGATCTCATTTTCTTTAAAACGATTCATGAGTGTAAAATTACAATTTTCAGCAACATTTTTCTTTTGTTGATATTAGTAATAGAGAATATGTTAAAAAAAATTGTGAGAAAGATTTGTTATTGATGTAAAAACTGGTTCGATTCGGTTGACTAAAAAGAAATCATCCAGGCTATTAATAAGGAAAAATGCCTGCCACGTATATAATTTGGCAGATACTGTAATTTTCTAGATACGAACTAAATTTTCCACTGGATAAGTATTTGTAACGTCACTGAAATTTTTAATACAAGTTTCTTGTAAAGAAACGTACAGTACCTAGATATATCAAATTTTAAATTTCTAGCTTCACAGAAAATTTAGTTTTGTGCATTTCTCCAAAAGGAGCTAGAACATACGATTAAACATTGTTTTGATAATAGAGATATATTGATTGTATCACATTCAAGAAAATTCTAGAAACGAGCACATATTAGGACATCTAAATCCGATCTTTAGGGTCTGTTTTAATTTAAAATAGTAATTTTAGTTATGTACTGTACTAATAGTGTTCAATTCTTATGAAAGTTCAGTACTATGACGCGTTGCAGCGTCTAGATTTTTTTTTACCTTGAGAATACTAAAAGAAAGCAGAACTTAACTTCACTAAAGATTAAAAATGTTCAAAAAAAATTACATAAAAGACTTTCAAAGGGAATTCGCTGTTTTTTTTGCTAAAATTCACGTTCTTTATTGAGAATCAAAAAAATATACCTGCGAAACTACCCTAAAACAATTTACTATAAAAGTTTACTGAACTTCGCCAAAAAAATAGTGCTGCACATTGAATCATAACTTCCTTATAGCTGTGATAATATACTCTCAGCAGAATGACATTCTCACGAAATGAATTCATTGTCCATGACCTGACCACAAAGAAAATATTCGTATTTCTGTACCCATAAGCTTCTGAAACGTTATATTACTCAAGTTTTAACAAAAAAATGTCAATTTTTACCAAATCAACTCCCATTCCCCCCTACTCCCTGGATAGATCTCATCCAAAAGCAATTCCAACCGTTCGCTTGTCGGGTGCTAACTGTGTACCAAATTTGAATACAATATCTTAATTCGTTCTAAAGTTATCGTGGCGACAGACAGACAGACATGCAGACCGACACACCGACCGACCGACAGACAAAAAAAATCATTCCAGAATCAAGCTTTCTTTATGTTTTGAGACTGTTTGCGCCGTTTTAGCAAAACGAAAATTCGAAATTTCTGCCACCGACATTTCACCCCACACATCCAACCCCCAATTTAATTTCACCACAGAATAACAGATGTTTGATGAAATTGAAAGTTTTTACTAAACAGACCCTAAAACGCTATGTTACTCGAGTTTTAACGAAAAAATATCAGTTTTCACCAAACCACCCCCATTCATCCCCTACCCCCTAAAGCGATTTTAGCCAAAAGCAATCCGAACCGTTAGTTTGTTGGGTCCTAACTGTGTGCCAAATTTGAAGACGATATCTCAATCCGTCCTAAAGTTATCGTGGATACAAACAGACATACAGACAGACCCGGCAAAGCAACAAAAATTCTCTTTTTTCTATACGTTTTGAACGTTTTTAGGACGTTTTTTGTGCGAAAAAACTTTTTGAAATTTTTATCGCCGATGCGGTATTTCCACACATGACGATGTCGAAGTAATTCTTGCCTAGATTTTTTTTTTTTAAGTTTTCTATGAAAATTGATTTCAAAACGTCAGATGCAGACAAGATCACAAACCAGTCACCATTCCTACAAAGGACTGTGCCTTGGCCACATAATATGGGGTGACACCGTGGAGGCAGTAATAATTTGTGTCAGTTAAAATTAAGAGATGGGGTTGTTTGGCTTGGAGATGGTGATGAATACTATTCAAATACCTCCTAAGAAACTGTCATACTACTCAAAATGATTGAATGCTTTGAGCAACTATTAGGAAATTAGAGTCATATAAAATAGAAGCAGTTCTGTTACATACACTTATTTATGAAAGATAAGAGAACATTAACATAATATTTCGTTGCAAACGGCATTCGGTTTATCTAGAATGAAGTACAATTATAAAACCTCGGTGGTTCACGGGTAAGAACGTGTGCCTCCGAATCGAAGGGTACTGGGTTCATTCCAAGGTTATCTTTTCACTTTTTCAATACAAACTGTAACATTAACATCAACCGAGGTTCTGGCATTGTATTTGAGCAAGTTGAATGTCTGCACGGTCCGCCCTTCGGAGGGGGCGTAAAGCCGTCGCTCTCGCGTCCATGCGATGTTGGGCACGTTAAAGATCCCTACCCTCCTTACATAAAGGCAGGGGTTCGGCAAAATTTCCAGGATAGTGAGGTGAAACTGCTCCCTGGCGTCGGTGATTGGCAATAATCACGGAAATAGGCCGACGTTAAAGAAAAAAAACACACACACAAGTACAATTATATCATTAACATAATCTTATCGCTTACACAAAATTATGTTGTACCTACACCTTCGGTGACTTAAGTGGCTCCAGCTGAGTCATATTTTCTATACCTTTGTTAGAATGTTCTTGATAAATTTTATTATTTGTAGGTTTTCGAAAGACGAATAATCTCTGTTAAAATGTGGGAGTATATACTTAGAGTTCTGACACATAATCCTTGACTACTAAATTTGCACCAACAAGAATAATGAGGAGCCAATAAGCAGAGCATTGTTCCTGGCGATGCAGCAAGGCAGATAAGGCAACTGGCAAAGGTCTATGGAAAGTGATAAAAGTCCATGAACGATTGTCGTAATAATATGCTGGGGCTGATATATCCGCAATGTTGCATTCAATCTAGTTCCGTCACAAAAATCCCTCGGCTTGTAGGTCGGTAGTCGGGCGTGGTCGATAGCCACCATCCACAAAGTTAAATCACCATCTCTTCGCATGTACGTGCAAGTACGTATATGTTAGAACACTGTTGCCATGTATACAATAGATGCATTAGATGGATTTACTTACAAAACACCGACTGTCTTTTTCACGTTTTTAAAAGCATGTGTTAGCTTATGACAACAAGCAAAGTCTGGACGCAGCAAGCACGTTATGCTGGTGGATTTTCATAAAAGTCCCTCAAGTTTTGGAAAATCCACAAAAAAATGTTTTGAAGATTAATAAACTTGGTTTGACGGAATTATATATATATATATATATATATATATATATATATATATATATATATATATATATATATATATATATATATATATATATATATATATATATATATATATATATATATTTAGTATGCAAATACACAGTTTATAAACCATTTACGTATTGCATAACAAGATAATCTATAACTATGGTGTACACCTATAATTCTACAATCTCACTTATTACCCACATCAAATCAATAACAATACAAAACAACATTTCGGCAAGCTTAGATTCCATTTCATCTTCACAGGCAGTCCATCAATTGTACGAAACTAATATCAAATTCAAATTTATTCTGTCTATTCCAAATTCATATCTCATTCAGTACTAGTAAGTAATTTGGAGACCCAACAAAGTCAACAAGACAACGTGGTCAGGCATGTATATGTTCAGTCAATGTGTTCTTAAATGCTCTTAAATTCATGTTGAAGATGTCAACATGCTTACACAGTTTGTTATAACTTGTGCACATTCTATAAATCGGAGAACTGAACAGACTATTGGTCCTGTACCCCGGTATATAAAACAGTTGCTCCAGTCTACTATCCCTCTGAGGAACCCTAAACTGAATGCTGTCCAAAAATTCAGAAAAATTTACCAAGTTCCTCACGATTTTAAACAAAAACACCAGGTCAGCAACTATCCGCCTGCTCTGAAGACTAGTTATGTCAAACACAGCAAGCAAACTCACATAAGGTGTAAAATTGGGATAAGATCCAAAAAACTAAAATGCAGAAAACGAACAAACCTCCGCTGAACTTTCTCCACCACATCAGAATGAACCTTGTAAAAAGGATTCCACACCACCGACAGATACTCCATTTTTGGACGTATATATGCATTAAAAAGAATTATAAGTGTTTCAACTCTACTGAATCCTCTCGAGTTCCGCACAATAAAGCCCAATGTTTTCAACCCCGAGGCAGCAATTTTTTCCACGTGCTTCGCAAATGATAATTTAGTGTCAAACTCAATTCATAAGTCACAAAACTGAGTCCTACGCAAAAGTTGGTCACCTCCAACAGTATATTGGTACTCAACAGGGGCAAGATGTCGCGTGAAAGTAGAAACAAAACATTTTCCAATATTCAGGAACATTCTATTCTCAAAACACCATTCTGACAGTGCATCAATGCTCCTCTGTAGTTCATCACAATCACTAATGCTAGAAATAACACGAAAGATCTTTAAATCATCAGCAAACAATAAACAACGGGAGTCAGCTATAGTTTTCAGCAAATCATTGACAAAGAATAAAAACAATAAAGGTCCCAAATTTGACCCCTGGGGCACCCCAGAGGGTGACGAAAACAATGAGGACTCGCTTCCACCATAAACCACATATTGTACCCTTCCAGAAGACCCACACATATAAAGCTTCTTCAAAAGAACCTTGTGGTCCACCTTATCGAATGCCTTCTGAAAATATGCATATATGGTGTCCAGCTGACCACCAGCATTGATTGTCTCGCTTGCCACCTGAGTAAAGAGAGCAAGGTTGCTAGCAGTAAACCTGCGCGGCAGAAATCCATGTTGTTCGTCTACAATCAGATGCTGTACATGTGAGAATACTTTAGAATATAAAATTCTCTCAAAAATTTTGGAAAAATTGCACAGTATCGAAATGGGTCTATAGCTTTCCACGAGTTTCCTTAAGCCAGCCTTAAAAACTGAAATGACCTTGCTGACTTTCCATAGTAGGGGATACTGGCATTTCACCAGTATTAGATTAAACACATAGCATAGATGTGCGATCAAAAATTCCATACAGCCCCTAATCACATACGAAGGAACATCATCAACACCCATTGCACCACCAATCTTTAATTTCTTGATGGCTTCTTCAACGTCTCTGGAAGTAATTTTCTGAATACGAAGCAGGTCAACATCTCCACCAACCGTTACACTCCGTAGCTCGTCAAGAAACGAGGACGTGTCCCAATCATGTTCCGGTTCTGCATACACCGAGGAGAAATACACAGCAAACCCATCAGCTATGCTTTTACTATCACTAAAAACTTCATCACCTACTTTAACTTCAGACAACTTGTCATATGTATTCCTGCAGCGCTTTACATGTTCCCAGAAAACATCTGGATTGGTCACAATATTTTCTTCCAGACCTGACACATATGCCAGATGTGCTTCATGAATAATCCTTTTTAGTTCCCTTCTCAACTGCCTGAACCTTGAATTAAATTCTGTGTTCCCCGTTCTCATAAATAGTTTTCTACACTTATGTTTTTCCCGAATACATTTTATTATTTGAGGCGTAAACCACGGCGGGTAACTCCTTCTGTTCTTTGTAAACTTAGGAACTGTTCTATCAAAACCCTGATAAAACACATCATTCAGCCAGAGAACCGCTGATTCCACATCTCTAATAGCATATAATCCATCCCAGTTTGTGTCCTTTATGTAATTATACAAATCTAAATACCGACCCTTTCCGAAATCATAGGCATCTTTCCTTACACCCGAACATTTTATGGCCCTAGAAAAGCGTAACACACATAACAATGGCGGATGATGTACGTCATCCTTCTTAACAATAGACTCCTTCAGAGAAAGCTGATATTCGTGTACATTTGTCAAAACGAGATCAAGTAACCTACCGTTTTCATTCATTACAGTATTTATCTGTGTCAATCCCATAACATAAATAAAATCGAGAAGTTCACTTTTTATACGCTCATACCGATAATCAACAACTTCCCTACCAAATATAGGAATGTTAAAATCACCCATGATTAAGCATTTAGAGCCATCATCGATTTTGGACTCGATATATATATATATATATATATATATATATATATATATATATATATATATATATATATTGTAAAGATTTTGTTACTCATTAAAATTTAATTTTCTAGGAGTAAAGGAGCACTTACACGAGAATAACTGATTTGTTTTGAATGAGCAAACTGATTTGATGGATTTTCGTTTCTTAGGATCTCGTGTTTCGAATCTAATTAACATATGCTGAACTAGAAGTAGAATCCAGAATTAACGGGGAGTGAATGAATCAGCAAAAAGACCTCGTAAAAACCGGATCTCGTTATATCAAAACCAAGAAGTTACTACAAAAAAATATAGGTGGAATCTTACTATCAATACTGAAATGCAACTGTAACTGTCTACTTTGAATGAACAATTTTATTCACATAAAATATCCCATCACTGTATATACTGTAGATTACTAATTAATCTAACTAATAGAGATCATAAAAAGTAGTCTGTGATTTTCATTTGTACTGTCGGTTTTTCTTTTTTCTTTTCCGAAAAGTTTTCTATGGAAGTTAATCAACTAAGTTGCTTCAACTTAATCTGAAGCTGAAGCACATTTGCTAAGAGATGCCTGGGTGTGATGAATTTGTCCCAATTTCTTGAGTTGTGGCAGTGAAGGTGTGAGTGCCTAACAAATTCACGTTGGTGACTGTGGAGATAGCACAGACAGCAAAGAATGTACACGCACGGGATGGTAAGGATTCTGTATTTCACAAACAAATCCCGGCAACTTGTCGTTGGAGGCACACCATCCAACACCCTCACCACTTTTTTCTGCTTCAGGAAGACTCTTGATGCACCACCCACAGCACCCCAAAGGATGATGCCATAAGTCACACCACACTATGAAAATTCCCATACAATGTTAACAATGCAGCACTCTCTCCAAAAACCATTCTTATTTTTCTTACGTTTGTGTGGCACTTGACAGCCTAAGGCAAAGCGCATCACTGTGCGGAATCCACGAAAGCGTGTCGTCAACTACAAAACCCAGTAGTAAAATAGTAGCATGTTCAGGGGACTTTCTGCTGGTAAGGATTAGTTTTTGGATTTTGCAAGAATTAACAACCAAACTGTTTGCCTCAAACCAAGCTTCAGCAACATTCAGGCCGGCCAATGCTTTCTTGTTCAACACTTCCCTTTTTGCAGCTCTTTCTATGAGGGTAGTGTCATCTGCAAAAGCTATTATGTTTTTGCCATGGAATTGGTCGTTAATATATATAGAGAATAACAGAGGGCCCATATAGACCCCTGGGGAACACCTTGTTTGATTAGTCTTGGAGACGATTTTTCTCCATTTAGGTCCACTAATTGATATTTGTTTTCAAAATACGACTTAAGCAACTTCCACATAATGCCTCTTTTACCGTAATGATGCAGCTTCATCAAAAGCCTCTTGTGATCCACACAATCGAATGCCTTACTCAGGTCTATACTGGAAAGTATTGTTTCTTACATATCCTCAAATGACGCCAAAATGGTCTCAATTATCTCGATCATTGCCGTAACTGTGGACATATGAGGACACCCTGAGGGAAAGCGTTTAAACGGAACCGGCACTTGCAGGCTGGTGTCACATCTGAAAAAATGAATAAAATTAGATTATTTCTATAGATAACAATTTACGTATTAATGTATTACCAAAAGCTTTAGAAAGTTTATAGGAATAAAAAACTGAGATCGAAATCTATGGCAAATAAGAGTAATGACGAGTAATGACTGACGTTTTTAATGGGAGAAATGGAAGAAAAAAGTACGTAACTTGAAAGAAGAAAAATTTATAATATTCCAATGAAAAAAAATGCTTGAGTTGAAATAATATTTTAATAAAAATTGCCTACCATAACGCACTTGCTGCGTATAGACTTTATATGAGGTATATTCACTACCAACAATTCTCTGGTTGACATGTTGCTCGTAACATGGGATTTGGAATAAAATTAGTTTCAAAATAGCCAGATATCTGGAATAATATTACTTTCAAAATAGCCAGATCATCAAGATTTAGAGAAAGAAAAAACGTTTCTATGTATACGTATTTATTTTTTATATGTAGTTCATTCAGTGTTTTGTAGAATTTCCAAACGTGGCAACATTGTATAGAAAGAAACTGCAAATGTGAGGCCGAAGAGAACCCGCTAGGTGCGGCCGTTGCGCTGCCATCAACTGGGGCACATTCATCCTACGCTCTAATCCATATAACATCGGCACACACACACACACATTCACACCCATAACATATATGCATGTACATAATGCAGAATGCAAAATATAGGCTTCTAAGCAGTAACAAAGATACAATAGAGCAGATGACATTAGAAATTTCCAAAGCAGTTTTGGATGTCGCCAATCGGGGTGGTCTGATGGTTTTCAGATACTTTTGGGAATATTCTCTTTGAGGATTACGATAACATTGCTAATTTTAAAGGGGACCAAACACTGTTACCGTCGCTGTTTACAAGGGCATTGAATAACTCTCTAAGTTTGCCTGAATCGGATCGAATATATATATATATATATATATATATATATATATATATATATATATATATATATATATATATATATATATATATATATATAGAGAGAGAGAGAGAGAGAGAGAGAGAGGGGGGCTTTTGAGACATGTATATCTTGTTCAGATGACGTTACATAACAATGTTATCCAACTAGAACATGTTTCGTTTTCTGACAAGTGCAGTTTTACACTTCACGGCCATGTTATCCGTCAAATTTGTCGCTACTGGTCTAAAGAAAATCTAGACTGGATGAGAAACGAACCCACGAAATGCGCTGGAAAGGTTAATGTTTGGGCACGAATAGTCGGAAACCATGTCATTGCTCCTTTTTTGATTGAGGGCAATTTGAATCGAGGTTTTTATCTAGCACTGTTTCAAAATAATGAGCAACCCCACAAGTTCCAGCAAATGGGATATGGTTTCAGCAAGACGGAGCACCAGTATACTACTAATGTCTGGCACTACCTCGACTTAATATTATTAAATCGGTGAGTAGGGGGGCAGAATCCTTAAAATGGCCAGAACGATGATCCGATCTTACCCTATTACACTTCTTCTTATGGAATATGTGAAAAGTATGGTATAAACAATGAAACCACGCGATCTAAGTGATTTAAAATGAAAAAAAGTCTGGACGCAGCAAGTGCGTTATCGTAGCGAATTTTCTTTAAAATATTTTTCATAGAAAATGCCTTTCTTTGACGAAAGCAGGCATTGGTTGCCTATATAGTAGAAACAATGTATCATATTTCATCGAAATAACTTTGTTGTTTGAAAATATATAAACATTTTTAAAAAGTCTGGATGCAGCAAGTGTGTTATGGAAGTGAATTTCCATAAAAATGTTTTTAATTGCAAATGCGAGCAGGCATCAATCTGATTACCGGTATGGCCTATGTAGTAGAAACAATGTACTATATTTTATCAAAATTACTTATGATTTGAAAATATACAAACATTTTCGGAAAATAAACTTAAATGTTGGTTTCCTAACCAACAAAGCTTACGTAAATAGCAAATTGAGTTATTGAAATTTGAAGGATTTAATGAAAATTCGGTAAATTTGCAGATTAGCTCCCGAACGCTTTTCAAAAAATTGTTTTCAGAAACATTACTAGGACCCCACCTGGATGCAGAAACCACAAGAAAAATTTCTTGTTTAAACCCCCGAAGGAAGTTACGGGAATGGGAGTGAATAGGGGTGCTGGGCGGGGTAGGTTGTAAAAAGGAAATATAAACAGAAAATGCGAAGAAAACTGCTTGAAAGCTGTGTATTTAAAGCCATATCGCCATTAAACCCTGCCTACCCCGCACAGCACCCCTATTTGCCCCAAGTTACGTAACTTCCTTGGGCGGTATGAACAATAAGTTTTTCTTGTGGTTTATGCAACGAGGGTGGTTGTATGCACACGATGGGGGGGGGGGACATGCATACGACGAAGCAGAACGAATTTGTTCTACGAAAATTAGCTAAAAAAAATTATACACCCCTAGTCACTCCTGGTCCCGTAGCTTCCTTCAAGAGTGTGAACAAGAAATTTTTCTTGGGGTTTGTGTATCCAGGGGGGGCTAGGCAGGTTTCTGAAAACAGTTCTTTGAAAAGCGTTCAAGAGCTAAACTGCAAATTTACGGAAAATTCGCTACCAAAACGCACTTACTGCGTCCAGATTTTTTTCTTACGAACGGATCATATTTCGATAAAAAATGCGAAAATGCGTTAACGAATTTGTTTTACGAAAATTAGCTTTAAAAAATTATACACCCCTACTCGCTCCTCGTCCCGTAACTTCCTTGGGGGGTGTGAACAAGACATTTTTTTTGGGGTTTGGGGGGGGGGGGTCTAGGCATTGTTATACGAAAATTATCTAAAAATGATAGACCGTTAAACCATAAACTTCACTAAACCTACAGCGAAAGCATCAACTTAACTAAACCGACAGCCAAAGCATCAGATAAAGGGTCTATTTGAAATGAATTTTCTGTAAACATTTTAGTAGAATGAAGGGTAAGGTTTGTAGAACACTCTTCTTGCAACATTTTCTTTTCAAAATCCGTATTTGTGTCATGTTTGACGATTTGAGGAAAACTCCAAAATTTGTTTCGTTAACTGCCCATAACTTCTTTGTCTTTAAAGACAGAGACCTGAATTTTGGTAGAGAGTTCACAGATCTCCTCATTAGCGAATTTTTTTTTTAATTCTCTAATAATAATTGCGATTAGATCGATCACGCCTCAGATGTTGATTAACGTTACAAGATGATGCCTGGTCATGTATTTTAAACATCTACACTGAGCTTGGTGTGTTTTTTACTTGTTCTCATTATCAAGAATAAAACGCGATTAGGTAATTTTTTTACTGTTAATTGTGGTCGTAAATTATAAAACCTTTAAAAATTTGGAAGTTGCAAATAAGTCACACCAATAACCCAAAAAATAATTGGCCGATTTGGATTAAATTTTGTAAGTGCGTTCTTTTTGCAAGTGGCTTAGATAGTTCCGTTAACCAGAAAAATCGCACTAGTTTTTCCTGGAAAATTTTGGGTTTTCTCTCGAAAACAATTTGTATCCCCGGATATGATAACAAAGCTATTCCAACTAATATAGTACGCAGGTTTACATTATAGAAGGTATATCACATAAAAAAAATTATAAGTTAAAAGAAAAAAGTTATAGGCATATAAATGTAAAAAAACTTTGGGTGCCACTGATGACCAGAGGAGCGCATAAAACCAAAATATTTTGTGTGGATAACAAAATTTAATGTACTTATATATATTTTTTTTCCTCAGTGCTCGTCCGCGGCCTTGCCGCCCCGATAGCACCGCAACCCTTGGTTGATTGTGCATACCCTTAGTCTTCCTCCACCCATTCCAAGATCACTGTGCCTTGAACTAGTCTGCACAGCGATTGGTAGGGTGAAGTTTTATATTGCTCTGTCTCCGGTCTAGAGTGACCGTAGATCAGTTGTCTTTTCCGGTCCAGAGCTATACACTCACACAAGATGTGCTGGGCTGATTCCTCCCCCTCGCCGCAGAGTCTGCATGCGAGGTCCCCTTCGAACCGCCCCATTTTATGCAGGTGTTTCTTGACGACCATGTGTCCCGTCAAGAGACCTGTTGTGTTTCTGAGCTGTCCTTTGCTAAGGTTTAGCAGCTCCACACCTCTCTTTGAACTGGGTCCGTCAATTATTGACTTCCCATGTCTGAGCCCTGGACAGTCCGCCCAGTATATCTTGTGTTGGTTTCTGACCCAGGACTTAATGGCTCCCCTGGCAGTGCTCTTTGACACGCCCAGAGCCGGTTCTGGTCCCATAAATGGTTGTGCTGACCCTCTCTTCGCGAGACTGTCAGCTTCTTCATTGCCTTTAACCCCCGAGTGACCCGGCACCCAGATGAGGGTCACCTCAGTCTGCCCAGCCAGGTCGCTCGTCTCGTCTCGGCACTCACTCACTAGCCAGGAATTTACTCGTGTGCTACTTAGTGCCTTAAGGGCTGCCTGGCTGTCTGTGGCTATGAGGATCCACTTGTTGGTGTAGCCCCTCCTCTTGTTCTCCCGCACACAGTGCAGGATGGCGTACATCTCGGCCTGAAACACCGTTGCATGGGCTCCGAGGGAAATACTATGACTTACCCTCGGTCCTTCCGAGTAAACACCTGCCCCCGTCCCACGCTCCCCGCCACATCCGTCCGTGAACCAGACGAGCGCGTCCCGTGGCATGCCCGGCGTCTCCTCCCGCCATGCCTCGCGATCAGGGATTTCCACTGTAAAGTTGTTTTCCCTGCACATTCGCGGGCTCGCGAAGTCTGACCTCATTTCAAGCATGGGCTCCTTCACGATCTCCTGAATTTTGCAGTGGCCCCTGAAGCCTGGGTTGATCTTCAGTCTACATTGCAGGCTAGTCTGTATAGTCCTAGCCTGGCCTCTCCCATAATAACTAAGTGTAGGGGGGGTATAATACCTATATTACAGACCAAGATTAGATTTTTTGGCGAAAAAGGTCAAGAAGTACTAGAAAACATACGATTACATTTTTACAGTTGTTTTCTTAATACATCAAAGTCGCGATTTAAAACGTTAAATATGGCAACATTTAAATAACGAATCTAAAACAAATACGGGTTATGTACAGAAATTGTCGCAAGAAACGTGTTTTACAAAGCCTTAGGTTTCAGCTTCAACCACCATTGTCCTTCATTTTACTCAATTATTTGCAGACACATCATTTCGAATGGACCCTTTCTCTGATACGTCGGCAGTGGTTCTAGTTGTAAAGTTTATGATGCAGTAGTCTGTAATTTTCAGCGAATTTTCATAGGAAAAATTCGTCATAAAGAAGACGGCGACTGTTGAATTGTGAAAAGATTTCTTAAAATCAGCGTCAACTTACGTTAATTGTAGGGTGTCTTGAGCTGCATCTTACAAAATTATTTTATTAATCGCAGGGTGACCCATAGGTCGCTGGTGATACAATTTTTTTCTTTTTTAACCGAACACCCCTAATTTTATGGCATTTTTGAATTTTCCATCGAATTATAATGGATGTTTGTAGAGCAAAATATTAGAGTGTTTTGTAACTTTTCGCCTTATCAATATAAAACGTATTTCATGAAAGTGACACCTTCAAAGATGCTTTCGTGTATATTATTTGTGACTTTTTTTTACTTTTTCAAACAATAAAGTTATTTCTAAATATGGTACATTGTTTCTACCATGTAGGTTATACTGGTAACCAAATTTGATGCCTGCTTTCAATAAAAAAAGACGTATTTGCTATTAAAACATTTTTACGAAAATTCCCTACCGTAACGCACGTGCTGCGTCCAGATTTTTAAAATTTAAGACTGACCTGTTTTTAGAATTTTCTTTACATTTGGTCCAAGCCCAATATCTCCTTTATTATTCAATAATAAAAAAATTGGAACAAAACTTGCAGGTATTAGCTACAAGCTAAAATGATTTTTGCATATACAGGGTGTTGCACAAGTAAGATGCAACCCAAATTTCACTTTTGGTAAATGGTGCACCTGTGTATTGTTTCATTTTTGAATTCCTCTTATCTGGTCGATTCATCCAGTGTATATTTATTGGAATTTATACGGAGTTGTACAAAAGTTATGGCAAATTTTCTAAAACATCAGAGACACATTTGACGGTCTGTATCTTCAATAATATATTAGTATACAACACTCTATGATGACAACAATCTTAGAACGTGTTCTTCTTTCAATTTCAATCAATACAGAAAGACTTATTGAGAACAGTATACAGGGTGAGTAAAAACACTGGAGTCAAATTCTCTCGAGAAATTCAAATGGAATAGCCTGTACATTATAACCAATTTCGATACATCAACAAATATTTTTCATGAAGTATTCCCTATACCTAAAACCATGGAAAATCTTATAAACACCGAATTACTAAAATTTCTTGAAAAACACAGTCTAATCCACGACAGGCAGTATGGATTCCGTCAGCGCAGATCAACTGCTGACCTCCTTTCCTTTGTCACTCATTCTTGGAACAAGTCTATGGAACTACACGGTGAACCCCAGATTGTTGCTCTAGACATATCCAAAGCATTCGACCAGGTCTGGCACGCAGCGCAGCTTAATAAACTTCCAGCCTATGGCCTACCACCAAAACTCTGTACGTGGACAGCAAATTTCCTCTCCAACCAGAGCATTTCTGTTGTCGTGGATGGCCATTCCTCAAAACTGTATCCAATTAATGAGTTCCTCAAGGTTCAGCTTTAGCTCCTACTTTGTTTCTTCTCCACATCAATTACCTCCTCTCTACATATCCAACCTAGTTCACAGTTACGCGGACGACAGCACCCTCCGCTCAAATATACAATATTCTAAGCCTGTCTCTTTAGCCCAATTAGATGAGGATCGGAGACTCATGGAGGGTTCTGTCTCCGTGGATCTCCAAAAAATATTGGACTGGGGAAGTAGAAATCTTGTACAATTCAACCCCACCAAGTCACAGTCTCGCTTTCTTTCTTATAAGAGCTACACCAGCCCTAGACCCGTCACAATAAACAACCAAGTTATTAAAAGTAATGAGTCGTTTTCACTTGTTGACATTGCTGTGGATCGAAATCTCAATTGGCCCCAACATGTCACATCAATTGCAGAAGCGGCTGCTTTTTAAGATTTTTGTCTTGATAGAGTGTTTCGTGCTAACATATTAATGAAGATACAGACCGTCAAATGTGCGGCTGATGGTTCAGAAAATGGCCATAACTTTTGAACGAATCTGTGTAGAGCCCAACAACTACACTGGATGAATCGGCAAAACAAGAGTAATTCAAAAATTAAACCATATACAGAGTGTGCTTTTAAAAAAAAATTGAAGTTTGGGTTGTATCTAACTTATGCAACACCCTGTATATACAAAATTCATTTTGGTTTGTAGCTAATGTTAGAACGTGCAGCTTATGCTTAAATTTTTTCGTTATTGAATAATAAATGAGATATTGAACTTGAACGCACTGTTGTACCATCCTGTATGTACAATAATCGAGCTACTGAATATATTCCATTTTGCTGTTCCCCACTATCGTACAATTTAATGAACACTAAAGTTTCTTTTTAAGAGCCTCGGTGGTTCAGTGGTAAGAACGTGTGCCTCTGAACCGAAGGATACTGGGTTCGATCTCAGGGCACTCCTTTCACTTTTTTAGTACATACTGTACAATTAACATTAACCGAGGTTGTGGCATAGTATTTGATCAAGTTGAATGTCTGCAAGTTCCGCCCTTCGGAGACGGCGTAAAGCCGACAGTCCCGTGTCCATGCGATGTTGGGCACGCGAAAGATCCCTACCCTCGTTACAGAAAGTCAGGGGTTCGGCAAAATTTCTAGGATAGTGAGTTGAAACTGCACCCTGGCGTCGGTGATTGGCCATAGTCGCGTAAATAGGCCGACGTTAAAGAAAAAAACACACACACACGAGTTTCTTTTAAACTGTCTAATGAAAATGTGCTCCAATAATGGACTTGCTGTCTCCATAATATTTTTTAACATAGGAATAAGTTTTGTCATAAATTACAAAACCAAAAACGTTTTGTTGTTGAACTTGCTAACTCGGTGATGATGCATTACTCCTTGCCTACAAAGTCGTCCGTTTACATTGAAGAGTTGTAGTGATGCCTGTGTTTACATGTTACAGTTCATCATCAACCCAGGTAGTGGACATCGTGGGTAGGAACAAGCTAGGCTATAAAGCACGTGGGTTTGCAAGAGGGCAATATAAACGTCTCATAAGTTGCAATTATCCTCGCTTTATATATGTCCTCCTATTGTGCTATGTCGCCAATCTTGCTGCTCATATAACGTATGTCCCGTAACTGAAGATTTTTGTTCATCACGGCATGATCTATTGCTTTGCGAGACCGTTCTAATCCAGGAAGGGCTAAATCAAATATGATCATGTTTGAATAATGATAGAGGATGATTGTGAACGTTAAATTATAAGCAGATAGGTTTGCGTAGAATTAAATAATATATCAGGCATTATGTGTATTCAGTTTGTCTCATCATCATCAATACAGGCGATGTCGCCTTGTCATCAGAATCGCCACTCTCTATCTTTAGCAGTGGTTTCTATTTGATTCCAACATCCGCATCTATCTCCTTAACTGAGCCAAGTTTATTCTTGTCGACGATTGTGTCTGATAAACTAATTTTTTACATAACTCCTGCTACGACACCTCGCTACTAAGTACCAGAGAGGTAGAACACACCACAATTCCCTCAATAAGCAGCGGAGGCCTAAGCAGAGCTTGAGCATAGAGACATCTCAGAGAGTTCGGATGTTAGATTAACACTTTGAGTTTAACAAAGTCTTAGAGACTTAATTTAATAGGCGCCAGCCACATACCGCAACCCGTGGCCAGGTTTAAGATGTCATTAGTACCTACGAGGGGAAGTATGATGGCTTGGTGACTTAGAATCAAGATCAATAATACTTCTGTAATCAGCAAAACGTGAGCTCGAACGACACAAACACAAGCAATGGTATGTTCAGCAAATAATACTGCCAGAAATAATATTAACCCATATATTCACAATATAATAACAGCGGTTGCATAGAATTATGCTACGATAAACAATATACTGTATGGTAATAAGGACCGATATAAATACAGTAAGGTCCACCTACTATATGGGTACTCACTGGTAGTTGATATCACCAGCTATTAATTGACATCAGCTTTTTAATCAATGGTACGTGAGCTCACTTACCCTTTACAAATGGTATCATAACCTAAACAGGGTCAAATGGTCTGCCTGAGGGACCTGAACAATAAATTAATGTTCCACAATTAAATTTTCCAGAGTTAATGATAATAATCAAATTGTAAGAAGCGTGAAACGTTTCCCACAAGGTAAACAATAATGTACTTCACTGGCGGGGTGAAACTGACTTAATTAAACACTTAGAGGTGACGCCTCTTCGTGGAATTTATGTCGTAAAGACCAGCCATCACAATTAAACGACGCTATAGGTCAGGGATCATAAATAATAATAACAAATAATGAAGTAACCAGCCCTATAGGCCAGTCATCATAAATAATAACCAATAATGATGTGAACGACCCTATCGGTCAGTGATCATAAATCATAATAACAATTAATGAAGTTGAATGACTGGCAACAATGGCACACACAGTGTATTTACTCAGTAATTATGGTATGGTGACGACCACCAAGTCCAGCGACTGTACCAGAAGGCAATGACGTTAACAGTTGCTATATGTCGCGCAAGTTCAAATAACCTTTAATATAAAACGCACGCAAAAAATTATACCTGCACGTAGGCAATGGCATAATACTTAAATCACATAATTAAACTGAAATGCCTCTATGAGGTGGTTGTTTTAATACTCATCTGCGTGAGACCGGGAAGCAGCTCTCCAGCGTAACTCGGGCCGGTAGCGGGATCAGATCTCTCCAAATAACGGCGGCCTATCGACTGCAGCGACCATCTACGCTCTCAATTCTCCTTTACACTGGAAAGGCAGTGACCCTAAAACACGAACAATACTACTCTGGCTGTAAGCACCAGCTTGCCCTGAAGGACGACGTTATTTTATCGGCTTATCGTGGTGACATTAATATGCACAAAATGGACATGGCACTCTTGTCATTGCAACAGTCGACAACAGAAGAGGGACCTCGAGGCAGAGGATTTCCGTCGTCTCCCAATACACATGCGCTACCTTAAATCAGTCAGGCCAACCCATAGACATTGGATCGTCTCTGCGCTATGTAACTAGCCGTTCACGGAACATAAAAATACAGCATATGACTCCCAACGCCGCCGTATTTTTATCATAGACTTAATTAAATTATATGAGCAGGGATACTGAAGGCATTACCCGCTCGATGATTATTATGGACGAACACAGAGACGGTCTGTGTCATTTTAAATAAGTCACTCGCGTGAGAACACATTAAATAGAAACAAACTTAAAAATTATGACGGATTAACAATAAAAAACAAGTTAAAAAAAATTTTATCTCAAAAAATAACAGATATTTTGATGAAATTTGGTTGATATATTGGCCTCGTAAAGACCTTACTACGTACCAAAACTAAACTTTCTAGGTTTCTAGAAAATTGGGTTATACAAATTTGAAACATTTAATGAAAATTCGCTACTATGACGCACTTGCTGCATTCCGAATTTTTGTTGTAATATGCCATACTAATAGTGTACAATTCTAATGGAGATTCACTACAATATCACACTTGCTGCGTCCCAAAATTATCATAATTTTTGTTTTGCTACAATTGGTTTGGACATTTGATTACATATAACTTTTATTTATCTAGAGCAAGTTTATTTAACTTAGGTCTTAAGTATTTAAAATATCATTGAAACCGGCAAAATATTAAAGAAAATTTGCTTCCATCATGCACAGGTTGCTTTGTTATTTTTTCTATATTTGACGTGGTTAGATGAACATGAGAATGACACGTAGTAATTTCGCTGTGTTATGTTATAATTGGTTTCGTATTGTATTTATATAAAATGAAAGCGCATTGGAGAAATTTTTCTAACAGCATTGATTTACTAACAACATACTGATATTTTTTTTCTATTTGTGAGGCAAATACTTTTTATGCCAAATGATATAACTAATTATCTGATTTAAATAATTATCTTGAGATTAGTAGTAAGCACCAAATGACTATTTCGATTCGCAACGTTGCTTTCAATATTTTTTTTATGATATGCACATGTCAATTTCTCAAATACTAAACTACTGTGGTTATTGCGTAAATGATTGTTAAATATAATTTATAATAAAAATATAGTAAATTATATAACAGCTTGTATGTTTAGTGTCAGTCAAAAAGTAACATATATTATTGATTAGACGAAAACAATTTAAACAGTAATAATTTCTAACTGATATATTAATAAAAAAATTCGGGGCGCAGCAAGTGCGTTATAGTAGCAAATTTTTATAAGAATTGTACAGTATTATTATACGGCAAATTAGTAAAGTTAATACTTTAAACTTACACAGACCTTGAAGATCGATTTTAAAGGTCCTAGTACGCGCACATTTAAATAATTATTTCGAAAGTGTTACCATCGATATCTCTCTATTATCAAAAAAATCTTGCGTTCTAACTCCTTTTGAGAAAAATGCCCAAAACCTAATTTTCTATGAAGCTAAAGAACTAAATTTTGCTATACCTGTAGATAGAGGTTGTTAAAGTCTCTTTAAAACAAACTTGTATTAGCGAATTTTCATTAGAAAAATTCGCTATCAGAGAGGCCACGATGAAAATCTGCTACGTTTATAATTTGGCAGATACTTTACCTTTCTAAATATACATTAAGTTTCCTTCTGAAAATCGTTTGCATAACTTTAATGAAATTTGTAATACAAGTTTCTTTTAGAGAGACTTACACTATCTACAGATATAGCAGAATTTAATTCTTTAGCTTCATAGAAAATTGAGTTTTGGGCATTTTTTTCAGAGTTAGAACACAAGGTTTTTTGATAATAGAGAGATATCGATGGTAACACTTTTGAAAGAATTATTCAAATGTGCACTTTCTAAAGAATTCTTCAAATGTGTGGGTACTATGACCTCTAAAATCGATCTTCAAACTCTGTGTAAGTTTAGAGTATTAACTTCATCAATATGCCGTATAATAATAGTGTACAATTCTTATGAAAATTCGCTACTATAACGCACTTGCTGCGTACCGAAATTTTTACAAATTTCATAAAAGTTATACAAAAGATTTCCAGAAGGAAACTTAATTCATATTTAGAAAAGTAAAGTATCTGCCAAATCATAAACGCAGCAGTTATTTTTCCTTATTAATCGCCAGCATGATTTCGTTTTAGTCAAAATATTATAATTTCAGACTCAAAGGTGACAAACTTATTCAGGCGTTTAAAAAAAATGAGATCTTGTTCAATACGTATGACACCTGTTCACTATTCTTTCTCCAAATGTCAAAATATAACATAAAAAAACATACATTCATCGAGCTGGATCGATCATACAACCCTCCGCGTACTAGACTAGCACGCTTCCACTGAGCTATCCGGTAATAAGTCAACTAAGGTTTTGTTTACATGATACTTGACACATGCTTCATGCCAGGGGTACTATATGAAAAGTACGCGTAACAGTTAATTACAGAATTAGTAGAATTATCATTGAAACACATCCCACGACAGTTTAGGTCTTATACGACGTCTTATGTTTAAGTTTAAAGATAAAAAAACTATTTTATAATCATTTTTATGGAGACTAGGCTTGATTTTGTTTACATTTCCAGTATATTAACTATCTATATATAACCCGAGCAACATTTAAAGTCAAATTGACGTAAAATCGCCCTACCAATAGGTCGGCGACCAAATCACCACAGGTCATTTTCAAGTAAAATTTAAGTATATATTACCAAGGTGGGGAATAAAGTCAAAGTAATATGGAAGTCGATAATAGGTCCAGCAAGGCGTTTCGACCAAGGCGTTTTAGTTATATTTAGGGCATTTTCATTCAACATTGGGCAAATGGACGTAATATATTGGTAAATATGTGCTACGCTTTACTTGAATCTGACATCTAGGCGCCGAGTGCCGTGACGTTCTTAACAATGAACTACGCATGTGCCATTATTAGGTTCTGCAGGATCTGTGGTTATGTATGTATAAACAAACAGTAGAGTAGTAGAGATATTGTCCATCTTTGTCAAAAAATGACATCTTGAATGATCAAAGAACTTACTTCAAATATTTGCAACAATGATAAAGGTGATTCGCACTGTATAACACAAAACCCACTGCGGTTATGTTTTTTTCTGTTAAGATGATACTTCGATAAAATTCGAGCGCCCGTATAAAAGATAAAATTAGTGAAAATAAAAAATTATGCAAAATTCTTTAAATTCTGATTTTGGAGAATTGGTGATGTAAACAACAAAAAACTATCTTGTCGTCATGGTATACAATCATTATTTAATGTTTATATCGAACTAAAATTTGATTACACTATATTTAACAAAAAATTATTTTTCATTTTCCAATAAAGTCAAGATGGATACCGCAAAATTAATTTAATATGGCTGCCCTTCTAAAATTATTGACCTGAAAGTTAATTTTGCCCTATTCTTTTACCTATAAGTCACAATTCCTAATGACAGGGCAAACTAACCAAACTTTGAAGGCATTTTGTCCTATTATGGGAATTTCAACTATATGGTAAACGAATTTTGTTTGAATTTATTAGAAATGAAACATTTTCGTGTATAGAAATATATATTACTTATATCCGTGCACAGCCAAGAGACATATAGGAATGATTATACAGCGCTTTTGGTCTTTGATTCCATAATATATAGACATTAATAGAATAATTAATAGAAAATAGGAACAAAATAAAATAAGTAAATAAACATAAATGACAGCTGACCGTGTTGCCACTACTTCACTCCATTTGGCATGAAAATGGATGTATTATATTGAAGAGGGAAACGTGCTTGATTTGATGTAAGCCACTTTGAATGATCAGCATCTATCACTATTTTTCTGTGAGCATTTTTTTACTACTCTATAATAGTTTGTAGTATGTCTGTAAACTTTTATTGGTTTCAAAGGGGCATTGTAACACTATATTTGTTACTGGTGCACGCACATTAACAAGAATAAACTTTTATTGATGAAGTTTATCAACTGACACACCTTTAAGATTCACAAATGTATTTCACTGCTGTACACTTTGAACTTTGAGGACAATTTTTATTTCAAGTCAGATTTTATGAGTATTTTCAACTTATATGTAGGCAATTTGACTTGGAAGACCATTTCTGCAGTAATTATGACTTTATAGCCGATCAGAAAGCCATTTTAGGTTATCTCAGTGCCTAAAATATGTCCTGTGCTGTATTGCAATGAAATTGGTAATATATATGTAAGCTGGACTTCATAAGAAGACCTCCAATTTACTATACCACAGAGACATATTGCAGGTTAATATTAGGTAATAAATTACCCTAAAGTAGGTATTTCAGGTATCTGGGCTTAGTAGTCGATTTTCAGTCCAATTTAGGGCACACTTCGACCTAAAAATTACCAACTCTGGAATTGAAACACAAAAGTATATTCAAGTATATTTTATAAGTAAATTTAAACCAATTTTTTCCCAATTTAGTTACTTGTAAGTTACTGACTTTGAAGTAATTTTAATAGTCAAAAATAAGCTAGTTCGGAGCCGCATTTCCAAATTTGTAGTCATTATGACAATTAAGGCAACATTTTGGTTAATTATTACTAAATTACAATTTGGTTAGGTTATTTGGACTCGAGTGCTGGTTAACTTGCCTTAATTTGTTGCTTGGGAATATATCGATGGTGCGCTAGAACTGTATTTGGGCCTGTTCATAAAGCTACATAGTGTATTTTAATACTTGATTGAATCCTCCAGTTAAATAACCATCACTGTGCATTTTTAATTCATGTCGTGTGCCATTTTCCATAATTGCGGCTGAGATTCCACACGGGTTGTATTATTTATGCCTGGTATATATTTAGTTTGGTTACCGTTGATGTATGGTTTATACCTGTTGTATGAATGAATCTACACGTGGCAGTTAACTACTTCGTCTTTCAGGCATTGTAATTTAACCACTAAGTCGTTTCAACGCATGTCTTTGGTATTTTATTTTTAGTTTGGAAAGAAACCCTAAATATTGTATACCAAATTACTTAAAATTCACAACATAGGCTTATCTGCACTATTTCTAGCAACATGTGATGTCTCATTTTAGTTACTCCAATACTTACAAAAATATAGCGTTTTACAAAAGTTTTCACCAGAAAAACTTGAGCATAAAGGCTAAATAACGAACTCGACCTCGGTTTTCGCCAAAACAAGATTTTTTCCAAGTCTGATTAATATCAATATATAAAGATATAAAAATTTTAACGAACCTTGGGTTTCGGTTCTACAAACCCAAGTTTGCGCTCATCTGAAGAAATTTTTTCAAAAGCTTTTCATCGTGAGCTCTCTATTAGCGATTGTTTCTTAATAAAAATTTTGTTTCCAAAACTAATTTCTCACATATATCTATTTTTATTATTATTTTTCATTATGTTTACACTCCCACCGTGCTGTGTATGCATAGCAGTACTGGAACCAGTGCAGTATTAGTTTAAAACTTAGAAATTTTATTGGATATTTGGTCATCTGCACTTTCGGTAAATAATCTTACACCAATTTCTTTGTTACATTACTTTTAAGTGTTGGATTGTGTAATTTAAATGAATATATGTATATTTTCAGTGTATATGTATTTGTTTTGTCTCATTTTGGCTGCTTTACATATAAATAACATTGTTTAAGGAGCGGAGGATAATTAGGGAGTAAAAACTTGTCGAACTAGGCGTATGTAGACATAGTAACAATGTCATAAAATTTTAATAAAATCACTAAACTCAACAATGCCTACAAACTAAATTAACTGAATGAATTTTAAAACCGAACTCTTTATATACTGAATCTTAATTGAAAAGTCTCGCTAATGTTTTTACATAATTAAATCACAAGTGTCGCGTCTTTACATCTTAAGAATCTAAACTAGAAGTCTCGCTAATGTTTATCCACAAATACTACTTATAGTTTTTAATTGGTTTACATCCTACACAATTTGCAGACCCCAGCAGTCAGCATTCCTTGTACGCTGCAATTTCACCTTATTTACTATTTAGGTAACTATGTAATCATTTCAATGCCAATGTTATCGATACATTTGTTACCTACAATTATATGCAATACTGATTCCAGACGTGTTTGCACAGAATAGTTTGAGTAAGCATTGCCAATGAATTCTTGAATTTATCTAAAAATATATAAAAAAAATTAATGCAACTGTAGTAACAAGAAATGTACAACGCCATGTGTATATAAATAGTCAATGATGTTTGTTCAGAGAACAATAAGGTTTGTAGAAGGCAGTAGTAGGCGTGGAAATATAATTGTTAAGAACATTCAATTTATAATTAAAAGTTAGTTATAGGAAAATTTTCTACACCAAGTAAGATATCCACATTAGTGAATTTAAAAAAAAAATTAAGTAAAAGATAAATGTTACATATGTATACAGGTCATTGATGGTCGAGTTTAGGTTAGACGTTTATGGAAAACGGGACATAGGATTAATCTGAAAATTTTAATACTGCCATAAATAGGCACGACCTGTCTTTCTAAAATATTTTTATTTTGGTGTTGTTGCCGCTTCTACTCAAAAGTAGTAACAGGTTTCTTATTTTTAATGAGACATCCTGTATATTATTTTGTTTTTAGAATTATAATTTCTTTATGATAGTTTTTTCTAAATAGCTTCCTATACCTATGTACATCGGTTTTCGAGATAATACTTATTTAATTTTGTTTTTCTCAGAAAAATGGCCCCACTACAATTTTAATTTAGCTGCTATTAAACCCATAGAAGGCTGAAATTTTGCCCACAGTTTTGAAAGACTGGTATTTAATAGCTACCTAAATAAATTCATTTCATGTTATAGAGGGCAGTTTAAAATTGATGATTTTAACGTGGCACACAGAAAAGGCCAAAACTTAATTTTTTCAAATAGGACACCCTATATGTTATTTAAAATTCTGAAAGGAAACTAAATTTCCTCCAAATTGATGTATTATAGTGGTAGCTCGTCAAGTTTTCGAAATAATCGCAATAATTAATGAAAAACACATTATCTCTGTATAATTTGTATTAGTTCGTCATGCAACGCCATCTGATTTGACAATTGCTTAATTGTTTACTGTTTTTGACAGACGCCGAAGTTTTAAGATTCATTTCCGATTGTCCACTTAATATTTCTTTGAAAACAATTTAAGATGAAGCGAAATAATTACTCAACTGGAGTTTTGATGACACTATTTATTCTTCGTGGACAATGTGACAAAATTGTATCAAGAACATGTAAGAAATTCTATGAAATGTATCATAAATTGCAACCAATGAGCGATACAAAGGTTATGCGAATACAAGATAATTTTTTCATTTATTATTTATTATTAGATTTTAAACATTTTACAACAAATTCTCAAAATATCGTCCATTGTCTTCGAAGCACTTCAACATCCGGCGATGTACACCATCAGTTGTCGCTTTATGTATTTCATTAGCATCTAGTTGGTCGATGCAATTGGTCACACGTTGACGTAGCTCCTCTTTAGTGTTCACCGGTGTCTGGTATACCTTTTGTTTTGAAGTACCCCAAAGGTAGAAATCGAGGGGTGTAAGGTCGTGAGACCTTAGAGTTCAATCCCATGGGCCCAAACGCACAAACCAGTGGTCATCAAATATCTGAAACAGGTCACGTGTTACCTCTTGCGTGCAATGTGCGGGTGCTCCAGCCAACTGGAACCAAGAAGTACGGAAATCTTCTAATGTTAAATTTTCCAATAAATTTGATACTACTGTCCTTAAAATGTGGAGGTATTGATTACTATTTAATGGCTCATTGTAAATGAAAAATCTTATTTGGTTGTCTTTTAAGAGGCAAAAAACATTAAAACTAATTGTTGAAAGCCCCTCTGCTTGACCATGTGTGGATTTTGATCGGTCCAAAAATGTAGATTCCTTCTATTGATTAATGCCTTCTCTCAAAAACTTGGCTTCATGTGTCCATCTTATTTTTCTCAAAAAGTTAGGATCCTCTTCAATGCGTATTAAGACTGTCTCACAATGTTGAATGCGACGTTGGTAATCATCTCGTTTCCGGTGTTGAAGTGTAAAAATTTAAAAGGATGCATGTTGTGATTGGCCAGAATATTTTTCACCGCATAATAAGTTACGCCTAAATCATTAGCTGCACTTTGGATGGAAGTTTGTGGATATGCGTGGAAATAGGCTAAAATGTTCACTATACTTTCTTCATTCGACGTTACAGGTCTTTGCAAACTTCGAGTTGCCCCAAGTTTTGAACCATAATTGAAAAAAATATCTTGTATTCGCATAAACTTTCTTTCATTCATTAGTTGCAATTCAGGATACATTTCATTAAATTTTCTACATGTTCTTGCTACATTTTTGTCACATTGTCCATGAAGAATAAATAGTGTCATCAAAACTTCATTTGAGTAATTATTTCGCTCCATCTTAACTTGTTTTCAAATAAATATTAAGTGGAAAATAGCAAACAAATGTTAAAACTTTGGCGTCTGCCAAACACAGTAAACAATTAAGCAATTGTCAGATTGCTTGGCGTTCCATGACCAACTAATTCAAATTATGTGAAGATCATGTGTTTTTTTAGTAATTATTGCGATTATTTCGAAAACTTGACGAGTTAGATATACCACTACAGTACATCAATTTGGAGGAAATTTAATTGCGTTTCAGAATTTCAACTAATATACAGGGTATCCTATTTGAAAAAATAAAGTTTTTGATTTTTTGTGTGTCACGTTAAAATCATCAATTTTAAACCGTCCTGTATAACATTAGATGAGTTTATTTATATAGCTATTCAATACCAGGCTTTTCCAAACTGTGCCCAAAATTTCAGCCTTCTACGGTTTTAAATAGTAGCTAAATTAAAATTTTAGTGGTACCATTTTTATGAGAAAAAAAATTAAACAAATATTATCTCGAAAACCGGTGTAGATCGGTATAGAAAGCTATTAAGAAAAAATGATCATGAAGAAATTTTAATTCTAGAAACAAAATAATATACAGGTGTCCCATTAAAAATAAGCAAGTTGTTACTACTTTTGAGTAGAAGCGGCAACATCGCCAAAATGAAAATATTTTATAAAGACAGGTCATGCCTATTTATCGCAGTATCCAAATTTTCAGATTAATCCTATATCCCGTTTTCCATAAACGTCTAACCTACCATCGACCATCAATGACCCTGTATATGATTTTCAAGTTACCTTCAAATAGATTATAATACATGTTTGTATTTATTCGTTTGCTTTTGCTTAATAAATATCTCAATCACTTACGAATTAGGTATAAAAATTACAATAAGAATAAAAAAATAAATGATCAGCTTAATGCGTTTCCGACTATTACAAATTCTACTTATAGACATCGTCAAAGCATAGAGCGCCAGAAGGCTAGGCCGGGTAAGGTGAAGTAGCCGCTTCAATTCTAACACTCTCATTCGTACCTTAGTTATTTCATAGACACTGCGTAATACCATAGAGTCGCTTGTCTGTGGTAGTAAATGAAGGGGACCCTGGTAGCCCCGTGCGGGGGCCAGTGCCTCGGGCCAGGGCGGGGCACCTTGGAGATGATGCCCTTCCTTTCACCGCATTACACAACAATCGAGTGTCTTGTATTCACCGAGTAGCGCTGTTTGTTATTACGTCTGTGTTATGGTCCGAATACGCGAAAAAGCAAGGTCGAACCTGCTTGCTTATTAAACTGATGATAACATTGCTGTTCGATTCGTAATAAAAGTAGCTAACGGTAATATATTATTAATATCATTTCTTTGTTTTCTATTGTTGCATTAACCACGAAAATATGCTTTTGTCCTTATTGCAACAATACAGTAGCTGTTTGCTGTTAATAGCCAAATACTTTCAGAAAGTTCCTAGGCTTTGTCGATATTCGTTTCTACAGGATGGTCCAAAAGTACGCATAGCAGCAGTTGGTCTTTAGCCAACTAGATAACTCTTAGAACACTTCATTGTGACGTCGTTGGTCAATACATAAAGTATGTATAATCTGGAGAAGAGTGACTTTTAATGCTATCACTGTATAACTCAAGTTGCCTAGTTGTACACGTGAGCGTACCTTAGAAAAACAAGTAACCTACTTCTGCGTTTACTGCAAACACGTGCAGTGACGGCTTACAAATTTTGCGAAACTATGTCTTTAAATAGGTTAGCAATACGCAAAGGTGTTGTGGATATCGCTATGACAAAGAGAATTACAAAAAATACAAGTCATAATAACAGAAGAGGTCGCCACAAGAACAAAATTATATGGAATGAAGTCTTAAATAGTATAGGAGAGCACACTGAACGTTTCCTGTTGTTAAATCCCAGAAAATACATATATCACTCGCTGAGTATCACAATAATGTATTCATTGTATACACCAGCCTGCACAGATATGAATCATGAAGCGGCTCTTTCTGTCATGTATAGAAGAGTTATCACCGATGAGGTAAATTTAGGATTTCAGCGCCCTAAAAAACATCAATGTCGCTAATGCATGGACAACAAAGCTGGTGAGTCTGAAAAAACTGAAATTAGGTACGATTTTGATCTCCAGCAACTTATGTTATCTACTACACATACTGCTGGCAATGCTCTGTTCTATAAGCAAGAATAAAAATATTCCACTTTTGCAGTATACGATGTCAACAGAATATATATATATATATATATATATATATATATATATATATATATATATATATATATATATATATATATATATTGTTACCAATGTTCCATTATGTTGTAATAGCCTAATTAAAAAATAATGGATAAATCCAGAAGTGAAGTTAATGCGAATCCTGAATACACAGCAGGAAACGCTTATGCTCCGGCAATCTCAGGATGGTTCGGGTTGACCGTTTTTCTCTCAACTCTAGTTGTATAATTCTGGAAGGAGCATTAATTCACTAAAACAATTTATAAGGGCGCCAGCAGTCTTAAATGCCCGCAGTCGACTGCAAACTCTAGATGGTCAGTGTTTATTCACGACAGAGCTGAATTAGAAAAAAAAAAGATAAAAATGTGGTAGGTAATGCTTGGCCTAAAAGTAATTGTTACTATAACATCAATGGGAGGATGAAAAAGCAAGACTCATCACGTCATAAGTACGTCCAGTATACTTGCCTAAGCTTTAAATGAGGAGCCCAAAATTTTTGGACCTGTAGAATATGTAGTAAAACATTGACCGAAACGCTTCACTGACTAAATTACAGTTTTTTTTTTCATTAGAAAATAATAAATAAGATAATATACCTATATAAATATAATACGTGCAAAAATAAACATGTAAGTGTATAAATGTCTAAATTACTGGGTAAAATTAAAACAAAGATATTGTATGATATAATTTTGATAAAGTATCGACATTTAAACCACTTGGTCAATTGAAGAGAAAGGTATTATATCAGATAGGTTAACGGTATATTGACACTCATTAACTTCATAAATTTGGAATATAAATAGTTACTATAATAATTTGAGTTAAAGGTAAGCATCGAACAGTATTATTTTTCCTGTAATTGGCTGTCAAGAACGTTCACAAACATTATAACAAAAGAGCTAGAAAAAATTGTACGGATTAAATAAACAAAGACTACCTAATATTTAATAAATTTTATGTGGAGGTTCACATTCAACCCGTGACGTATCTCCGAATAGTCGACAGAAATGGTGTGAGGTTTGTATTTAATTCATTAGAATAATAGTCCACAAAACGATTCTCATTACTCCTGATAACCCCATAAAACTCCTGGACAACGTAGTCGGTATAAAATTAGGAGGTACTTATCTTAGGAACCAATCCTGGGCAGTGCGGGGGAGGCCACGGAATCCAAACAGCATCTGTTAGCTAATTGCTGGACGGGAAGATCTCCGGGCCAAAGGTCCTCACGCTAATACCAGGGGATGAATGGTTGGGGTGAAATCTCGTAACTTACTGGGTGGTTTTATCTAACGTATCTCGAAATGCGGCAGATTTCGGAGACTTCCGTACAGATTCCCACGATTATCCACTCAGAAGTTAACATCAAAAAGGGCCACTTCAGGCAAATCTTGTGGAAATGCAATGGAGGTCGTAAGGAATATGCGACAACAGAAGATTTAAACACTATAACTTACCAACTGCAGAACCTAACAGTCAGTCACAACAATTACCAAGTACCAACTACCAATCACTTTACACATAACCATTGTCCAAAAGACACAATAAAGTACAACAGCCCACAATAAAATCTGCAGACATAAATGGCAAACGGACAGTTCTTAAAAGAAAACAAGAAAAGCAGCATGAAACAAGGAATATACAATATCTTGGCTTGAATATTGACTGTCATCTAAGATGGGACAGGCAGACAAATCAAGTAATCCAGAAACTGAGGAGCATCCTTTCGAGGTTTAAGAGATTAAAGCAATTTCTGGAAATCACTTACCTTAAGACTATTTACTTTGCTCTCATTCAGTCACAGCTTTTATACGGCAAATTGGCGTGGGGAAGCGCATCAGAAACATACTTGAGAAAAGTGGGAACAACTCAGAGGTGGATATTAAAAATTATATATGGCAGAAACATTACCTACCCCAGTGATGCGCTGTATTCGGAGGCCGGAGTGATGGATGTGCGGAAACTGTACTGTCGTGCTATATAACTGTATATTTACAGACACAAAGGTGCTATTAATTTTGCAGAACATGCATACTCTACGAGGTACAAAAATATTGTCACGAAAAAGTACAGGGCGGAAAAAAGGATTGGTCAGCGAAGTGTTGTGTATATTGGTTTAGGACTCTTTGATACCCTGCCCCTTGATATGAGATCTACGAATTCTTATAGGCTTTATAAAAAAAAGGATTCAACTATTGCTGCTTAATACACCGAGGAGTGTTATCGGTCGGGTGGTTGCCTTCTCTTAATTGTCAACCCTTCAAGTAGATCTTTATTTTAATCGATCATTGTGTGCATGTGTGCGAGTATGGATGTGTCTAAGACTACGTGTGTGTGTGTGTGTGTGTTTGTGTGCGTGTGTATGCGAATGAAGGTGTGAAGTTTACGAACGAGCGCGCACGAGCAAGTATATATGTGAATGGATGGAATATAACTGAGTATGATTCGATCACGGATTACTGAGTGAGTCTGTATTTCTGTGTTTTTAAAGTACATATACCTTTTTTATTTTCTGTCTCTCGTTTTGCGGAAGGCATCGTTGAGTTTTGGGGCGATGTCGATTGATCGATGGTCGGGGACGGCCGGTTGCAGCTTTAAAATTTTAGGTTATCATGATTATGTTGTTGTTTTTCTCGAGGGTATTTTATCTCCTGACTGTCAATTACTCTGGGTTTTACTTCCTTGACAGTCATAATTTTGTTTGTGTTGTGTTTTGTATGGTGTGGGCATATGGAGTTAGTTTTGCTGTTTTTGACTTTTATTAATTGTAGAACGCTGCCAAATATTGTTTACTTTATGATACTCTACACTAATATTACGATAGTTTTTTGTGTTGTATTTTTCAGTTTGTTTATCATGTCGCATAGATATTTTTGCTAACAAGCAAGTTTGCTTCTGTGAAGATGTCTAAGTCTTATATCTTTTAGGATAATTCTTAACTGATTACTTTAGAATGTACGACATGCGCGTTTCTTGATTTACTTTTTTTTGTATTGAACGTTAATTCTATATCTTTTTTTGTGTATATGTATTTGGTAACCTTTTGTATCTAATTGTAAATGTTTGTAACAACTGATCAATAAACCTTATTATTATAGCAAAAAAAACCGTTTCAAGTAGGGCTTCGAAGAGCGGGAGATGGAAACTACAGATTCAACTATGCAAAAATATGCAAATTTACGATGAGCAAAACTATAAACTTGACATGATGAACTCTGAATATATAACGCATTCAAGTGTTACCTAAGTGAATAAAAGGAAAGGCGGAATCTGCTTTTTAAAGAACTTGACATTTTTGAAAAATATTCAAATCGACCCATGGAGGTGGCAGTGGTCACATATTGCCAACAGACATAGGTTGGAGAACCTATATTTTAAACACCTGAACCATCCAGTAAATATCCCAGCGGCGGGTATTGTTTGAACCTGTCTAACTGTATGATTAATTTCAAACCTCCCGGCACTTTGAGCACATCATGTTATTTTGTTAACTGGTAATACGTGACTGCAGCAGTTTACGAACTTAGACGAACTACCTTATGCGAATTCTATGTGTTTTTGAAAGTCAGATTTTCATTTATTTCCAGGAGCCACTACTGCAAGTATATTTACGATCGGCCAATTCGTTATCATCAGGTTATCTTCTATACGATGCCAGCAACTAAATGTAAAGAATAACTCTAAAGCGCGAAAATTATCCGCTAAGATATTTCTCAGTGTTTAGAATCGGTATTAGGCCAAACTGTTGCAGTGTGTGCATTACAAATAAGGCCAAACCTTGAATACTGCTCCCACATCTGGTGTGCCGCTGCCGCACTCGCTATCCTAAACTCCATTCAGAAGATTCATACGTCTCATCGATGACCCTACCCTCACCCAAAGGCTGCCATCCTTTGCCCACCGACGTGCCGTTGGTGACCTCTCTCTATTTTATAGATATCTACACGGATACTGCTCAGAGAAGCTTTCTTCCATAGTTCCTCCACCTGCTGCCCTCAACAGATCTACCAGGGGAACAGAGAGAATGAACCGTTTTACTATCCAGGTCACCAGACATAGAACATCTTGTTATGCCCACTCTTTTGTCCCGAGGACTTCCAAGTGGAATTCGTTGCCGGCACAAGTTTTTCCTTCTCCTCCTAGTACACTCTCCCACAAGGTATCACCTTATGAAGATGGGTAAGGCGGGCAGTGGAAATTGCGAATACTGCATTAAAGGAGCAGAATCAACAGCACACTTGCTATGTGACTGCAAGGCTCAAATAATTTCTGCAAGAGCACGTTTCCACCTCTTGTTTCAGGGGATAAAATTGTTTCTACCGCCCTGGACAAGGCTGAACTTTTTGCCTCCTTGTTCGCCGGCAGTTCTACTCTCAAACCACCTCCAAATGTTCAACCACCAACAGTCACCAATGTCGCGCATAAAATGACGGATATCATTTTCAAAATTGTAAAGGTACGAAAGATGCTCTCTTCTCTTGATACCAGGAAAGCCTCTGGCCTTGACGACTTCCCAGCAATTTCAGACATCTTACAATAGAGGCATATTTCCTAGCAACTGGACAACTGGTCGACTACAACCCGTCCCCAAAAAAGGATCCAAAGCGCTTCCTAGCAACTACAGCCCTATTTATCTTCTCTCAGTCGTCTCTAAAGTGATGGAAAAGTATATAAACACCGAATGACTAAAATTTCTTGAAAAACACAGTCTAATCCACGATAGGCAGTATGGATTCCGTCAGTGCAGATAAAATGCCGACCTCCTTTCTTTTGTCACCCATTCTTGGAACAAGTCTATGGAACTACACGGTGAAACCTAGATTGTCGCTCAAGACATACCCAAAGCATTCGACCAGGTCTGGCACGCAGCGCAGGTTAATAAACTTCCTGCCTCTAGCCTACCACCAAACCTCTGTACCTGGACAGCAAATTTGCTCTCCAACCGGAGCATTTCTGTTGTCGTGGATGGCTATTCCTCTAAACTCTATTCAATTAATGCAGGAGTCCCTCAAGGTTCAGCTTTAGCCCTTACTTTGTTTTTTCTCCACATCAATGACCTCCTCTCTAGCACATCCAACCCAGTTCACAGTTACGCGGACGACAGCATTCTCTACTCAAATATACAATATTCTAAGCCTGTCTGTTTAGCCCAATTAGATGAGGATTGCAAACTCATGGAGGGTTCTGTCTCTGTGGATCTCCAAAAAATATCAGACTGGGAAAGTAGAAATGTTTTACAATTCAACTCCACCAAATCTCAGTATTGCTTTCTATCTCATAAGAGATACACCAGCCCTAGACCCATCACAATGAACAATCAAGTTATTCAAAGTAATAAGTCCTTTTCACTTGTTGGCATTTCTGAGGATCCAAATATCAATTGGCACCAACATGTCACATCAATTGCAGAAGCGGCTGGTAAGAAATTAGGTTTCCTCTTCCGGGCTCGCAAATACTTTTAACCAGCTAATCTCTATACCTTATATACTTATACTATATACAAATAAGGCCAAACCTCTAATACTCCTCCCACATCTGGTGTGCCGCTGCCACTTCTACACTCGCTATCCTGGACTCCATTCAGAAAAGAGCTATACGTCTCATCGATGACCCTACCCTCACCCAAAGGCGGCCATCCCTTGCCCACCGACGTGCCGTATAGATATCTGCACAGGCACTGCTCAGACGAGCTTTCTTCCATAGTTCCTCCACCTGCTGCCCCCAACAGATTTACCAGGGGACCAGAGCTAACGCACCCTTTTACTGTCCAGGATACCAGACATAGAACATTTTGTTATGCCCGCCTTTTTTGTGCCGAGCACTTCCAAGTTCTGCAATTCCTTGCCGGCACATGTTTTTCCTTCTCCTCCGAACCTCCAAAACTTCAAGTCCGGAATTAACAAGTTGCCTCTTTCCTCCTTGTCGACACCCACGGTACGATGGTACTTAGGCTGTCAGCTCTCGGTGTGTGTGGTTGAAATATATTTAAAAAAAACCTTGGACGGGTGATCCTAACACCCCATAAAATAGGTAACATAGCCCCTAAGAAGGCAGTGGACTACACAAAAGTCTAGACCTGTTCGGCAATTAGGGAAACGATCCGTGCACAAAAGACTCATTGTGATCCCGGCGCTGAGAGGCCAAAGGCCTACACGACCCCTTACACTATCTACAATCAATCCACAATCTACATACAACACGTGTTCATTGTTAAAGTTGGCATCAATGTTTTCCCAAAAAATGCTGAAAAGTAAAAAAAAAAACTTAAAGCATGTCTATTTTGCTTGCGACGGGGACACTTTTTGAACCCAAAGAGTATTTATAGCATTTAACTCCTAGCTTTGGCTACCTCTACCCTCTTAATTTGAATAGAAAATATATGCCGCTTGGCACCTTTTTAAAAGCTATTTTGATTCTCTATCCAAGGCTGCAATTTTAAAATCTACTGATTAGTTTTCAGATATTTGCTAAGTATAGTTGGAGAACCCAAATCACCACAACACATTTAAAAAACCCTGATGATCGTTCGATAGATAATTCATCCTCTGATCACTCTAACTTGGTTTGCGAAACGATTGTCAGGTTTTTTTTTAATGTGTTTGGGTGATTTGAGTTCTCCAAGTGTACTTATTGGTACTTATCACAGGTTCCAATCCTCGATTAGTAAATATTTGTTCCCAAAACTTCAAAATAAAGTGTGAGTTATAGTAGTGAATTTTCATAAGAATTATATACTATTAATATACGGCATATTAGTAAAGTTAAGTTACAGAGACCCTGAAGATCTATTTTAGAGGTCCTAGTACGTGCACATTTGAAGAATCCTTTCGAAAGTGTTACCATCGATATATCTCTATAATCAAAAAAATCTTGTGTTCTAACTCCTTTTGAGAGGTCTAGATTTTGCTACATCTGCAGATAGTGTAAGTCTCTTTAAAAGAAGCTTGTATTACAAATTTCATTAAAGTTATACAGAAGATTTACAGAAGGAAACTTAATTCATATTTAGAAAAGTAATGTATCTGCCAAGTTATAAACGTAGCAGTTATTTTTCCTTATTAATCGCCATTATGATTTCGTTTCAGTCAACCTGATCAAACCGGTTTTTTCAATAACAACTACAGCAATAACGAAATTGTAATTTCAGGCTCAAAGGTGACAAACTAATTTAGGCGTTTTAAACAAAAATAAGATCTTGTTCAAAACGTATGAAATCTGTGTACTATTGTTTATCCAAATGTCAAAATAAAACATAAGAAAACATACATTCATTGAGCTGGTTTCGATAGCGTAACCTTCTGCTTAGGAGACAAGCGCGGTAACCACTGCGCTATCTAGACACACGTCAAGAAACATTTTATTTGCGTGATACTTTAGATCGGCTTCATGCCACGGATATTATATTCAAAGTATACATAATTAATTATTTACAGAAAATTAGCAGAATTATCATTGAAACACATACCATAACTGTTTCTGTCTTATATGACGTCTTATGTTTAAGTTTAAAGATGAAAGACACTACTTTAGAATCATTTTTTTAGAGACTTGGCTTGATTTTGTTTAAATTTCTGTTATATTATGCGACAGCATAATATGTCTATGATGCGCTAAAACTGTGTTTAAGGCCGTTGATAAAGCTACAAATATAGTGTATTTTAATAATTTATTGAATCGCCTAGTTAAATAACAATCAATTGGCAACTTTGAAATTTCAGGTCGTGTTATTTTCCATAATTTCGGCCGAAATTTCACGATTGTTGGTTCGGGTAGTATGTATTATGCCTCGTATATATTTACTTTGGTTACCGTTGATGTATGGTTTATACCTGTTGTATGAATTAATCTGGGCGTGGCAGTTAACTACTCTGTCAGGCAATGGACCACTAAGTCGTTTCAACGCATTTCTTTGGGATTTTAGTTTTAATTTGGAAAAAAATATTGTATACCAAACTACTTAAAATTCACAACATAGGTTTACCTGCACTATTTCTAGCCACGTGTAAAGTCTCATTCCAGGTACTCTTATACTTACAAAAATATAGCGTTTTCAAAAAGTTTTCCCCGATTTTCCACCGGAAAAACTTGAGCGTAAGGTCTGATTAACGAACTCGACCTCGGTTTTCGTGCGAAAAAGATTTTTGCCAAGTTTGATTGAAATCAGTTTAATATTTTTTGAGTTATCGCTCGGATACATATATATATATATATATATATATATATATATATATATATATATATATATATATATATATATATATATATATATATATATATATATATATATATATATATATATATATATATATATACACATATAAAAGTTTTGATGGACCTTGGTTTTGGGTTCTAGGGACCCAAATTCGCGCTCATCTGAAGAAATTTTTTTAAAAGTTTTTCACCGTGACCTCTCTATTAGCGAATTTTTCTTAATGAAAATTCGCTAAAACCCAAAATAATAGTATCTATTCAGAGTTTAAGCCATCGATTTAAATTCCATAGTGCAGAGATTCTCAAACTGTGCGGTGGCATTTCCCTACGGGAGCGTGATAACACTAAATGGTGGGCGCCAGCACATTGAATAAAAAAATTAGAAAAATGTGTTATTGAAAAATTTATTCAATTTACTGCAATAAAATAAACAGAATACGCTTTCATAGGATTGTATCAGTACTTCACGATGTATTTACTGATTAGCTTAGCAATATTAATTTTAAAAAAAATTAATAATTATTACTGACTGCTTTGGGCCTGTCTTGCAGAACAAAGTTATTCGAAACATCTAGGCTCTTTTTCTATATTTGGCTGAGATCTATATTTTGTTTTCAAAGCAACCACCGCAGAAAATCAGGTTTCTTAAAGGTGGGATGTTGAAAATGGTAATAGTGTACGAACCGCTTTTGTTTTCATTGCAGAAAACTCATCATCCAAACCTGCCCATAATTCAAAGGGTGATATATTGCTGAATTGTCTTTTGATATCGCCACTTGTGGTCATGTCTATAGAGATTTCTTCTTCGGCATTTGAGAGACCTTCGGGGGTATTTTAAAATTGATCCCTAACCCACTCGCAAGTTGAAATCAGCAGGGAAATACTTATCAAAATTCTTTGCCAGCATGGCGAATCGATTTTCAATAGTTACAAAAACAACTTTCGCATGTGGGCTCTTTTGTGTAACTTACCATGTACTTGGGGTTTTCAAGGAAAGTGAGCCTTGATAAAACCCCTTAAAACGATTTAAACACAGCAATTTAATTATCACACCTCCTGAACTCCATTGTGGCTGTTTCTTTTACTGCTATATATAGCTCTCAACTATAGTTGAGACACTTGCTGGAGTGTCGAGTGTGAACGTCTAAATCTAGAAAGAAGTGTTCAGAACAAACTGTGAGGAGCAAATAATTATACCATATAACATGTATTACGGTATAAATACAATAGCTGTGTTGTTAGATGAATATAATGGTTTGTGTACCTAGTGACAGCAAAGCTATTTAAAAGTATTGTAGTTATATTTGATTCTTGAAACAAGCTATTTGACCTATTATTTCTGAACGTCATCACGTATGGGTTTGACATGATTAAAGGAAATTAAATGATGCTAGAATCCTTCACCCATGTAGTTTTGGCATGGAACAGTTTGTCCTGGAGGAAATGGAGATCTACAAGTACATAAATGGCTCCAATAATAATGTTCTTAATGTTTCAAACACCAGCAGCATAAACTTTCCTTCCATTTACAGAAACCTTATTGAATAAACTTTCAATGGTAGTGCTCTAGCTCCATATAATTAAAGTGCGTGTTTTGGTACCAAGTTCAAGAATAACCTTCTTTTCACATACAGAAAAACCTGAGTGAATAGACTTTCATTAGCAGAAACCTGACTGGAACTTTTAATGGTAGTGCCCCGTATGACGTGTGATCGATTACAGCCATAGAGCAAAGATCGGTTGTTTCTTTGGGTCTCTCTTCGCGCCGTTGACATTTTCTCCGCCAGCCGTAGTTCACATGCAATTTTTGGTTGTCACGTCACTTGTCACCTTCAGTTTACATTTTTAAGTCAAATATCTAGAGATCCATTGGACTCCATTTTGTTCGTTTGATAAAATTAAGCTAAAAAATAAGCATCTTTTGCATTCATCCTCTGATTTCTTCAAGTCTTGTGATGTTCCTGCCTTCCTGTTTTACACAGCTTCTGTTTGGTATCCTGAAGACAATGGATGAAAAGCCAAACTTTGACAACATTTCATATAGCATTTTCCTGTAATTGAGACAGGAAATTTGTAAGTATTAACTCAAATGTGGCATCCATGTCCTTCTTTTCTTTCTGAATTTCACATGTTCAGATGTTCTCGGGGAGTTCTGCTCGGCTGTGCAGCCTGCTTTGATTTTATGTTTGTGCTTTTCTATAGCTTTTTATGTAATTTGACTAGTTTGAATTTAACTTATTGCTTGTGACTCCATAAGAGTGTTGTTCATATTTGTGGGACCTCAGTTCCGTTTTAAGTTTTTAAATTTTAAATTTTACATTTTTATAGAAATGTTTTATAACTCCTGACACTAATGTCAGTTTAAATATTGCATGGCCGTTAGGGTTACTCTGTATTTTGAACTTAGCTTTGCTGGACTTACCAGAAACATAGTTTCTGACAACCACCTTTTTACATTCTAGGTCTAAAACCCTGGAGATGGCACGATAATGTGTTGAAATGCGTAGGGTTTTAAGAATAAATCAGTTTGTCTGGTAGTAAAAGCCTTTAATTTCCTTTAATCAAGCTATTTTATCGATCTGTGACCACAGTAGGTTTACATGCAAAATAAATAAATCTCATTTCTGAACGTGACACAGTCTGAGATAGACATAACTAAACATTAAATGAAAGACTTCTCTCCAGACAACAAATCTATTTAAAAAATATTTCCCGACGCGTTTCGACACTCTAAGAGGTCATCTTCAGTGGATAAATCTAGAATCATAACAAAAACGGTCTATCATAAAAACGTTAGTCTCACTGGTAGGCAATTGTGCTCTAACCTGCACTTGTTTTGCTATCGTGATCTCTCTTTACAAATATTTGCTACAGTTACCGTCGTTCCAAATAATACTCCCAATTTCTACTTACTTAAGTTGTTGGCCGTTGAGCTTCACATACATTTTCGCTAACAAATATGTTGGTCTTGAATCCTTCCTTACCCCCAATGGGTGCAAGCCTACAAACTTGAAGTGTGGTAGTACTTATTAACCTTCGTCCGCATGACAGGGTACCTGGGTACCCATTCTGTTTTAAAAGTGCTGTTTCTATTTGTCAATGTTGATATTTATGCCTGAGGTGTTGTGACACCTCAGAATTCATTATAAAAAACCATTTTCTGCCAATGTAGTATTTTTTATAACTTTTGAAAATTATATAATAGACATTGAAATGTTTTATACTTATTCCTCACGTCAGGGGTACCCCGGTACCTACTAAAATTAAAATTAATTTATTTTGTTGCAAATCTTTAACTTTGGGGCACAGTAATAAAAAATTAACACTCTTTATTTGAAATAGTATATTAATTTTTTATATATTTTTTATTACAATAATTCTTTTACAGTTTGCAATTGTAACACTTATTTATTTTCTCACAATGTTCGTCGCATATTGGGCGGCTACCAACGTCAGACGATTTTCTGGTTTTTCTCTGTCTTTTTGTAGTGCTCGACACACGTAACATTTACTTGATACTTGAAGGCGTCCGGTTTTATCTCTGGGATGATTCTTTTTTTACAACCGGCGGTGGCAGTTTGTATCCTAATGGACCTTCTAACATGCACTCAATTCCCGATTTGGTACTAAAATGTTGTAACACCTTTGGTGATTTGGCTCTCAATTCTATGCTCGGTCTAGATAATTGCTTTCCAAGTTCTTGAACAAAATTTTCTTCTTCTGAAGAGGGTTATTTTCAGTATAAATAATATATGCTGCTAATGCTTCTATATCAAGCATGTTATAAAACATTGCAAGAGGCCAACGGTTTGTTCGACGTTTGACAGAGTAGTGCGACACCATCTTATCCATATTATCAACACCACCTTTCCCTGAATTGTAATAATGGATTATTTCAGGTTTTTTCTTTGAACCAGATACATTTGCAGTGTCGTGCATTGTGGATAAGAGTATTACAGCTTTTCCCTGTTTTGGTACGTATGAAACCAGTGTGATATTATCCTCAGAAAATCCAAACGTAGAAGAATGTTCTCCCTACTTTTATTTGGCAACATCTCTGGCGGTATATAAGGTCTTTTTTTTTTAGCGTACCCACAACAGAAAGTTTCCATGGCATTAGAAACCAAGCTACGGGAAGTATGGTGAAAAAACTATCCATCACAACATTTCTCCCACTATTTTTATAATGAATGAATAAATATTTTACCACACGCTCACCTTGATTTTGTTCACGACCTTGCGATGACTTCCCTGTATAAATTTTCCCCACAAGAGGGTAAGAATTAGCTGCACCGCACACCCATCAAATTTTTATACCATATTTGGCAGGTTTGGCTGGCATATACTGCGTGAACCTGGCCCTGTCTCTATACGGAAATGGTTGTTAGTCAACCGTTAGGCATTCAGACGGTGTATAATTCAATTTGAAATTTTGCATCAATAGAAGCCAAAGTTCCGCTTTATCAGTTTTCAATCTATCGGTTCTGGTATTCATATTGTCAAAACTAACAAATCTTTGGATGGAATAAAATCTGTTGACTGACATTGTCGCATGGTACAATGGGTAAGCATCACTATTCCACAAGTCTCTCAGATTTTCTTTCCTAGAGTGTCGCACTCTAGCAGTAATCAGTATCCCATGATAACCATCAAATTCTTCTTGTGTGAGAGGTTTACAAATTTTTGGTGGTTTGTTGAAATGCTGTTTATTCCACTCCGCGTGAATGGTTTTAGCTTTGCGGTTTGTTTCTCGAACTATAATGTTGCACATTTCTGCAGTAAAAATGCGTGCGAAAGTTTCCCGAACGGAGAGGGAATTTGTTGTCTTCAACGGTCCAGATTTTTTTTCGCAAAATATTTTGTAACAGCGTTTGACGAGCAGGCATTGGGGGACTGGGTTGCCAGGTAGTTCCGTTTTTAGAACGCAAAACTAGGTCATCACAATTATCAACCTCAACCTCTAGCTCCTTATCTTCATAATTGTCTTCCTCGGCAATGTCCAAGTCTTCTATGTCTGATTCTTCTGCTTGGTTATTTGTTGATGTCAACAAAGGCAGTAAATATTGGTCTTCTGATTCGGAGTCTTCAATTTGTTTATTGTCGTTATCACTCTCTGAATCAGATTCCATAGCATTTAATTTCTGAAGATAACTTACTTACTGTTCATAAATCATTATGTAAATAATCAGGTACATAGGAGAAATGTCAAAAATTATAACAAAAATGTAGTTTATTATCATTTATTACTTTTATAATCCACGTATCGTTTGAATTCCGAACTGGAAACTTCTCTAAATTTTTCTGCCATTCCGAAAATTCACTAATCGCAGTACAATTTTCAATCGAAAATAGTGTTGTTTAGTCAGCGGTAGACAACAGACTAAATAAGTGCTCTAGCATCCTCACAAATATCGGATCACGAAAACAATTATCCGAAATGCAGAATCCGTTGTTGTCAAGAAAACACTGAGCGAAACGGCTTATAAAACTTTTCTTGGAACACCAGTGGTGACATTATAACTATAAATATTTATAAGAATTAGAAAACTAATGATTTCTAGAATGGTAGGACAATGATTATTGCGGGTACTCGGGTACCCCTGTCGTGTATTATGCGTTAAAATTTTATTCGTGAAGGCGATGGTTAATTAATTAATTGATAGTTTGGTAATTGCAACTTGTTTGTGAATTAGCAATAAAAACACAAACATATTGTAACTTAATTTACTGTTCCCTGTGTGAACGCAACCTTAGAATTACTCGCATGTTGTATAAGCATTGTCGGCAAGTTAAAAATACTACAATATGCTACCTTGTTAACAGCAGCTCTGGTCAACCGAGATTTGCATATTTGTAATTAAGTGTAATTAAATATTGTAAAATGTGAATAAATCATCTCAGTTTTAAGTACATGTAATTGCATTAAGGCGTTGCTGAATAGCAGAATTTTATGAAATGAGCAAAAATGATTTCTTTTGCGTCATAAGTCATAAAAAAATGTAAGACGAAGGAGACATTTTTAAAAAAATATCCTCACTTTATTTTTTTCCCGACTTTTGAATTTTGAAAAAATTTCTTAAATGAGCGCTATTTGGGACCCCTGGAACCCAAATCCGAGGTCGATTTCAGACCGTATCTGTTTATATATATATATATATATATATATATATATATATATATATATATATATATATATATATATATATATATATATATATATATATATATATATTTATGTGTCACATCTATAACTAAAAAAATAATGGACCGATTTTGATAAAACTTGGTGAGTACCTTGCATCCACAAGTGGCTTGGAAAAGTTGGATAGCCAGGAAAATCCGCCGAGGTTTTCCCGGAAAAATTTGTATTTTCTTTAAAAAAATATATATATCTCCGGAATTAACAAAGTAAGGTTTTGGTACGCACGTTTACGTCATTATAAGTAAGTTACCTACGAAAATTTAGCTCTGTAGGTTGAAGGACAAAAAAGTTACAGGCATTTAAAGAAAAAGAAATTTGGGTTTTCCTCAAAACGTCAAAGTGGCGATTTAAAACGTCAAAATTGGTAATATTTAGACAAAAAACCTGAAACTAATATGGGCTATGGAAAAAAATGTCTCAAGAATAATATTTTACAAAGCCTGAAGTCTTAGTTTCAATCGTCATTGTCCTTCATTTTACTAAAATATTCTCAGAAAATTCATTTCAAATAGACCCTTTCTCTGATGCTTTGGCAGTAGTGTTAGCTATAGAGTTTATCGTTTAATGGTATATAATTTTTGTCGAATTTTCGTAAAAAATTTACTAATGGGGATATCCGTGTTTATACATATATATATATATATATATATATATATATATATATATATATATATATATATATATATATATATATATATATATATATATATATATATATATATAGATATCGTACCGATAACTCAAAAAATAATAACCTGATCTAGATCAAATTTGGTAAGTATCTTTCTTTTGCAACTGGCTTGGATAAGCTCGTTATCCAGGAAAATCGGAGCAGGTTTTCCCGGAAAATTTTGTGTTTTCTTTCTAAAAAAATTCATATCTTCGGAAATAACAAAGTGGGTGCAACCAAATTTGTTACGCGTATTTGTATTATAAATAGTGAACCACGTACCAAAATTTAGGTCTCTAAGTTTAAGGAGAAAAAAGTTACGGGCAGCTAAAGAAACAAATTTTGGAGTTTTCCTCAAAACGTCAAACTCGCAATTTAAAACGTTAAACTCGCAATTTAAAATGTCAAACTCGCAATTTAAAACGTCAAACCTGGCAATTTTTTTGGCAAAGAACGTGAAACAAATACGGATTGTGAAAAGGAAATGTTGCAAGAAGAGTGTTCTGCGAACCCTTAAGTTTCAGATTCAACCATCATTGCCCTACATTTTACTAAAATTTTAACAGAAAATTGATTTAAAATAGATCCTTTCTCTGATGCTTTGGCTGTCGGTTTAGTTAAGTTGATGCTTTCGGTGTAGGTTTAGTGAAGTTTATAGTTTAACGGTCTATAATTTTTAGCGAATTTTCAAAGGAACAAATTCGTTGCTGCATTTTAGCATTTTTTATCGAAATATGATGCAGGTTTGTAAGAAAAAAATCTGGACGCAGTAAGTGCGTTTTGGTAGCAAATTTTCCTTAAATCCTTCAAATTTCAATAACTCAATTTGCTATAAATGTAAGTTTTGTTGGCTAGGAAACCAACCTTTAACTTTATTTTCGGAATTTTTTTATATAAACGCAGCAAGGGCGTTTTGGTTGCGAATTTTCATTAAATGTTTCAAATTTTAATAACTCAATTTGCTATTAACCTAAGGTTCATTGGCTAGGAGACCAGTTTTCTCGGAAACATTTAAAGTTTATTTTCGGAAAATTGTTGTACATTTTCAAATAATTATTTTGATTAAATATGGTACATTGTTCCTACTATATAGGTTATACCGGTAACCAAATTGATGCCTGCTCGCATTAGAGCGATATATTTGTCATTAAAAACATTTTTATGAAAATTTACTTCCATAACGCACTTGCTGCGTCCAGAGGTTTTTTTTTGTTAGTTATGTGATCTACTCACCAAACATGCTTTCGGAATTGACGTTGTGTGCCATTAAATGCTGCTTCCTTTTTATATCTGGATCCAAGAAATAAAAGCATTTTATTTGCAATAATCAAATTTATTAAAAATGCAAAACTGTCCAATGATCTGTAAAATGGGTTTCTGCTCGTAACAAACCATGTTCTAATCACAGATAGATTATAAAGATTAGGGAAAATCCTACACTAGTTCCAAGTGTTATTAGCTATGTTTCCCGGGGTGTCTGTGTGTTGTCTTTAAGTCGCCATTATTATAACATGAAAAGTGTCTTCGTTGATATCCTTAACCAGGCAGCACTCAGGTGAACATTTTTTACGTCATCACCCAGGCGGGGTCTGGTGGGGCCTAACTTTGAAATGATAACATTTTTTTTCTTTGTTTTAGTTCAAAAGAATCATATTTATATTTACAACTTATGAAACAAAAAAAACACAAACTTGATACAAACACTACATTTATTGTCTGAATAGCTCAAATCAGAAAATATGGAGATTTATACACAACACAAATATGCCTTTTTAAAAAAATTCACAAACAGAAAAAATAATTCTTAAAAATTGAAAATATTTTGGAAACAGCAAAAAAAGTTCAAACTAGACAAACTTCAAATGGCGTGGCAGACAAAATAAACATAATAAAAGTAGTTATCACGTAATTGGCTACAATTTTCGCACAAAAAATTTAGATGCTCTAAACACAGATATTTTTCGCAGTGTTCACAGAAGTACCCCCACTTTCTGTCTTTATTTCTGGGACATTCTTCACATCTACCACGTCCTGTTTTTTGTATTTTACGCGGAGGAGCATTTGTCTCGCCTAGCACACTAGCAATTTTGAACCGAAGTTCTCTTGTGAGTCGAGGGTTATTTTTTCTTTGGTGCAGACTTGGCTCTATCAAAGCTAGACCCAGCTCTTCCAAAACTATACGACGCTTTTTTGAATAGTTGTTGGTGTTTGTCCTATAAATGACCTGGCTATTAATTCCTGCTGTATCCATTAGAGAGAAAAATATTCTCAGTGGCCATCTTCTGAAATTCCGAGCTACACTGTAACTTCCTGACAATTCATCGACAACGTCTACACCGTCTTTGGTAAAATTGTAAAAGCTTACAATTTTCGGTAGATTTTTATTCCCCGTAGATTCATCTACCTCGTCATCATGATGAAGAGAGGAGAGCAAAATAACATTTCTACCCTTCTTTGGTACGTACGATGCCTATGTGTTGTTTCCGGAATGCAAACATTGAACTCTTAGATGGTCTATTCTTTAGTTCTAGTAGCGCTAACGGTATCTCTCGTTTGTTTTTCCTAGGCGTTGCTACCGACGTTAAACTATGCTTTTCACGTAACATATTCACAAGTTCTTAGAAATTGTACCAGTTATCAAAGGTAATATTTCGATTACTACCAGAAATCGGCGCTACTAATCTTTGCCCAATATCGACAGGTTTGTTGCTTGATTGATAAACCCCATCCGGATAAGTTCCTGCATAAACTTCCATATTAAGCACATAAAATGTGCGAGTGTCCATCATAGCCTGGATTTTTATCCCATATTTATCAGGCTTGTTGATATATAGTGGCGGAAAGAACAGCGACCTCGAAAGGTCTCTAATTTTTCGTCTATCGTTAAATATTGTCCTGGTGTATTTGCCTGTTGACAGTTGGAAATAAACTTTTCAAACACAGCCTGTATAGCTGCAAGTTTATATAATTTCAGGCGCTTTTGTCTGTTGTCTACGTTGTCAAACATTGAAGCAAAAATGTGAATCTATTGAAAGCCATTACTGTACGAAATATATCAATGCCCGTTCCATTTGTTCCCCAGAGTTATTTTAAATGGCGATGGCTTGTTTACACAATCAATATACAAGATACCAAATAAAGGCTTTATTTCAGTTACGTTGGTATTGCTACAATATTCCTTCTTTTTATAGCCTACAGCTTTTTTTGGCAATCATAACGTTTGTGTAATCTGTAACGCTGTCAAGAACTGTTAAGTCAAAAAACAGAATCCAGCAATCCAACGGAGTTTTCGCATCTCTAGCACAAGGTTTGCATCCTGGTAATTTTGAAATTATATTTTCTGTCCTAGTTCTTACTCTGGTATTTCTATACTGCTTGCTCTATTTTGTAATAGAGTCCTCACCCACATAATACCCACCTCTATACTCACTTATTTCATTTTCAGGTACTTATTCAGCAATTTCGGCACCATTCTCTCCAATTTCACCAAGAGAATGACAGTTGTGGACGCTTAGGTGATCAACTACATCATTATCCTCAGATTCTATAAATTCCTCCTCGTCATCTTTGCATTCTTCCCAAGGCGCCATACGTTTGGCTTGTTCTTTTTCGTAATATGACATGGTGTAAACTAACTTACGTTATTGTAAACAGTGTACTTTAATTTATATCAAGGTAACCACTCACCTTTCTATGTAAATTCGTAGTTTTATAACATCAAACAACGTAAGGTGATGTCTCTCGGATCTTCAGGTATTTTGGAGCGTTCTTACTCGACTGGTGATCAACTCAATAGTAAAAGAGGCTAAGAGTTTTCTTCATAAACATGTTTTAGAAAGCTACAGGCAACCAGAAAAACATACGTGATGTGAACCCAAAGTTACAACATAATTTATAACACGGAGGGTATGATGGACCCCACTTGGGTGATGCCGGGTTAAGGTAATAGTATGTTATTTTAGGTGGAAGGGAGTAATGTTATTAAATATTGGATGGTCTATTTGCAGCATATGGTACACAGTTAAATAGTGCTAATTTATACAGGGTCGCTGATAAGTCTGGAAACGGTCGATTATCCGGGAAAATATACAAGGTGTCGAAAAAAGTTTTATACAAAAGTTTTTGGGTTCTTCAATGTCTACTAGGCGGTGATAATTTTATTTATACAGGGTTGGTCATACAGGCGTGGCACACCAATATTAATTTTTTTTAATGGAACACCCTATATATTATTCGATATTTCAATCCTTCTCTTAATTTTGAGCAACATTTATGAGAAGCATAATGTACCTAAACTCAATCGTTTCCGGGTAAAAAAATAAATAAAAATAAACGCTACTGTTTTTAAAATCTATTGGATGAAGAACAAAAATAAATGAAAAGTAGAATATCTCTTGAAAACAATCTGTGAGTGTGAAAAGAACCGGTTGCGATGTTTTTAACATTGTTTGGAATCCCAAGATAAGATAAGATGCCCATAAGAAACGCAGTATTATTCTTTTGTTTTAAAATGTTTCCAGGACAACGAATGTCAAACATTCATTCAGTGTCAACAGTTTTGAAACATTAGTAATTTAGTGTCAACAGTTTTTGTGCAAAATGGCAAGTTTAAGTGAAACCGAACGTATCGAAATTTTAATGATGATAGGGTACGTTGATAGAACACGAAGTTTTGCTTAAGTGGTGATTATGTTCAATGAGTTGCATCCTGAGCGGGAATCGATCTCCAAATCCACAGTTTCGAAAACTTTGCATCGTTTTCACGAAACTGGCGGTATCAAGGATAAACCTAAAACTGGAAGGCCAGTAACCGTTACAAATGAAGAAAATTCTTTGAATGTAATATTGGATGTGGTGGAAAATCCGAAAACTTCGGCACAGCAATTGGCTTTAAATCACATTATGAGTCGATATTCAATTCAAAAGATTACGAAGCGGGAAAAGTTCCGTCCATATAAAATTCATTTATTGCAAGAACTGAGTGAAGACGATTTTGATCGCAGAATCGAGTTCTGTGAACTTATTATGGAGAAGTTACGCCAAAATTTTAACTTTGCCAACCACATTTTGTTTTCCGACGAATCTACATTTTGTTTGAATGGACAAGTCAACCGACACAACTGTAGGTACTGGTCAGACGAAAACCCACATTGGATGGAACAAATTCACACCCAAAGACCGCAAAAAGTAAATATTTGGTGTGCTATTATTGGTGGACATATCATAGGACCTTATTTTATACACGGTGATTTGAACTCTGCTCGATATTTGACACTTTTGCAAGAATCAATTGTTCCAGACGTAAGTCGATTATTTCCGAACAATAACGACCCAAATCTACCAGCGGAAGAAATATGGTTTCAGCAGGATGGGGCACCCCCTCATTTTGGAATTGAGGTACGGGAATATCTGAATCAAACCTTTCCTGGCAGATGGATAGGGCGCAGGGGAACTATTGAATGGCCAGCTAGGTCTCCCGACATGACGCCGCTTGACTTTTTTTTGTGGGGTCATGTAAAAAATTTAATTTAGCAAAATAGACCGCAGAATATTGAAGAGTTGCAAGCAAGGATTGTGCATGAAATTAATAACATTCCTCAAAACGCTCTTGTAAATGCAGTGCAATGTTTTGTTAAGCGAATTCATTATTGTCAGGAGGTCAATGGAGAACACTTTGAACATCTTATAAAATAGGATTCCAAACAATGTTAAAAACATCGCAACCGGTTCTTTTCACACTCACAGATTGTTTTCAAGAGATATTCTACTTTTCATTTATTTTTGTTCTTCATCCAATAGATTTTAAAAACAATAGCGTTTATTTTTATTTATTTTTTTACCCGGAAACGATTGAGTTTATGTACATCATGCTTCTGATAAATGTTGCTCAAAATTAAGAGAAGGATTGAAATATCGAATAATATATAGGGTGTTCCATTAAAAAAAAATTAATAATGGTGTGCCACGCCTGTATGACCAACCCTGTATAAATGAAATTATCACCGCCTAGTAGACATTGAAGAACCCAAAAACTTTTGTATAAAACTTTTTTCGACACCTTGTATATTTTCCCGGATAATCGACCGTTTCCAGACTTATCAGCGACCCTGTATACATATTTGCTATTTTGCATACAAACATTTTAGCAAAGGAGATAACAGTGCTCACTTATAAGTACAATTCGCTACAATACAGTTTTTAGACCTGACGATAGTATCGCTAACAAAAACTGTATTGTGATTAACTGGGTTCTCCAAATTGTACTTATAAATGCTCATCACAGGTTCCAATACTCACTCAGCGTTCACTTACATGTGCAGGCGTTATAATTTGACCGATAAATACTACTGGGGGCTCAGGTTGTTTCAGAATCTAATGCCAAACAAGAACCGTGTGGCTATATGAGCTGGATTATCAGTTCGAACCCGACAACAATTAAATTAAAAAAATATATTCTATATAATAAATGTTTAATGGGTAAAAGCAGCGGATGTACTGGCAGATTGTTGACGTTAATGTTTATATGGAACGTAACCCTGTGTCAACTCTAAAGACTAATATAACGGATTTTTATGTGTTTGCGTTGTTTGTTCTATGCAACTGCCGTGCCCTTTATGAAAAAAATGGATTACAAGCGAACAAATAATTACAAAAACATGTCGCTATTGACTAATAGACAGATGAATGATTTAAAGCCTTGTGATTCAGATGAGAAAATATAAATATGGGAAATATACTTCTATGGCAATTAAAATCAGTTGCACAATTTGCAAAGGGTAATATATGTATATTATTTACATGTGAAAGGACAGAGAAATGTCTTCTAGAGTAAACTAATTTACTGGTTTTACTTAAAATATATTGTAATGTAATAGAGTGTGGAACAACCGAATGGAATAAATTTAGCATTTTAATTATTGTTCAGATTTATACAAAATCACAAAACCGGTCATTTTTAGATAACAAAAAGACACCCTGCATCGTGAAAACTTTAACCCTACATTCAAGCCCCTTTATTCATCCGCCGATAACGCTAACTTGGTTAGTGAAACGATCGTATGGTGTTTTTAAATGTGTTGTGTTGACTTGGGTTCTCCAAGTGTACTTGTCCCTTCAAGTGACACTTGCAACCCCCAAATTTCATTAGGAAATAGAGGCTTGTGGCAGCTCGTTTGAAAGATCTTTTTATTCTCTATTTAAAAAAGCTACAGTTTTAAAATGTATTGCAAAAAATAACATTAAATAAAATGTTCATCTGAACGAATCATTTTGCTGCAACACACTAAAAAAATAACTCATCGTGCTTCATACTTGATAATGAGAAAACATAACACATCAATCTTAATGTGGGACATGTTCACAAAGCATGCCTTGAAATCTTGGTAGCATCCTAGGCGTAAATCCAAATGTCTTCTAAGGTTATCAGCATCTGATGCGTGACTGACCTAAGCGCAATCCTTCTAAGTCAGTTGTTTCGTGTTTTGTTTATTTTTAACGTCGGCCTATTTCCGCGACTATGGCCAATCACCGACGCCAGGGAGCAGTTTCACCTCACTATCCTGGAAATTTTGCTGAACTTCTGCCTTTCTGTAAGGAGGGTAGGGATCTTTAACGACATTGCATGGACACGGGACCGACGGCTTTACGCCCCCTCCGAAGGGCGGAACGTGCAGACATTCAACTTGCTCAAATACAATGCCAGAACCTCGGTTGATCTTAATGTTACAGTTTGTACTGAAAAAGTGAAAGGAGTACCCTGGGATCGAACCCAGTACCGTTCGGTTCAGAGGCACGCGTTCTTGCCCCTGAACCACCGAGGCTTTTTCTAAGTTAGTTAAACTGCGTGGCTTAGTTTTGTAGGACATACTTTTCACATATTCGAATAGGAAGAAGTCTAATAGCATAAGATAGAGTGATCATGCTGGCCAATCTTCTCCCTATCCATCAATTTGGAAATATTGTTTATTTATTTTTTCATTGGGGAATTTTCTTTAAGAAAAATTTGCTAATAGAGAGGTCATGATGAAAAGCTTTTGAAACAATTTCTTCAGGTGAGCGCGAATTTGGGTCGCTAGGTCCCTAGAACCCTCTAGACCTTGGTATATATATATATATATATATATATATATATATATATATATATATATATATATATATATATATATATATATATATATATATATATATATATATATATATATATATATCCGAGCGATAACTCAAAAGTACTAAACTGATTTAAATCAAACTTCACAAAAGTCTTGTGTGGGCTAAAACAGAGGTCGAGTTCGTTAATCAGCCTTTATGCTCAAGTTATTCCGGTGGAAAATCGGGGAAAGCTTTTTGAAAACGCTATATTTTTGTAAGTATCAGAGTAACATGTGGCTTGAAATAGCAAAGCTATGTTGCGAATTGTAAGTAATTTGGTACACACTATTTAGAGTTTTTTCCAAATTAAAAATAAAAGACATGCGTTGAGACGACTTGGTGGTTAAAGTCCAATGCCTGACAGACAGGGTAGTTAACTGCCACTTGTAGATCGATTCATACAACAGGTATAAACCATACATCAACAGTCACCAAACTGAATATATACAAGGCATAAAACATATTAACCGTACCAGCAATCGTGAAATCTCGGCCGCAATTATGGAAAATGACAGAGGACATGAAATTAAAAATTTGCCAAATAATTGTTATTTAACTGGGGGATTCAATCAATTATTAAAAGACACTATATTTGTAGCTTCATGAACGGCCCCAAATATAGTCTTAGCGCAGCATAAGTATATTATACTATCGCATAATACAGTAGAAATGTAAACAAAATGAAGCCAAGTCTCTATAAAAATGACTCTAAAATAGTTCATTTTATCTCTAAACTTAAACATAAGACGTCATATAAGATCGAAGTAGTCGTGGGATGTGTTTTAAAGAAAATTCTACTAATTCTGTAATTAATTGTTACGTATACTTTGAATATAATATCCCGGGCACGAAGCCGATCTCAGGTATCACGCAAACAAAACGTTACTTTACATAAGCCTAGACGGCTGAGAAGCGTCGGGATTGCTTCATAAACAGAGGATTACGCGATCGAATCCAGCTCGATGAATGTGTTTTTTATTTTTTATTTTGACATTTGGAGAAACAATAGTGCACAGACTTCATACGTTTTGAACAAGATCTCATTTCTGTTTAAAACCCCTGAATAAGTTTTTTACCTTTGAGTCTGAAATTATAATTTTGTTATTGTTGATATTGAAAAAACCGGTTTAATTAGGTTGACCAAAACGAGCTCATACTGGCGAATAATAAGGAAAAATAACTGCTACGCTTATAATTTTGGTAGATACATTACTTTTCTAAACATGAATTAAGTTTCCTTCTGGAAATCTTTTGTATAACTTTAATGAAATTTGTAATACAAGTTTCTTTTAAAGAGACATACACTTTATAGAGATATAGCAAAATTTAATTCTTTAGCTTCATAGAAAATTGAGTTTGGGGATTTTTCTGAAAAGGAGTTAGAACACATTTTTTTTAAAACAGAGATAATTTCGAAAGAATTCTTCAAATGTGCGCGTACTAGGTCCTCTAAACTCGATCTTCATGGTCTGTGTAAATTTAAAGTATTGACTTTAATAATATGCCGTATAATATTAGTGTACAATTCTTATGAAAATTCGCTATTATAACGCAATTGTGCGTCCCGAAATTTTATTATTTATTCATGCAGTATACATCACACAAATATTTGCAAGTCAGGAGAAAAATACACTATAGATGAAATCAATTAATTAACAAGTTGACCAAATATATATATATGAAAAATAGAATGCATCGTCAGCCAATACAAGCCTAATTTTTTTTAAAGATTTGTATTCGGGTTGTCTTATTTTATTTGGAAGTTTGTATAATCTACACTCAGCAGGTTGTTATTCCTTGTTGGATAATTACGGATTTCAGTCAGTTTCGTGTGGTGTGATTCCCTTTCTTTACAGGTAAAAGGCATCGCAAAATAAACACACAGTAAAGTTAGGGTCGTTGGTCTCTTAAAAACACAGCGACGGATCACTATAGGCTAGATCTCCAATAACCCTAACACCACATCACAGTGTGTGTAGTGAGCCCAAAACAATAGTGCATAAGAAAACACACTGTGTGTATATGCGTAATATGTTGAAACAAGAGTTGACTCCGAAACCTCCCCTGCCAGATTCTGCAAAATATATGAGCCACAGGGCATCCTCCGGCAGACGTAATCACAATACTCATCATAAACCAGCCTAGTGTCAATTATCACCCCTAAAAACATGACAAAGTTTTTTGTCTGAGCCCCGTTGCAATTCAGCGTAGGCCCAAGAGAAAAATAAGAGATGTTCCGCTTTTGTGTGGTTCAAACTCAATTGATTCTCTGAAAATCAGTCCTCAGCCACTGATATGTTTTGCTCATATTTGATTCAACCCTACATTTAACAGGATCAGAGCAAACAAGTTGGCATCATCCGCAAAGAGAACACACTTACCGAGTTTTACCGTACTGGGAGGCCATTAATGTAAATAATGAAAAAATGGGTCCTAAAACTGAGTCCTGAGGCACACCACATTTTAGGGTTTAGGTTCTTGATCGGGTATTGTCTGTTTCGACATATTTTGCACGATTTGTTAAATATTATGACAAAAGCAAGCAACTATTCTCACTGAAACTGTAGAACCTCAAGTTTTCAACCAAAATACTGTGTGATACACAGTCATGAGCTTTCGTCGGGCCACACCTTGTGCAGATATATGGGCCCGTCCTTTAAATCTAGAATTGTCAATGAGGAAATTTTTCGCGGGTGTAGTTGAACTGTCTTTTATAAATCCGAATTTTCTGTGAGATAAAATGTTATTTTGTGCCAGAAAAACAGTAATTTAATTATATAAGACCACTTCAAATATTTTGGCAAAAATGGGATGATTGCTTTAGGCCCGTAGTTTTTTAACAGGTCAGTGTCCCCTTTCTTAAATTATGATCTTACGTTGGAGAGCTTGATACAACCTGGGAAAATGTTATTGGAAATACAAAGATTTATCAAGTTTGTAAGAGGAACTACAACAGGATATTTTACACATTTTAAAATACGCATGTTGATGCCATCGCAATCGTAAGATGCAATATTATTTAAAGCGCCTATAACATTGGCGATAAGATATTTCGCTAAAGAAAAAATCACTTCTATTGCCATCAGTACTCAACTCTGACAAATAGCAGTTGTTGGACTTAGCAATCTGTGATATATTAATGAATTTTCATCAAGAAAATTCACTATTAGAGAGGTATCGATGGTAAGATTTTTGAAAATTTTTCTCAAACGAGCGGGAATTAGGGACCTTAGGACCCAATCCAAGGTCAGTTGAAAAGTTGCCTTGACTCTTTTCGTTTTTCAGTTATTTTGAAAAAAACAAAATTTGTCGATTTTTTTTCCATCAATATCTAAGTAGGCGTTGATCTGACATATCTAAGACTTTTGCCCTGCCTCTTTTCGTTTTCGAGTTATTTTAAAAAAATGTCGATTTATATTTTCTTCAATATCTAAGTAGGCGTCGATCTGACATGTTTAAGACTTGCACATTATTAGGACACTTTTTACATAGCAATCTTCATGTGCTATTCTCAACTTTGAATTATCATTTGTTTTTGAGCTACATGTATCAACGTTTGTTTTTATTATAGCAGCCATATTGGATTTTTTGCTCATGTGATAGCCTGTGAAAAGAGCTTACCACTGATGTACAACGTGCTTGAGAAATCTTGTAATTGCACTGAAAATTTCGATTAAAACCGTTTTGAGGATAGTAGGCTATGAAATCCAGTACCAGAAAACAAATGACAAAAAAAGTGTTCAAAAAGCAGTAGGCCATGGAGTCTAACAATAGACTTCAACTGTTAACGTCATTTTCCGTAATGATTCACGATAAAAAAATATTGTCATTTAATTTACAATACTTAATTAGGTAATAATGCTAGGCTAGATTATTATGTGAAACAGTTTAATAACGAAAGCCGGTAATAACAAATAGAAACTTAAACTCTACAAAACAACACAATTAGAAACGGAACTCAACAAATAATAAAATAGGAACTTAAAAATACACTAAATAGAAAATTGTTCAATATGGCCACCGTTCTGTTCAATCCACTTTATATACCTTTTTGAAACATGCTTGCAAACTCTGGTGAGGGTGTTTTGGTTAATATGATTTATAGCTTGCGTGATTTGTTTTGTAATTCATTGATATTTTGTGGTGGTACACATCAATCTCAGAGTACCCCAAAAATAAAAATCCATGTTTTTTATATCAGGACTTCGACCACACCAATGAACCGGCCCATTGTTACAAATGACACGATTATTAAAATTTTGGTACAAATTTTTTTTGACGATCCTAGCATTGTGAGCTGAACAACCGTCTTGTTGGTACCAAATCTCGTCTAAATTATCATGAACCCTTCTAATTGTTGGCCAGATATCATTTCTTAATAGATTAAGATACCTTTCCCCAGTTAAATTATTTTCAAAAAAGAACCGACCAACAATGCAGTTACCTGAATTATTTTAAAACTTACTGTCTAATCTACAAATAAAAATATCAGTTTTTCACCTAATAAGCTGCACCAAACATTAATACAAAATCTGTCTTGGAATAGTCTTTCTTTCTTTATATGTGGATTTTCATTTGCCCAATAATGCCTATTATAGCGATTATACACACCACAATTTGTGGATTCATCAGTTCATATTATTTTCAAATTAACATTTTCCTCTTGCTGATATTGTCCCTGATACCATCTGCAGAATTGAAGTCGCTTAGGGTAATCGTCATTTAGGCCTTGTACGATTGTAGGTTTGTAAGATGGTAATGACTTTGGTTTAATACACGGTGTACAGTACTTTTTGGAACGTCAATTTGTTCACCATAAAACCGAACAGATTGCGGAGGGTTTTCGTTTGAAACCTGTAACACGGCATTATTTCTTTATTCATTTCCAGGCATTGGTAGTTTCTTTGCGTGGAAGCAACCGCCGTTCAATAGATTGGTCACTATCCTGCGAAATATTTTGGTATTTGGTTGTCGTCTTTCTGGGTAGTTGTTGTGATATGAATTTGCAGCTGCCTCAGTATTTCGGTTAGAATGAATATAACATTCCAACATGTCAAAATATTCTTCATTACTGAACATATTGTTGAATACTATTTAAAATAAACAGGAAACAAACTATTTAGTACAAAATTTTAAGCAACGTGTTCAATACACCTCAAATTGTTCAGATAATTAAGCATGGCAGTACTCTTAATTGTCGCGATAGTGTTATATCCATAGCAACCTTTCTTCTGTTGTTTTTCAGTTGACTACGTTTAAAAATCAATTAATTTTTAAAAACGTCTACGTAAATAATTAATCTGCTTTTTATTGAGTTCTGCTAGCAAATTTAGTTATTTACTAGGCTTACCTATTTAATTAAATTATAACAACTTTTTAGGATAATGTAATGGAAAATATCATTTGTAATAATGAGCCGACACATTGGTTTGTTCAAAGTTCCTTTTTTTCGTGAATAATTACGGAAAATTATGTTAAAAGTAGAAGTCTATTCTTAGGTCCCATGGCCTACTGCGTTTTGAACACCTTTTTTGTCATTTGTTTTCTGGTATTGGATTTCATAGCCTACTATCCTCAAAACGGTTTTTCTCAAAATTTTCAATGCAATTACAAGACTTCTCAATCATATTGTACATCATTGGAAAGCCCTGTTCACAGGCTATCACATGAGCAAAAGGTCCAATATGGCTGCCATAATAAAAACAAACGTTGATACATGTAGCTCAAAAACAAATTACAATCCAAAGTTGAGAATAGCACAAAAAGATTATCTGTAAAATGTGTCCCAATAATATGCAAGCCTTAAACATCTCAGATCAACGCCTACTTAGATATTGAAGAAAATAGAAAACGACATTTTTTTAAATAACTCTAAAACGAAATACAAGTCATATTTTAAACAAGCATGAAATTCTACGAAACATTGCTGATTCAACCGTCTCCCTATCTCTAATAATAACGGAAATAGCAATACATTCCCATCCAGTTTGAGACACACCGTATATATGTATGTATCCAACCGATCAAAAAATAATTCATCAATCGAAAGCAAATTTGGCAATTCCCTGTATTTTTTTAATAGCTTGGATGAGTTCGTTAGAAATTTTTGATACTCGCATACTTTCAGAAAAAAAATTAAAACACTGTTTAAAAAATCAATATCTTTTAAATTATCAAAGGTATGAAACTGAAACTTTACACGCACGTAGATATAGTATTAGTAATCCTCTCTACCAATTTGAACTTAATCGGTTCAGTGAGTTTTGAGTTATAATCAAATAAAAAATAAATAATTCACGACATAACCTGAAATGACACCGAATGGGTGCCTATAATGTTACACAAGGTCAGACAGATATACCAGGGTTACGCTGCTTTTGCAATCAAATGCTTCAAATTAAATTTCACACGATCAGGTTAGAAAAATATGTCACAATAAACAAGCAGCGGGGTTGCCATTTGCCAAAACTGTCATCTGAATTTGAAGATATGAGGACAATATATAGTAATAAATAAAAATTTTAATGAGAGTTTTTCAATTTGTTTAAAGGGAATCTAAAACAACGTTTTATTATGTATAAATATCAATCCCCCTATTCTTCAAGGTATGTAAAACCCATCACCTTCTTCTAGTTAAATCTGAGAACGGCAGTTAGCTCTTTGTTGTTTTGCAAACTGACACTAGGGGGGAATCGAACTTGAGGTTATCTTCGTCTTCTTCTTTGTTTAGAGACGTCACAAACAAATAATAAGACTCAGCTAATACCTTACCATCTTGGAATAAGGTACTTATTGTTTACATTTAGTTTTTAGTGAATTTTCATTAGTATTTACTCTTCATGTCGTATATGAAAAATTTGAGGTAAATGAAACTACATAATATCATGCAGTAGTTTAAATTATACCAATAAACAGATGTGTAAATTATTAAAAATTTTAATTTCAAAATTATGTATTGTTTATATTTATGTATTTCATTTTCAAAAAGTATGGATACAGCAATAGTAAATAAATGTTGGAAAGGGATTAGGTGCAGCGTGTGCGTTATGGTAGCGACTTTATGTAAAAATATTCCAAATGGTGATAATTCAATTACTTATTAAATTAGAATTTTCAGTTTAATACATACTAAAACCTATATAAAATCAGCATGGGTACTAAATTTAAACAACAACACAATGAGCTTCACAAGCAGCAATACATTTGTTTTAGAAAACCATTTTTGTTATTTCGTTTGCAGAAACTGTGTCGATTTTGTGGACTAAAACGGATTATCTAAGCGTCTAATAAGGAAAAATACTTACCACGTTTATAACTTGGCAGGTACATTCGTTTTGTAAATAAAAATGAAATTTTCCGTAAATTTGCAGATTAGCACACGGGGGTTTTTTAGAAAAAAAAATCAGGAGCATGCCTAAATCTCCTCCTACGGGATGCACAAACCACAGGAAATATTTCTTGCAAACAGCCCCCAGGAAAGTTACGGGACCAGGAGTAAATAGGGGTGTTGCGCGGGGAAGAAGATAAAAAGTAAATGTGAGCAAAAAGTTCGAAAAAAATCAGCTTAGTTGGACCTCTATAAGCTACCTCTATCACATTTTCCAGGTATACCTCCTTAAAATTCTGTTTATACCGCTCAGAACCCCTATATTTACTGCAGGTCCTGTAGCTCTCTTGCGGGTTGTTTCCAAGTCAGTTTTCTTGTTTAAATTGTTCTTGTTTATGCATTGAGGGTGGTTGTATGCATGCGGAAGGGGAATGGGAACCTCTGCGACAAAGCAACGATCCACGATTTTCAATTTATGTTTAAATTGTTACCCCACTTCATTTGTTTTAAATATTTTTCCAAAAATGAAATTTACGTTACCTTGTTTGTCAGTCTTACATAGAGAGCTACAATATTTCATTGTTTTCAAAAAGTGTGGATACAGCAACAGAAAATAAGTGTTGAAAAAGGTATGGGTGCAGCAAACACATTCTGGTAGAGAGATTTTGTAAAAATATTTGAAATCAGATAATTCAACTTCCTATTAAGCTAGAATCTTCAATCTTGAACTATGTAAACGCAGCCTGGGTACTAAATTAAAGAAAAATAACATAATGAACTTTGCGCATAACTACAAGTTGGTTTTAATTTTTATGGTTTCCTTTGCAAAAACTAGTTCGATTGGGTTGACTAAAACAAAACCATCCAAGCAATTAAAAGGAAAAATACCTGCCATATTTATGATTTGGCAGGTACATTCTCTTTGTAAATAATTAATCTTTTTCTAGAAAACTTTTGTGACTTTACTGAAATTTGTAACATATTTTTTTTTAAAGAGACTTGCAGTACTTACATATATGTCTACCAAACTATAATTTGCTAGCTCCATATAATATAGAAACTTATTTAAATAATCGCTAACTGGGACCTCTAAAACCGGTCTCCCAGGTCCATTTAAATTTAAAGAATTAGTTTAAATAATATATCTTACTAATAGTGTACAATTCTTATGAAAATTCACTACTATAATGCACTTGCTGCGTCCCGAATTTATTTGTTAATTATATTTACAGCAACGTGCGCAAAATAATCATTAAAATTGTCCGCCGATATGCTGCTGGTAAAACCGGAAGCGGCAGAAAAACAAAAATTTTTTAGTCGAATATAGCCCGTCAAAGTTTTGTAAAGGTATTTGTAATATTTTGGAAAATGCAGATTATTTAAGGTCGTCGCGTCATACACTATACCATATCGTGACAATCTGCCATACATCATCAAATCGTGATTACTGAAATTAAGAAGGAGAACACTACATCTAGTTTGAAGCTTTTCAACAAATCTCATTAAGCATACAACTATCTTACGTGTTAGATGGTAATTTTTCTACTAATTTGTGTGTGATTACTGCCCTAGGTCCAGTAGCGCAACCATAAATTAAGGTAACAAAATATCTAGGTGGGTTTCGCAATACGATCTCGTAAATTATTTAGGACCCAATGACTTAATTTATCCCGCAAGATCACAATATGTCGTGTGGGTAGATATTAATAGTTACTGTGTGGCTGACAAACTAACACTAACCAGCCGTGCTTATGGTTTTATGGTATCTGGGTATCATCATCCATATTCATGATCCTGCTCTTTGAATTTTCAAGGAGCTAATCACTATATCATCTTGTATCTACTGTGTTAGTGGTTTATCGTAATCTTCAGGCGTTGTTAATAAATTACTATAAATGTTACGGCATTGGGTTGTAGCTGCTGGTAGAATCCAGAGAAAAGTAGCAAGTTTATCGATAAAATCTATATCGATGTGAAGCTGAATTTTAAAAAACTCTAGACGCAGGTAGTACGTTATGTAGTGAATTTTCATAAGAATTGTACACTATTAGTAAGATATATTATTAAAACTAATTCTTTAAATTTAAATGGAGCTTGGAGATTGGTTTTAGAGTGCCAGTTAGCGATTATTTGAAAAAATTTATATTTTATATGGAGCTGCTAGATTAAAATTTGGTCTTAGATAGGTATAATATGTAAGTACTGCAAGTGCCTTTGAAAAAATTGTGTTACAAATTTCATTAAAGTTCCAAACGTTTTTTAGAAAAAATAAATGATTTACAGAGGGAATATACCGGTCGAATTATAAAAATATGTAAATACTGCAAGTGTCTTAAAAAAATTGTGTTACAAATTTCATTGAAGTTACAAACGTTTTTCAGAAAAAAATAATTATCTACAGAGGGAATTATAAATATGACAGGTATTTTTTCCATATTAATTGCTTGGATGGTTTTGTTTTAGTCAACCCATCCAGTTTTTGTAAACAATAAACAACAAGAAAGATTTTTTTATGTTATGGTGGAAAATTTTCGTAAAAATATTTTAAATCCTAAAGGTCAATAAATTTCCCATTAAGCCAGAATATTCAATCTTGAAGCTTAGTAACACCTATGTAAACGCACGTGAGTAATAAATTAAAGAAAAATAACATATTGAGATTCATTTTGTTTTAAAAAACCTTTTTTAGTGAATTTTCGTAGAAAAAGTTCACTAATGGGGAGATCCCGACTTTTGAATTTTGAAAAAAATTTTGCAAATGAGCGCGAACTAGGACCCCTAGAACCCATATCCGGGGTCAGTTTCAATTTTTATATGTTTATATATATATTTATATATATATATATATATATATATATATATATATATATATATATATATATATATATATATATATATATATATATATATATATATATATATATATATATATATATATATATATATATATATATATATATATATATATATATATATATATATATATATATATATATATATATATGTATCACACCGATAACTCAAAAAATAATGGGCCGATTTTGATAAAATTTGGCATGTACCTTTCTTTTGTAAATGGCTTGGATAAGTTCGTTAGTCAGGAAAATCGGACGAGGTTTTCCAGGAAAATTTTGAGTTTTCATTCGAAAAATTGAAAAAAATTCTTATCTTAAAAAGTAATAAGCCGATTTTGATAAAATTTAGCATGTACCTTCCTTTTGTAAATGGCTTTGACAAGCTTGTTAGTCAGGAAAATCAGACGAGGTTTTCCGGGAAAATTTTGAGTTTTCATTCGAAAAAAATTTTTATCTCAAAGAATAACAAGCCGATTTTAATAAAATTTGGCATGTACCTCCCTTTTGTAAATGGCTTTGACAAGTTCGTTAATCAGAAAAATCGGACGAGGTTTTCTGAAAAAATTTTGAGTTTTCATTTGAAAAAAATTTTTATCTTAAAAAATAAAAAATCTATGATAACCAAATTTGGTAGGTAGGTTTACGATATAGAAAGTAAACTATACACCAAAATTTAGATTTCTATGTTACAAGAAAAAAAAGTTATAATAAAATATTTTGCGCCAGATCATTTCTATGAAAATTCACTACCATAACGCACTTGCTGCGTCCCGAGATTTTTGTTGTTTATTGTTTGAAAAAACTGGATGGGTTGACTAAAACAAAACCATCCAAACAATTAATAAGAAGAAATACCTGTCATATTTATAATTTGACAGGTACATTCTCTTTGTAAATAATGAATTATTTTCTGAAAAACTTTTGTAACTTTAATGAAATTTGTAACACAATTTTTTAAAGGCACTTGCAGTACTTACATATTATATTTAAGACCTAATTTTAATTTAGTAGCTCTATATAAAATATAAATGTCTTCAAATAATCGCTAACTGAACATACAGGGAGTTGAATTCAATTTTTTTTAATAATTTCAAAACCACTGAATTGATTTTAATGAAACTTGGAACTTGAAAGTGTATTATGAAAGTGCATATTTTCAAGTGAAAATCTGCTTACAACTGCGTCAGTGGCGTGCGTACGGGGTAACTGTGAAAATTATTTGGGGAAAAAATATGTGCGCCACTGTTTTTTTCCAATTTTGATACATCAGTTATGAAGCTTATTACATAATCCACAAAAGCTGCCTCTTGGTATTTTTTCGTTCAGGGTATCCCCTAGGAGATATGATTAATTTTATAAAAAGGGGCAAAGTACCGATTCGTTGGAGTAATAATAATAATAATAATAATATATGTTTACTGCAACCATAAGAATATGAAAAACAAAACATACAGTAAACATTACAGCAATAAACGTGCAAATAACTAACCTACGTAAAACTTATTGGTGATAAACATTGAAATGAATATTACAAACATTGATAAAAAATGATAAATAAAAAATAAAAATAAAAAATGAAAAAAGTAATCGTAAAGACACCATGATTTTTCCAAACTCTTGTTTTTTGTACATTACTCAATTGACTTTAATAACAAAGCTAAAGAAAATGTTGAAAGTGACCATCATTAGCGTCGTTACAATTATTTAACCTTCTGCGCAAAGATCTTCTTACTCTTCTGCAAATATTTTGATCTTCTCTAATGCTGTCAAATGCATATTCTATTCTTCCCAACAATTCTTCTCGGTTATTTACTGGTGTTTTATACACTATTTCTTTTAAATGACCCCACAAATAAAAATCGAGAGGATTCAGGTCCGGAGATCGAGGTAGCCATGACACCGGACCTCCACGACCAATCCATCGGTGACCGTATGTGTTGGCTAAATATGTTCTTACAACTGCTGCAAAATGTGCGGGCGCACCATCATGCTGGAACCACATTGTACCATTTCTCATAAAAAGCGGTAGTAACAACGGCAAATCATTTTGTAAAAAGTTTAAATATGATTCATGGTCAAGACGATTCGGTAGAACAACAGGACTAATTATGTGATTTTCAATAATAGCAGCCCAAATATTGATGGAAAATTGATACTGCGAATTTGCAACTCTTAGAGAGTGTGGGTTTTCATCGGCCCATGTATGTAAATTGTGAAAATTTACGATACCTTTCGCGTAAATGACGCCTCATCAGTAAATAGTACACGTTTAAAAAAATGTTGGTCGTGCCTAAGTTTGTTTAAGAACCACTGACAAAACATTATCCTTGGTTGAAAGTCTCTAGGTAGAAGTTCCTGGACACGTGTAAAATGATAGGGATATAAACTTTGATCCTTCAGAGTTCTGTGAACTGATGATGCCGAAATATTACCCAGTTCGGTGGCAATAATTCTCGTACTTGTACTAAGATCACGTTCAACTCTATTTAATATTGCCTCTTCAACTCGTACAGTTCGGCGGTATCTTCTGCGTCCAGAGTCAGCTTTTAAAGGTTTTAAAGAACCAGTTTCTCTCAAATGTCTTACAATACGTGGGAAAATATTTTTGTCAGGAATTCTTCTTTGCGGATAAGTTTCCTGATAAACTCGCACAGCTTGTCTAGCATTTTGATTTGTTTGTCCATAAATTAACAACATATCAGTCACATCCGCTGAAGTGTACTTAATGAAAACCATCTTGAGAGGAGGAAATAATATTAATAAGCAGCTCAGTATCAACAAATAACTAAAAACGAAAATACTGCACCGTATCAAAATTTAAAGAATAGCACGAAAACTCTTTTGACGCCTACAAAGCACTTCAAAATTGTAGAATTTAGAGAACTGTCAAAAATTATAGTTTCATGGCACTTTACGATTACTGTTTTCATTACTCCAACGAATCGGTACTTTGCCTCTTTTTATAAAATTAATCATATCTCCTAGGGGATACCCTGAACGAAAAAATACCAAGAGGCAGCTTTTGTGGATTATTTAATAAGCTTCATAACTGATGTATCAAAATTGGAAAAAGACAGTGGCGCACATATTTTTCCCCAAATGAATTTTTAGTTACCACGTACGCACGCCACTGACGCAGTTGTAAGCAGATTTTCACTTGAAAATATGCACTTTCATAATACACTTTCAAGTTCCAAGTTTCATTAAAATCAATCCAGTGGTTTTGAAATTATTTATAAAAAATTTAAAAAAAAAATTAAAATTCAACTCCCTGTATATTGGAAACTATGCGATTCCGGGCCCATGTGCACAGGAACTTTTTTTCTTATTTTTTAGTAAGGAATTGCCCCACGAGCGATGGTGCATGTTTTTTGAAACAGCCTGTATATATATATATATATATATATATATATATATATATATATATATATATATATATATATATATATATATATATATATATATATATATATCTAAAATTAACCGATTTCGATAAAACTCGGCAAGTGCCTTGTTTTTAACGAAAAATTGACTAATTAGTGCATTTCTTATCACAATGAATGAAACACGTTCTTGCAACTCCAACTGTGAATAATATTTAAACAAGTTGATAAAACTTCCAAAGAAATTTGTGTGCTGAATTCAGAAAAGAAAGAGCTTTCAAATGATGTAACACTCGACCCATGTTCCCTATTTAAAATATAAAGGTCGCTATCACCACCCTTAAGGGGTTGATGTGAGAAAGTTGAGTTTTATCTCAAAATATGGCCCCCTCAATATTAAAATTGACGTGTATATAACATATAACTTGGCAAACTGACCATGTATATTGGTTTGAACTTATTTAAAGGGACTTTTGTGAAAGTTTCAAAATCAATATCCTATTAGTAACCAATTTCTGTCTAAAAAAAATCGCTTAAAACTGCTGAAGGATAGCACACAACGGTGGTTGAGATGATAAGGCAACATCGCTTTAAGATGACGATGCTGACGGTAATAAGAAATTAAGTTTAATGTCAATTTAAATTTACATTGAAAATAATACCGATTTCCTAGTTTAACAAAAAAAGTAATATAATCATAAAATCAAAGTAATGAATGCAAACTAATAAACACGGATTACTTAAACGGGCGAGGTTCTTAGTAACACTTGTTATTAAAATGGATATGATGCATCTGAAGCAGCAAGAAAGAGTATCGGGACCCCGAAACACAATTACAAAAGGTCACGGCGAGAAAACCAGAAACACGTATGATCTTTAATGCGTTGTTATCTTCCATGTAAAGTTCATTATCAATCATTATATGTCATGTAACAAGGTGAAAGCCATAAAAAGAGATCATAACATTATCTGTGTCATCTTCTCGTTTTACCAGACATTACGCAAATGTGTGTACATTTTCAGTTTCATACTACAGTGATTGGGCCATAGAGTAACTATTAATTCCAGGCATAAAAATAATTAGAGTTGGTCAAATATGCATGAACAGGATATTGCTTGTGTTAAAGATACAGGGTGTTAAAGATTGATTTACAGTTAGTGAATTTTCTTAAAAAAATTTACTAATGAGGAGATCCCGACTTGTGTGTTTTCTTTCGAAAAAAAAATGTCTCCGGAAATAACAAAGTAGGGCAATCAAATTTGGTTTGCTGGTTTACCTCATTATAGGTACCTACAAAAATTTAGCTTTGTAGGTTGAACGACAAAAAAATTATAGGCATTCAAAGAAAAATAAATTGGGGTTTTCCTCAAAACGTCAAAATTTGCAACATTGAGGCAAAGAACCTGAAATTAATACGAGCTATGGAAAGAAAATGTCTCAAGAATGTTTTACAAAGCCTGAAGTCTTAGCTTCAGCCGTCATTCTCCTTCATTTTACTTAAATATTTTCAGAAAATTCATTTCAAATAGACCCTTTGTCTGATGCTTTGGCAGTAGCCTTAGCTATAGAGTTTATCGTTTAATGGTATATAATTTTTGTCGAATTTTCGTAAAAAATCAATAAAGCTCAATATATCCGTTATTGTACACAAACAAATTATACCCAAGAAACATTTAAAGTCCAATTGACGTAAAATCGCCTTACCAATAGGTCGGCGACCAAATCACCACAGGTCATTTTCAAGTAAAATTTAAGTGTATATTACCAAGGTGGGGAATAAAGTCAAAGTAATATGGAAGTCGATAATAGGTCCAGCAAGGCGTTTCGACCAAGGCGTTTTAGTTATATTTTGGGGCATTTTAATTCAACATTGGGCCAATGGACGTAATATATTGGTAAATATGTGCTAAGCTTTACTTGAATCTGACATCTAGGCGCCGAGTGCCGTGACGTTCTTAACAACGAACTACGCATGTGAAATTATCCGGTTCTGCAGGATCTGTGGTTATGTATGTATAAACAAACAGTAGAGTAGTAGAGATATTGTCCATCTTTGTTAAAAAATGATAGCTTGAATGATCAAAGAACTTGCTTCAAATATTTGCAACAATGATTCGCACTGTATAAAGACAAAACCCACTGCGGTTATGTTTTTTTCTGTTAACATGATGATGATACTTCGATAAAATTTGAGCGCCCGTATAAAAGATAAAATTAGTGAAAATAAAAAAATATTCAAAATTCTTGAAATTCTGATTTTGGAGGATTGGTGATGTAAACAACACAAAACTATCCTGTCGTCATGGTATACAATCATTATTTAATGTTTTTATCGAACTAAAATTTGATTACACTATATTTAACAAAAAATTACTTTTCATTTTCCAATAGAATCAAGATGGATACCGCAAAATTAATTTAATATGGCTGCCCTTCTAACATTATTGACCTGAAAGTTAATTTTGCCCTATTTTTTTACCTATAAGTCACAATTCCTAATGACAGGGCAAACTAACCAAACTTTGTAGGCATTTTGTCCTATTATGGGAATTTCAACTATATGGTAAACGAATTTTGTTTGAAATTATTAGAAATGAAACATTTTCGTGTATAGAAATATATATTACTTATATCTGTGCACAGCTGAGAGACATATAGGAATGATTATACAGCGCTTTTGGTCTGTAATTCCATAATATATAGACATTAATAGAAGATAGAAACAAAATAAAATAAGCAAGTAAACATAAATATGACAGCTGACCGTGTTGCCACTGCTTGACTCCATTTGGCATGAAAATGGATGTATTATATTGAAGAGGGAAACGTGCTGATTTGATGTAAGCCACTTTGAATGATCAGCATCTATCACTATTTTTCTGTGAGCATTCTGTACTACTATATAATAGTTTGTAGTATGTCTGTAAACTTTTATTGGTTTCAAAGGGGCATTGTAACACTATATTTGTTACTGGTGCACGCACATTCACAACAAGAATAAACTTTTATTGATTGAGTTTATCAACTGACACACCTTTAAGATTCACAAATGTATTTCACTGCTGTACACTTTGAACTTTGAGGACAATTTTTATTTCAAGTCAGATTTTATGGGTATTTTCAACTTGAAGATAGGCAATTTGACTTGGAAGACCATTTCTGCAGTAATTATGACTTTATAGCCGATCAGAAAGCCATTTTAGGTTAGCTCAGTGCCCAAAATATTTCTTGTGCTGTATTGCAATGAAATTGGTAATATATATGTAAGCTGGACTTCATAAGAAGACCTACAATTTACTATACCACAGAGACATATTGCAGGTTAATATTAGATAATAAATTACCTTAAAGTAGGTATTTCAGGTATCTGGACTTAGTAGTCGATTTTCAGTCCAATTTAGGGCACACTTCGACCTAAAAATTACCAACTCTGGAATTGGAACACAAAAGTATATTCAAGTATATTTTATGAGTAAAATTAAACCAATTTTTTTCCAATTTAGTTACTTGTAAGTTACTGACTATGGAGTAATTTTAATAGTAAAAAATAAGCTAGTTCGGAGCCGCATTTCCAAATTTGTAGTCATTATGACAATTAAGGCAACATTTTGGTTAATTATTACTAAATTACAACTAGGTTAAGTTATTTGGACTCGAGTGCTGGTTAACATGCCTTAATTTGTTGCTTGGGTATGCATTAATTATAGGGTTTCATGAGCTGCATCTTCAAAAAAATTCTACAATCACGGGCTGGCCCATAAGTCGTTGGTGATACAAATTTTCTTTCTTTTTAATCGAATACGCATTATGTTATTGCATTTTTGAGTGTAATAAATTGTTGAATTTGGAATAAAAAATACTTTCAGAATATGAAAGAAAAAAATAATATGTAAAATCGAAAAACCCAAACTTTTAAGTATATACATTTAATCGAGCCTTCGATACGGGCGCATCTAAAAAATCTCTTCGAAAGTCTCAACATCGTTACCTCTATTAGTGAATTTTTTTAATGAAAATTAGATGACCGAAAATGGATTTATTCTGGTTTTGGCAGTGGAGGCTCGTGACTTTGGGAGTGGGTCAAGCAGAATTCGCGCGCCCCAAAAGGGGGGTGCAGGGAGACGAAGACCCCCTTCTGCCCGCTGGTGAATTTTTTATTTTATTTTCAACGTCACGTGTTCTCCTGGCACTTTAGTATTTAAATGAAAAATCCATTTGTACAAAAATATAGACTTTCACAAGAAATAAGTTTCGGAATAATGACCAGGAATATTCGATGAGAGGACACTGTACCCGCACGCATACGGTAATATAATATGGCGCGTAATACCTATGAAAATCTGTTTATAGAGGGACGGGCTACGAGTATATATATATATATATATATATATATATATATATATATATATATATATATATATATATATATATATATATATATATATATATATATATATATATATATATATATATATATATATATTTAATTCAAGGCCATTCTCTTTTTTATTTATAACATGAAATTTTATATCTACTATTTTATTATTCGGAAATTATTCTCTTAGATGTGATAATAAACAAATCAATTCCACTTATAAAAAATAAACATGAAAAATACAGCTTTTCAAAGTCTGTAAATGTGACACATACCAGATTATTTAACGGCACCATAGTAAAAATATAAAAAGAAAACAATACAGTAGTCGTATGCTGTTAATAGCCAAATACTTTCAGAAAGTTCCTAGGCTTTGTCGAGTTTCGTTTCTACAGGCTGGTCCAAAAGTACGCATAGCAGCAGTTGGTCTTTAGCCAACTAGATAACTCTCAGAACACTTCATTGTGAAGTCGTTGGTCAATACATACAGTATGTATGTTCCGGAGAAGAGTGACTTTTAATGCTATAACTGTATAACTCAAGTTGCCTAGTTGTACACGTGAGCGTACCTTAGAAAAACAAGTAACCTACTGCTGCGTTTACTTATTTACTGCAAACACGTGCATTGACGGCTTACAAATTTTGCGAAACGATGTCATGAAATACGTTAGCACTAAGCGAAGGTGTTGTATGACAAAGAGAATTACAAAAAAGTTCAGAACGCAGCAAGTGCGTTATGGTAGTGAATTTTTATTAAATGCTTCAAATTTAAATAACTCAATTTTCTATAAACTTAAAAAGTTTAATTTCGGTAGGTAGTGAGGTCTTTCCTAAGGCAAGATATTCACCAAATTTCATTAGAACAACTTTGTAATTTTCGGAGAAAAAAATTTTGTTCGAAAGAAAATTCAAAATTTGAATAACTAAATTTTCTATAAACTTAGAAAATTTAGTTTTGGTAGGTAGTAATGTCTCTCCCAAAGCAATATATCTGTTAAATCTTATTAAAACAGCTTTGTAATTTTCGGAGAATTTTTTTTTCGAAAGGAAACTCAAAATTTTCCAGGAAAAATTCGTCGGATTTTCCTGGCTAACGAACTCTTCTAAGCCACTAATAAAAGAAAGGCACTTGCCGAGTTTCATCGAAATCGGTTAATAATTTTTTGAGATATCGGATGGATACATAAATTTATATATATATATATATATATATATATATATATATATATATATATATATATATATATATATATATATATATATATATATATATATATATATATATATATATAAACATATAAACATTGAAACTGACTCCGGATATGGGTTCTAGGTGTGCTAGTTCGCGCTCATTTGAAAATTTTTTTGAAAGTCTCACCATCGGTACCTCTCTATTGGTGAATTTTTTTAAATAAAAAATCACTAATACGCCTCTGACGATTTGACTCTATCTAAACAAACGATGGAAACTGTAAGCTTTGAACGTTACCATGGCAACCGTCTCATGCAAGCGTCCCGAAGCAGACGCAGCATTTGTATACAAACAAATCTGGCTCAGTCAGCCGCAGTTGCTTGACGCTCTACAGTAGTAGTCTGTGGTCCGCAATACGTAAACTACGCGTTGCAGCATGTATACATTCAATTCGGTGATCAGGGGCGGGCTTGCAAATTATATCGTGCCATAAATTACTATAAAAATACATTATCAACTGCGGCGTGACTTATCAAGATATTTTTATGTGGTTGTACCAAATGAATTTGAGAGAATGAAAAAAAAATTGTGGGGGATTTTGAATAAAAAAGTAGTTTAGGTTAACCGAAAAATATAAGTGAAGCAGCGCTTAACCTGCGTCATCTGACGAGCCGCCACTGGGTTTTAGTGACATTGCTCAAATATGCCAAACAATCGTAGAGTATTAGCAAACTCTAACTAACAACTGCGACATCTATCAGGTATGGAAATGTCTTGCAGAGTTACTTTAACCACGATCCATATATTAACATTATTAAATATGAATACTCATCAATTTAGGCTACAGAAAAAAGTTTAAGTCCTTGTCAGCGCACTCATATATTTCAAAGAATACCTACATGTACACATAAAAACGACATGGCACTTTGTATATGTCGCTATTTAAATCTCGCCTACGCCCATTTAAGTGCAGTTTGCGTTGATTTTATATAATCGTGTACTGACATAATTTATACGCCCTTTGTGATTCAAACTGGCGAGTGGCGGCGAGCTGCCATCGCTTAGCCCACATGTTACTTTTCTGGTTTCACTTTCATTTGTGCGATGATCCGTTTATTGACGATTACAGCCAAACACTCTGCTATTATTATCGCAGTCACCTATACCTATCGAAGAGAATTATCATATAAATTATTACCTGCAATAGGAAGAGATGTGATGAAAAGGTCTTTGTCCAATCTTGTGTTGTGCTCGAGGTTAGTTATTTAAAATAGGGAAAATTCGATTGGTAGAATTAACAAATAAAAGTTTCTTTGACTCTTAACATTTCGTAGCTAAATTGACGTTTGAGCGATATTTTCGTAGAAATAAAAATGTACTAATGTGAAGACCTGCGCTTATATATATATATATATATATATATATATATATATATATATATATATATATATATATATATATATATATATATATATATATATATATATATATATATATATATGATCAACAGTATCGTATCTCCATGGCGTACTCCTCTCCCAATTTTTATAAGATTCGTGTTTTCATGTAGTTTTACCACAAGAGTAGTATATATATATATATATATATATATATATATATATATATATATATATATATATATATATATATATATATATATTGTAGATTAGTTTGGTGTAGCGATAATCAATACGGCATGCTTCCAGGGACTGCAACACTGCGTCCAGCTCCACAGTGTCGAAAGCCTTATGGAAGTCCACAAAAGCAAGGACAAGTGGTGTGCCATATTCGATGGTCTTTTCAATCACTGTTTTAACGCTTTGAAGATGATCATTGGTTCCAAACCCACTTCGAAAACTGGCCTGTTCTATTGGCTGGATAAAGTCCAACTTATTTTCAAGTCGTGTGGTAATTATTCTAGTAAATAATTTGTAGAGGTGGCTATGTAGACTTATCGGCCTGTAATTTTCTTGATTCGAGATGTCTCCTTTCTTGTGGATCAGTATTACGATGGTGTTGTGCCACTTTTCTGGTATCGTACTATTGAAGAGACAAAAGTTGAAAAGAGATTTGATTTTTTGGAGCAAGCAAGGACCACCTATCTTTATCGCTTTGGAAACCACGCAGTCATCTCCAGTTTTTTTTATTTTATTTTTTATCTTTTTTAGGACTAGTTTAATCTCATCTAGTGATATTTCCATCAGTATTTCCGAGCCTTGGTTAACCACACCTTTTTTGCCGGTCAGATTCCTGATGTAGATTTATATCAATTTGGATTTTATATAGCATTCCATAAAACTCTACCACTATATTTAGAATATCTCTCCTGTTCGTCGATGTGTGCCCTTGTCCATTTTTAAGTTTAATTATTTGTCTCTTTCCATTGTCAAGCTTTCTACGTAGAACTTTCATACCTTTGTTGTTCTCCATTGTATCTTTGATTTGGTTATGTATATAAGCTCTTACGTCGCGTGGGATGTCTTTTGAAATTTGTTTATTTATTTCCCTTAATTATTCTTCAGACGCATAGCTTTTTGACCTCATATCTCTTCTTTTTTCTATGAGCAGTTTGGCCTCCTTGCTTAGTTTTTCTTCCCTTTGATTTGTTGAGCTATCGACTTTGGGCCTCAGTTATTGTCGTTGTGATAATACTATTCAGTTTGTTGATGTCCACGTAAACCAATAAAAAATCACAAAAAGTACAGCTACAGAAATCAGGAACAATAGATATCCTGGTTATTATTTGAGCTACGAAATCGGTTAAATGGTCAAATTTGACCTACTGGACATACTGACTCTGAATGTGTCATGGATATCTAGATTGCACAACAACTGTCAAATCTGTTGACATCACCTATATTTTTTTAAATGGAACGATATGAATATTTTGCGTTCAATCGACTCAGGGCAGACCATTCTATACGTAGACATAATAGTCTTTCCTTCCCAGTACAATATTCCGAAGATAACTTGATCCCAGACGTTGCCAATTGTAGGTGATTAGGGAAATCGGGAACAATATATATCTTCATTATTATTTGAGCCCCGAAGTCGGTTAAATATGCAAAATTGACCAACCGGACACGCCGCTTCTGAATATGTCACGGATATCTAGATTGCACAACAACAACAACTGTCGACATAAAAAATTACACCCAGCTTGTAAAGTTGACAACTATAGTTATTTTTTTAAAATTGGTACTTTGCTAAGTTCTCCCACGCACGTTACACAACGCCTTAATAAACTTTTAGGAGCGTGTCGTAGCTTTTAAATCACTTTAATTCAGGATAACTGAAATTTGTATTGAGGTAAACGCCTAAAAAGTAATATATGAGAAGACCTGTATATGCTGTATATATGTGAAAAATTCCATTACACTCACTTTAATAATTTAAAAAATACAGCGTTTTTAAAAAGCCTTTCTCGATTTTCCACCGGAAAAATATGCGAATAAAGGCTGATTAACGAACTCGACCTCGGTTTTCACCCAAACAAGAATTTTGCCAAGTTTGATTGGAATATTGGCAACCAGTGCACATTTGAAGCAACATTTGGAAGACCCTCAATCCGAGGGAAACAACCAAAAAAGCCACGGAGGCAAAAAAATCATCTGCGTAAACATCCGGAGCCCAGGAAGTTATATTAACTATAACAGGATTTATAACACGGCATTTATGTACTATACAAGAAAAGGGTAAAGGGCAAAGACGCAAGGAGCCAACCGCATACACGTGTTTCAAGCTTATTAGCCATCATCAGTACGTTATAGCCAGGTGAAGATGGGAACACTATGGATGAGTCAACCACTTTTTTGATTGTTTCTCTCGGATTGAGGGTCTTCCGAATGTTGCTGCAAATGTGCACTGGTTGCCTGTTGTTGACTCCGTGTTTTTGTATCTTCATCCAGAGTGTTCCCATCTTCTCCTGGATATACCGTACTAATGAGGGCTTATAAGCTTGAAACACGTGTATACGGTTGTCTCCTTGCGGCTTTGCCCTTAATCCTTCTCTTGTATAGTATAGAAATGCCGTGTTATAAATCCTGTTGTAGTTTATATATATATATATATATATATATATATATATATATATATATATATATATATATATATATATATATATATATATATATATATATATATATATATATATATATACAATATATACAATATAAACAAATAAAAATTTAAACGGACCTTGGTTTTGGGTTCTAAGGACCCGAGGTCGGTTAAATAGGCAAAAATTGACCAACTGGGCACGGCGCTTCTTCATATGTCACGGATATCTAGATTGCACAACGACTATCAAATCTGTTGACATAACATACACTTTTTAAATGGAGCTATATGAACATTTTACGTTTCATCGACTCACGGCGAGTCGTTCAACACGTATACACAATTGTTTTCCACCGCGTACAAGTAAATGTGCAATTTAGCCGGAGTTACATGCTTGCATTTCATAGAACTTTTACGTTTTGTCCTAACTATAAAATTATAGTTCAAATTAAAAAGCTCTGCTTCTGCTGGACTGTTCTGGATTGATATGGTTCTGTGGGATTGCTGCAAAATCGTTTTTTCACTCCCATGAAATATTTCATGAGTTACATCAGTTATAAATTGACAGATTCAATATTTCCTGTTGTCAAGGAAACTATTTGTTTACTGTCATTATGATTTTTTAAATTATTCTTGTGTGTATAGCGTTTCGTTCTCTTATATAAGTCAGTGTTTTATCCATAATTCTTTCGTTTTACTCATATTTTTTCGGTTACGTTCATTACATCCTTTGAGTTCTTATTTTAGACTTAAGTATCGGTAGTTTTTCATTTTAGGGCTTCCTTTCTTTCACACCTTTCAAGTTGTTAATCCGTTTCTTATTTTTAGTTTAGTTAATTTTTATAGTCAAGATTCCGTCAGACTAATTTACAGTAACTTTCAATTATTCCTGATTGTTCTTGTTCTCGAGTTATCGATTTATAAACCGTTCTCCTGTGAGTGCGCTAATTATACCTAGTAAGTAGCTATTATTATTATTTCTGATTTTATAATTTCTCTATTGATATTGATAATTCTGCTCCAGTATTGTTCTCGTGTCTGACATCAATTTCACGCGCCCCAGGGATCCTATTCTCTTTTTTTTCCACAACATGATTTATACAACCTCCGAAATGTTTGATATGCTTGACTGCTATTTCACTAGCAATAGAAACACACAATTGGTATGCACCAAGTACATGAGCAAATATGTTAATAGACGTATACCAAACCACACAGATTTCAACAATAAATTACGAAAATTGCAGCAGTGTGGGAGTTTCGATTGTGAACTCGCTCTTACTAGAACAAACCAAAATCAACAAATTGATATTCTAGCTATGTTCGAGTCCAGTAGTCGTTTGTCATTGAGGGAAGTATCTGAGGCCCTGAATTATTCCTGAAGAACATTATTCAAATTTCTCAAGAAACACAAATTCAAAGCCTTCAAGATTCAGCCTGCGCAAAACCTACATGAAGGTGATGCTTCACGAAGATATAATTTTTGTCAGTGGTTAATTGAGAACTGCAGTAATAATTCAAATTTTTTGGGAAATATCATCTGGAGCGACGAGTTAAAAATTCAATTTAATAGAAAGAATACCCACGGCTGTAGCAGGGATTCACCACATGTGACAATGCCCATTGAAACTCAAGCAAGTTTGTCAATAAATGTTTGGTGTGCTGTTACAAGTGATATGATCTATGTCCCTTATTTCTACGAAGGAACACTGACAGCTGCCAGATTTTGGAATTATTAAGAAGTGTAAATCCAAATGTAATGGATGATATTGGCTTGGGTAGAGTTAGTGACATCATGTTCCAACATGATGGTGCGCTGCCACATAGGAGCGAAAATGTTCAACTGTATCTGAGACAACAGTTTAACACCTGGATTGGCCATCGAGGTACAGGGTCGCCCTATTTGACCCCATTGGACCTTTCACTATGGATTACAATAAAGGGCGATGTTGAAGTATCAAGAGTAGATAGTCTGGACGAATTGAAAGTAAAAAATCACTAATGCAGACAACGGAATTTCTGTACAGTCCCTTCAGAGAATACAGTCTAATATAGTGAAGAGAGCAGTATTATGCATGAATCATAATGGTGGGCATTTTGCGCAATATTTGTAAATATCTATTCGTTTCATTCAGTTTTAAATATGTATGTGTATTTGTATAGGGGTTCGCCGTGAGTCGATTAAAAGCAAAATGTTCATGTGATTTATTTAAAAAAAATGTGGTTATGTCAACAGATTTGACAGTTTTCGTACAATCTAGCTACCTGTGACATATTCACAAGCGGCGTGTCCAGTTGGACAATTTTGCCCATTTAACCGACTTCGTATCTCAAATAATATCAAAGATAGCTATTGCTCCCGATTTCCGTAAACACCCACAATTGGCAACGTTTGGATTCAAGTTATCTTCGGAATATTGTACTGGGATGGGACTATTATGTGAACTTATCGAATGGCTTGCCTTGAGTCGATTGAACGCACGTATCAGCCACGACTTGTGGGCCACTCTGTGATTGTCAAAATAATTTTATAAAATGCAGCTTAAGATACCCTATAATTAACGTATAATTTTTTTTTCTCGTATGTTGTATAATAACAATTATATTTAGCTTTACCGTAGAAATGCGTCACCCTGTATATATGTAAAGAGATAGCAATTGAAAATAAACCCGGATATAGATTCTAGGGCGTCTAATTTGCACTTATTTGAAGAAAGCTTTTCAAAATTAAAAAAATCGCAGTTTTCGCAGATATTTTCTTTACATAACTCGTATTGATTTTAGGTTCTTTGCCTAAATGTTGAGAATTTTGGCGTTTCAAATCTCGACTTCGACGTTTGAAGGAAAACCCCATTTTTTTAAACCCCTATAACTTTCTTGTCTTTAAACCTACAAACCTAAATTGTGAAACACTCTTTATAATACCAAGACGCCCACCAAATTTTGATGCCCTTACTTTGTTATTTCTGATTTTTCTTCTGAAAGAAAACACAACATTTTCCTGGAAAACCAGGGCGATTTTCCTGGCTAATGAAGTTATCCAAGCTACTTGCAAAAGGAAGGTACGTACCAAATTTGATCAAAAATCAGTCAATTCTTTTTTGAGTTATCAGTGTGATACATATACACACACACAGATATATATATATATATATATATATATATATATATATATATATATATATATATATATATATATATATATATATATATATATATATATATATAGGGTGGTCCACTTCGCGGAAAAAGCCCAGTTTTCCATATTAAACTCAGTTTTATCAAAAAAGTTTTAACTGAAAGTTGTTCTTATCAGCTGCGTAATTCAAAAATATTTTAATTTACACAGGTTGTTTATTTTCCCCGTGGCACACCAAACTTACCCTTTTTTAAATAGAACACCTGTATTTTATATCATTTAAAAAAATATGGTATCACGGCAAGCAAACTAATACCCCACATGATGGGTCTAGGCCCAACCGTTTCAAAGTTATTCATTTGTTTATTAAAAATATTGGTCTAGACAAAATGCAACATGGTAATTCTTAATGTAACCTGCCTATACAGAGTGTTAAATTTCGCAAAACTTACATTTCCTCAAAAATTTCAAATGGAATGCCCTATATATTAGAACGTTATTATATGCGCATTTTCATGGCCTTGTCAGCAATACCACGTTTAATGACATTATTTTCAACGGCTTCAAAGATATAAAGCAATAATTATAAAATTTATCATTTTCCAATATTTATGGAACTTATCTCAAATTCAAAGGGCGGCCTTGACAACAGCACTTGACATGGGAAAAATTAACTAAATTATTGATAGGTAGCCTTCTTAGTTACCGGCTTTTAGTGAATTTTCTTAAAAAAATTCACTAATGAGGAGATCTCGACTTTTGAATTTTGAAAAAATTTCTTCAAATGAGCGCTAATTAGGCCCCCCAGAACACATATCCGGGGTCAGTTTGAATTTTTATATGTTTATATATATATATATAAATATATATATATATATATATATATATATATATATATATATATATATATATATATATATATATATATATATATATATATATATATATACAGGGTCGCTGATAAGTCTGGAAACGGTCGATTATCCGGGAAAATATACAAGGTGTCGAAAAAAGTTTTATACAAAAGTTTTTGGGATCTTCAATGTCTACTAGGCGGTGATAATTTTATTTATACAGGGTTGGTCATACAGGCGTGGCACACCAATATTAATTTTTTTTTAATGGAACACCCTATATATTATTCGATATTTCAATCCTTCTCTTAATTTTGAGCAACATTTATGAGAAGCATAATGTACCTAAACTCAATCGTTTCCGTGTAAAAAAATAAATAAAAATAAACGCTACTGTTTTTAAAATCTATTGGATGAAGAACAAAAATAAATGAAAAGTAGAATATCTCTTGAAAACAATCTGTGAGTGTGAAAAGAACCGGTTGCGATGTTTTTAACATTGTTTGGAATCCCAAGATAAGATAAGATGCCCATAAGAAACGCAGCATTATTCTTTTGTTTTAAAATGTTTCCAGGACAACGAATGTCAAACATTCATTCAGTGTCAACAGTTTTGAAACATTAGTAATTTAGTGTCAACAGTTTTTGTGCAAAATGGCAAGTTTAAGTGAAACCGAACGTATCGAAATTTTAATGATGATAGGGTACGGTGATAGAACACGAAGTTTTGCTCAAGTGGTGATTATGTTTAATGAGTTGCATCCTGAGCGGGAATCGATCTCCAAATCCACAGTTTCGAAAACTTTGCATCGTTTTCACGAAACTGGCGGTATCAAGGATAAACCTAGAACTGGAAGGCCAGTAACCGTTACAAATGAAGAAAATTCTTTGAATGTAATATTGGATGTGGTGGAAAATCCGAAAACTTCGGCACAGCAATTGGCTTTAAATCACAATATGAGTCGATATTCAATTCAAAAGATTACGAAGCGGGAAAAGTTCCGTCCATATAAAATTCATTTATTGCAAGAACTGAGTGAAGACGATTTTGATCGCAGAATCGAGTTCTGTGAACTTATTATGGAGAAGTTACGCCAAAATTTTAACTTTGCCAACCACATTTTGTTTTCCGACGAATCTACATTTTGTTTGAATGGACAAGTCAACCGACACAACTGTAGGTACTGGTCAGACGAAAACCCACATTGGATGGAACAAATTCACACCCAAAGACCGCAAAAAGTAAATGTTTGGTGTGCTATTATTGGTGGACATATCATAGGACCTTATTTTATACACGGTAATTTGAACTCTGCTCGATATTTGACACTTTTGCAAGAATCAATTGTTCCAGACGTTAGTCGATTATTTCCGAACAATAACGACCCAAATCTACCAGCGGAAGAAATATGGTTTCAGCAGGATGGGGCACCCCCTCATTTTGGAATTGAGGTACGGGAATATCTGAATCAAACCTTTCCTGGCAGATGGATAGGGCGCAGGGGAACTATTGAATGGCCAGCTAGGTCTCCCGACATGACGCCGCTTGACTTTTTTTTGTGGGGTCATGTAAAAAATTTAATTTACCAAAATAGACCGCAGAATATTGAAGAGTTGCAAGCAAGGATTGTGCATGAAATTAATAACATTCCTCAAAACGCTCTTGTAAATGCAGTGCAATGTTTTGTTAAGCGAATTCATTATTGTCAGGAGGTCAATGGAGAACACTTTGAACATCTTATAAAATAGGATTTCAAACAATGTTAAAAACATCGCAACCGGTTCTTTTCACACTCACAGATTGTTTTCAAGAGATATTCTACTTTTCATTTATTTTTGTTCTTCATCCAATAGATTTTAAAAACAATAGCGTTTATTTTTATTTATTTTTTTACCCGGAAACGATTGAGTTTATGTACATCATGCTTCTTTTTTTTTCTTTTTTAATGTCAACAACACACCACGAGGGCTTACAGCCTAAATACTATCGTACCGTGGGTGTTGACAAGGAGGAAAGAGGCAACTTGTTAATTCTGGACTTGAAGGTTTGGAGGTTCGGAGGAGAAGGAAAAACATGTGCCGGCAAGGAATTCCACAACTTGGAAGTCCTCGGGACAAAAGAGCGGGCATAACAAGATGTTCTATGTCTGGTGACCTGGACAGTAAAAGGGTGCATTCGCTCTGTTCCCCTGGTAGATCTGCTGGGGCAGCAGGTGGGGGAATTATGGAGGAAAGCTCCTCTGAGCAGTGCCCGTGCAGATATCTATAAAAGAGAGAGAGGTCACCAACGGCACGTCGGTGGGCAAGGGATGGAAGCCTTTAAGTGAGGGTAGGGTCACCGATGAGACGTATAGCTCTCTTTTGAATGGAGTCCAGGATAGCGAGTGTAGAAGCGGCTGCTGCACCCCAGATGTGGGAGCAGTATTCGAGGTTTGGCCTTATTTGTGAAGTGTATAAGGTATAGAGATTAGTTGGTGAAAAGTATTTGCGAGCCCGGAAGAGGAAACCCAATTTCTTAGCAGCCGCTTCTGCAATTGATGTAACATGTTGGTGCCAATTAAGATTTCGATCCACAGAAATGCCAACAAGAGAAAAGGACTCATTACTTTGAATAACTTGGTTGTTCATTGTGATGGGTCTAGGGCTGCTGTATCTCTTGTGAGAAAGAAAGCAAGACTTAGTTTTGGTGGGGTTGAATTGTACAAGATTTCTACTTCCCCAGTCTAATATTTTTTGGACGTCTACGGAGACAGAACCCTCAATGAGTCTGCGATCCTCATCTAATTGGGCTAAAGAGACAGGCTTGGAATATTGTATGTTGGAGTGGAGGGTGCTGTCGTCCGCGTAACTGTGAACTGGGTTGGATGTGCTAGAGAGGAGGTCATTGATGTGGAGAAGAAACAAAGTAGGGGCTAAAGCTGAACCTTGAGGAACTCCTGCATTAATTGGATACAGTTTAGAGAAATGGCCATCCACAACAACAGATATGCTCCTGTTGGAGAGGAAATTTGCTGTCCAGGTACAAAGTTTTGGTGGTAGGCCATAGGCCGGAAGTTTATTAAGCAGCGCGGCGTGCCAGACCTGGTCGAATGCTTTGGATATGTCTAGAGCAACAATCTGGGATTCACCGTGTTGTTCCATAGACTTGTTCCAAGAATGGGTGACAAAGGAAAGGAGGTCGGCAGTCGATCTGCGCTGACGGAATCCATACTGCCTGTCGTGGATTAGACTGTGTTTTTCAAGGAATTTTAGTAGTTCGGTGTTTATATACTTTTCCATCACTTTAGAGATGACTGAAAGGAGAGAAATAGGCCTGTAGTTGCTAGGAAGCGCTTTGGATCCTTTCTTGGGTATGGGTTGTACTCGAGCAGTTTTCCAGTTACTAGGGAATATGCCTTTATTGTAAGATATTTGAAACAGACGAGTCAGGACAGGAGCAAGTTCTGGTTCGCATTTTTTGAGAACAATTGCTGGGATCTCGTCAAGGCCAGAGGCTTTCCTGGTATTAAGAGAAGAGAGCTTCTGATAAATGTTGCTCAAAATTAAGAGAAGGATTGAAATATCGAATAATATATAGGGTGTTCCATTAAAAAAAAATTAATATTGGTGTGCCACGCCTGTATGACCAACCCTGTATAAATGAAATTATCACCGCCTAGTAGACATTGAAAAACCCAAAAACTTTTGTATAAAACTTTTTTCGACACCTTGTATATTTTCCCGGATAATCGACCGTTTCCAGACTTATCAGCGACCCTGTATATATTCATATATATATATATATATATATATATATATATATATATATATATATATATATATATATATATATATATATATATATATATATATTTATATATTTATATATATATATATATATATATATATATATATATATATATATATATATATATATATATATATATATATATATATATATATATATATCACACCGATAACTCAAAAAATAATGGGCCGATTTTGATTAAATTTGGTGAGTAAATTCCTTTTGCAAATGGCTTGGATAAGTTCGTTAGCCAGGAAAATCTGCCCAGATTTTCCCGGAAAATTGTGTGTTTTCTTTCGAAAAAAATTTATATCTCCCGAATTAACAAAGTAAGGGCAACCAAATTTGGTACGCGGGTTTATGTCCTTATATGTAAGTTACCTACCAAAATTTAGCTCTGTATGTCAAAAGACAAAAAAGTTATAGGCATTTAAAAAAAAAATTGGGGTTTTCCTCAAAACGTCAAAGTTGCGACTTAAAACGTCAAAATCGGCAACATTTTGGCAAATAACTTGAAACTAATACGGGCTATGGAAATCAAATGTCTCAAGAAGGATGTTTTACAAACACTGAAGTCTTAGTTTCAACCGTCATTGTCCTTCATTTTACTAAAATGTTTCCAGAAAATTCATTTGAAATAGACGCTTTCCCTGATGCTTGGCAGTAGCCTTAGTTATAGAGTTTATCGTTTAATGGTATATAATTTTTGTCGAATTTTCGTAAAAAATCAATAAAGCCCAATATATCCGTTATTATACATGATTTGAAAAAAATTTGTATATATTAATTATAGGGTGTCTTGAGCTACATCTTAAAAAAAATTTCTACAATCACAGGATGGCCCATAAGTCATTGGTGATACAAATTTTCTTTTTTTTTTAATCAAACACGCCTTATGTTATTGCATTTTCCATCGAAATATAATGCATGTTTGTAAGAAAAGAAATTCTGGATGCAGCAAGTGCGTTATGGTAGCGAACTTTGATCAAATGCTTCATATTTGAATAGCCCAATTTTCTATTAACCTATAAGGTTGACCAAGAAACGAGTTTTTCCGGGAACACTTTAAGTCTACTTTTGGAAATCTTGGTACATTTTCACACAATAAAGTTATTTTTATGAAACATGGCACATTGTTTTTACTATATAGTATATACTGGTAACCAAAATTGATGCCTGCTTTCTTAAAAAGAAAACACACATATTTGCAATAAAAACATTTTTATGAAAATTCACTACCATAACGCACTTGCTGCGTCCAGAGTTTTTTTCTTGTTATCAGCATGTTTTTTTACTGAAAAACTTATGTCAATGCTGTACGTGATTGCTTAAAGTGACGGAAATTTTGGCCTAGCAAACAGAATCTATAGGCAGAAATACCCTAATCGACAATACCTCACTTGAAAGCATTTAGGATGGCGAAAGCTCATTTTGATGCATACGGCAGTGTACAGTATCAGGCTCCCGTAAGAAACAAAACTGTTATAAATGAAAGTACGTCTGTAAACATCATAGCCTCAGTCATTGAAAATCCACATATCAGCCAGTGAAAATTAGCTTCTAATTTAAATATCAGTAAAACTTATATCCAAAGATGTTTTAAAGAAAACAAATATCACCCATACCATATTAGAAAAGTTAAACAGCTGTCTGCAAGCGATAAGCAGCAAAGATTGAATTTTTGTATTTGGGCTCTGCAGAAGGACAACCAGGAACCAGGATTTCTTGCAAAAGTGCTATTTACAGATGAAGCAAGTTTCTCAAACTGTGGAGAAATTAACATGCATAATTTGCATTATTATGCTGATACAAATCCACATTTTTCGTGGCCAGTGGATCGTCAGCATAGGTGGTCCATAAATGTGTGGGCTGTAATTTTGGGTCCTTATTTAATCGGACCGTATTTTTTCAAACGGACTCTCACTGGTGAGCGTTATCTAAATTTCTTAAATAATGATCTACCAGAGCTGTTAGAATAAATTCCTCTACAACTCCGAGGTGAAATGTGGTATCAACACGATGGAGCGCCTCCACATTCAGCAGGAGCTGTTAGAGCATTTTTAAACCATAATTTTAAAGAACCATGGGTAGTTCGAGGTAGACCAACCCCTTGGCCAGCAAGGTCTCCTGATCTTTCCAAAATATATTTCTTTTTGTGGGGTGACATTAAAGGTAAAGTGTATGCGACTCCACCAAGAACCAAGGAGTACATGCGCGCAAGGATTTCAGAGGCTTTTAATTATGTACGCGAAGCAACATTGTTGAAGGTGCAACACAATTTAAGATAGATATTACAAATTTGTATCGATAATGACAGCTCCCAACTTGAATATTTGCTGCGTTGCATTTTTGTTGTTTATTGTGTGAATTTCGATTTAGTGTTGTTCTTGTTGATTTAAACCTTGTTAATATATTCATTAAATGTTTTGCTCTTTTACATCACACACACTTTAGTTTTTTTATGCAGTATGAATTAAGGATATCACGTAAACTATTTGAAAATTACATAAAATACAGGGTGCTGAATATTAACATGAAGTATTTACTTGAATTTATATAACAATGGCTAATTCCGTAATTGAGTCTTAATATCTTTGAAACCGTTGAAAATAATGCCATCAAACGTGGTATTGCTGAAAAGGCCATGAAAATGCGCATCTAAAAACGTTCTAATATATAGGGCGTTCTATTTGAAATTTTCGAGAAAATTTAAGTTGTGCGAAATTTAACACTGTATGGAGGCAGGTTACACTAAGAATTACTATATTGCATTTTGTTATGGAAAGGAGTGGTTAAAATTAACTCCAGTGAATATGCAGCCAAAACGTTGTGCAGAAACGAAGTATTTGCGCACCAAACTAGACCAATATTTTTAATAAACAAATGAATAACTCTGAAACGGTTGGGTCTAGACCCATGGGGCATCAATTTGCTTGCCGCGAAACCATCTTTTTCAAAATGACATAAAATATAGTGTTCTATTAAAAAAAAGGTAAGTATGGTCTGCCACGGAGAAAATAAACACCCTGTGTAAATTAAAATATTTTTGAATTACGCAGCTGATTGATAGAAATAACTTTCAGTTGAAACTTTTTTGATAAAACTGAGTTTAATATGAAAAACTGAAATTTTTCCGCGGAGTGGACCACCCTGTATATAAACAAATTAAAATTTTAACTGACCCCGGATATGAGTTCTAGGGGGCTTTGTTCGCCCTCATTTGAAGAACATTTTTTAATATTCAAAAGCTGCGAATTCCTCAAATTGAATTGACAGACAACAACTGCATCAAAGATTATTGTTTACTTTATGTAGGTATACTAGACTAATTTTTATCTTAACAACATTTTCAACCCGAACTTCCATGCCTGTGATCAACAGTCTAATATTTTATTATGAAAACAATTTGTTTTGAGTGCCTGGTTATGCAACAGGTGTCGTTATTAATTATTTTCTTAAAATGCCTTATACGGCATCAACAGTCACTCTACATTCTTCCGTTTTTGTGGTTATTATTTTCAGATTTTAAGGCAACCAAAGTATGCTGTTGCCACTTGTAGTTAATTAGTAAGTGCGAAATGTTCATGAAAGTCTATATAATCAGTTGCAATTATCATAACTAAGATCTAGGAAACGTTGAAAATATTATTACTTCTTATTTCTTTACATCCAATTAACAATATAAAGTGGATTAAACGTTACAAATGTTACATTATCATGTTATCTAGAAGAAAGTCTGGAGTAATTGTAACAATCAACGTCCTCTTAAGTAACAAATCGACACGGCTGTCTGTGTATTTAGCCAAGGCGGTTATTATAATTGAACAATTACCATATCTGTTTACATAAAGCGTTCAATTTATTGTAAATTAATTCAATTAGTCGCTCGGCTGTAACAATCTTGATAATGAGGAGTAACCATTGATTGTGTTTAATTTGCTGGTAATTTCTCATGTGTGGTACCTGAAAGTCACAAAGTCTTTAGAATTGCACACTCAAAAGCCATTTTGAAGCCAACTAGTGTTTTCTTTACCAAGCCTTTATTTATAATCAATGTGGTAGAACCGTTTTATACCAAATGCATTGGTAGGTGGTAGTGGAATTTTCCTTTACGTGATAGTGAAGGATTTTTTTCACGTCCGAGGAGGTACCACCTCCTACATGGGGCCGGTGAAGTCCCAACGGACGTTTCCGGTTCTGGTGTATGAGTCGGTTTCCCTTATAAGCAAACATGATGATGGCTCCTCCTTGTACAAAAGATTCCTGAGGTAAAATACCCTTCCATTTGGCTCTCCGGGAGAGGGGTGTACAGGGGGCGCCAGCATCAAGATTTAACATATCCTTCTCGAATATATGTGGCCTAAATTCTAACCTGAACTCCCTCCACCATTTCCTCCAGGCTAATAGGCCCCAACTCATCTTCCTCACCGAAACTTAAATCAGTGCCAAAACAGCCACTAATCACCTTAATTTCCCGGGGTATGAGCTCCTTACTTGCTATATATTGCATGGAGGCTGTGTGCGCGTAAGTCCGTAGCAATCTACCCTGCACCAGACTCCCCAATTTAGAAGCTGGAAGAAAAGACATACATACAGACTCTCAACTAAATTCATCTGTTGCATTTACCGGTCACCTTCTGACAACAACTTTGTCCAGCTCTTTGACTACCTTTTTGAAAAAACCGACCATTTTAAATCTGAATATGCTTCTTCCGAGGTCACAATTCTTGCGAGATTACTTTTCCTCATTTCCGTGGGCGTCTGTCTGCTTCTCTCATCCTGACCCCTCTGATATCTCACAAAACGTCACCGAAATTAACCGAAATTATCCAAGCTGGCATGGAATTATTTATTCCACGTACACAGAAAACCTCTGCAGCGACTTAAAAGCTCTGGTTCTCTAAATCCTGTGACAAGGCCAGATTTGAAAAGGTAAAAGCTCACAAAAGGCTTCCACACAACTACAGTCAAGAAAACCGTCAAGCATTTAACGACGCAAGAAACCGCTATGTCTATATTCTTTCTGAGGCAAAAAACTCGTTTAATAACCACATCAAAAACAAAGTCCTCTTAAGCTCCAGTGGCAGCAAACCCTTTTGACTCTTGCTAAATCTATTGGGAATAATTTCTGCAAGAGCACGTTCCCACCTTTTGTCCCAAGGGATGAAATTGTTTCTACCGCCCTGGGCAAGGCTGAACTTTTTGCCTCGTTGTTCGCCGGCAATTCTACTCTCAACCCACCTCCAAATGTTCAACCACCAACAGTCCCCAATGTAGCGCATAAAATGACGGATATTATTTTCAAAACTAAAAAGGTACGAAAGATGCTCTCTTCTCTTAATACCAGGAAACCCTTCTGTCTTGACTCGTCTGTTTTAGACATCATACAATAGACGCATATTCTTTAGTAACTGGAAAACTGCTCGAGTACAACCCGTCCCCAAGAAAGGATCCAAAGCGCTTCCTAGCAACTACAGGCCTATTTCTCTCCTTTCAGTCGTCTCTAAAGTGATGGAATAGTTTATAAACACCGAATTACACAAATTTCTTGAAAAACACAGTCTAATCCACGACAGGTAGTATGGATTCCGTCAGCGCAGATCAACTGCCGACCTCCTTTCCTTTGTCACCCATTCTTGGAACAAGTCTATGGAACTACATGGTGAATCCCAGACTGTCGCTCTATAAATATCCAAAGCATTCGACCAGGTCTGGCACGCAGCGCTACCACCAAAACGCTGTACCTGGACAGCAAGTTTCCTCTCCAACCGGAGCATTTATGTTGTGGCGGATGGCCATTCCTCTAAACTGTAACCAATTAATGCAGGAGTTCCTCCTCCTCTCTATCACATTCAACCCAGTTCACAATTACGCAGACGACAGCACCCTTCACTGAAATATAGAATATTTCAAGCCTATCTCTTTAGACCAATTAGATGAGGATCGCAGACTCATGCAGAGTTCTGTCTCCGTGAATCTCCAAAAATATTAGACTGGGGAAGTAGAAATCTTGTACAATTCAACCCCACAAAATCACAGACTTGCTTTCCTTCTCATAAGAAATAACTCAGCCCTAGACCAATCACAATGAACAACCAAATTATTCAAAGTAATGAGTCCTTTTTACTTGTTGGCATTTCTGTGGATCGAAATTTCAATTGGCACCAACATGTCAGATCAATTTCAGAAGCGGCTGCTAAGAAATTAGGTTTCCTCTCCCGGGTTCGCAAATACTTTTCACCAGCTAATCTATATACCTTATATACTTCACAAATAAGACCAAACCTCGAATACTGCCATCCCTTGCCCACCGACGTGCCGCTGGTGACCTCTCTGTCTTTTATAGATATCTGTACGGGCACTGCTCAGAGGAGCTCTCTTCCATAGTTCCTCCACCTGCTGCCCCCAACAGATCTACCAGGGGAACAGAGCGAATGCACCCTTTTACTGTCCAGGTCACCAGATATAGAACATCTTGTTATGCCCGCTCTTTTCTCCCGAGGACTTCCAAGTTGTGGAATTCCTTGCCGGCAAATTTTTCCTTCTCCCCCAGACCTCCAAACTTTCAAGTCCAGAATTACCAAGTTGTCTCTTTTTTCTCCTTGTCTACACCCACGGTACGATAGTATTTAGGCTGTAAGCCCTCGTGGTGTATTCTTGAAATAATAAAAAAAAGTGGGTTGAACTCTTGGTACAATAGCTTAGGTAATGCGAGTAAAACGACTCCTCGAGATAAAATTGCCGCTGTACATTTTTTCTTCAGGTTTGAAAGTCGCGGTTGTTGAACACTACAGTCAGTCCTGGTAGACGGTAGCACCTACCATATCAAGGCTGAAAAAGTTCCCGCTAAAACCAACGACACGGCAGTGCATTCTATGAACAGACCATCTGTGAACAGTTTGAATTCGTATGTTTTTTTAAAGGCAAGGAAAAATGTCATTGCAGTATTCGTTTGGTGTATTTAGCTAGGTAAGTGACGTTTTAAACACATCATCCATTTAATTTATATTAATGTAATCATTAACATTTTTCTTTCGCCATGTCATTATAGAGCTTAAATGAACCGACAAATGCAAAGTAAAATAGTCCGAGAGTCCATGTTAACTTCAGGGGTCATTCAATCTCCATTCAAAATGGGTTTGAAAACAGTCTTGTTATTACAATTATTAGGTTACCAATTTTGACTTTTCTAGACTTCAATAATCACCTAGGGTGTACATCAGGTGTCAAATCTGGAGCATCTTCTGTTTCTAACATTTATCAACGACCCATGGTTTTCGGTATGATCAGCTCCTCTTCGCAGATGACCTCGAATTGTATGCGCGAATTGGTTCTACTCAAGACTGATGTGCCGTTCAGGCAGACATTGACATGGTGTATCCGTGGTGTCGTTAGAATCTGTTTAGCATGAACATCTCTAAGTGCAAGGTAATGAGCTTTTTTAGGAAAAACATCCTGCCTTGTTTGCCTATACGTACCAAGATGTCGTTATGCAACGTTGCGTGACGCAGTGAAAGATTTGGGAGTTGTATGCGACCCACAATTTTCCTTTAGTTATGAAGGTTTGCAGGTAGTTTTATCAGATATCTGGATGCTTGGCTTTTTGATAAGGAATTGCCACTCTACTATGCCTATATTTGGTCGCGGCTTGAGTGCTGTTTTCTGGTGTGGAACCCACATTATAACCATTATGTATCCATTCTCGAGATAGCTCAACGAAAGTTTCTCAGGTATCTCCATTTTAATCCTGGTACCTCGGCAAACTACTCGTTCTTCTTGTTTATTTTACTGTCTTCAGGCTATGTTTAATTTAATAATACGGTCCCCCTGTATTTCACTTTAACGAACTTCGATATGATCTGCCAAAGCTGTGACCCAGACGCAGATTCTCTAAATCCCATCTTGCCTTTTGTATCACTTACATTTGTTTACGGTTTTTCGGAATAAACAGTATATTTTGTTATTTTGTCTTTGTACATCTTTTGTATGAAATATTGTGTATTGTATTCTGATGATCTTCTACTATTTTTAATGTTATGTAAGAGAAAATTGCTTCTGCTGAGCTTTGAAATATAACAATAAATACAAAAATAATGGTTCCTATATACACCCAAAAAACAAACCGCAAAATTGGAAACAGAAAGTTATTATTATAGCTTTGCAGGAAGTTCGTAATAGACTACCCTACAAAGCAACTGCCAGGCAGTATAATTTACCATTATCAACTCAAAAGCGTGCAACAAATGGAAATAAACTTGTGGGTACATGTGTAAGAAATCTTGACACCGCTATGGTGTTCTACCAAAATATGGCTTTTTTTATATATATTTTTAGAACACACCACGAGGGACCTAAATACCTACTATCGTACCGTGGGTGTCGACAAGAAGGAAAGAGGCAACTTGTTAATTATGGACTTGAAGGTTAGGGGGTTCGGAGGAGAAGGAAAAACATGTGCCGACAAGGAATTACACAACTTGGAAGTTCTCAAGACAAAAGAGCGGGCATAACAAGATGTTCTATGTCTGGTGACCTGGACAGTAAAAGGGTGCATTCGCTCTGTTCCCCTGGTAGATCTGTTGGGGGCAGCAGGTGGAGGAACCATGGAAGAAAGCTCCTCTGAGCAGTGCCCGTGCAGATATCTATAAAAAAGAGAGAGAGGTCACCAACGGCACGTCGGTGGGCAAGGGATGGCAGCCTTTGTGTGAGGGTTCGGTCACCGATGAGACGTATAGCTCTCTTCTGAATGGAGTCCAGGATAGCGAGTGTAGAAGCGGCAGCGGCACCCCAGATGTGGGCGCAGTATCCGAGGTTTGGCCTTATTTGTGAAGTATATATGGTATAGAGATTAGCTGGTAAAAAGTATAAACCCGCTTCTGCAATTGATGTGACATGTTGGTGCCAATTGAGTTTTCAATCCCCAGAAATGCCAACAAGTGAAAAGGGCTCATTACTTTCAATAACTTGGTTGTTCATTGTGATGAGTCTAAGGCTGGTGTACCTCTTATGAGATAGAAAGCAAAACTGAGATTTGGTGGGGTTGAATTGTACAAGATTTCTACTTCCCCAGTCTAATATTTTTTGGAGATCCACGGAGAGAGAACACCCAATGTGTCTGCGATTCTCATCTAATTGGGCTAAAGAGACAGGCTTAGAATAATGTATATTTGAGTGGAGGGTGATGTCGTCTGCGTAACTGTGAACTGGGTTGAATGTGCTAGAGAGGAGGTCATTAATGTGGAGAAGAAACAAAGTAGGGGCTAAAGGTGAACCTTGAGGAACTTCTGCATTAATTGGATACAGTTTAAAGGAATGGCCATCCACGACTGTGTTTGGAAAAAAAATTGAAGACGTCATTACTTCAGTTTCCAAATATCCAAAAAGATGCAAATTTGGCTTAAAATGGACCTTACTCAATCCCATTTAAGAACCTCTTTTCTGATTTTTTCTATCGCTTTTCCTTTTCTTACAATAGAGCCTAGACATCAGTTTTCGCTCACCCTGTACTGGTCAGTGCTTATCAGAGGTTACAATCTTCACTCATTGAATAATTGACTAACTCAGTTATTTTAATCAGGATACAGTAATTATTTTCGTGAATGAACTCACATTCCGTTTAAGAAGATAAATAGCCCGCTATTAGCTAGATTAGCACAACTCGATGATCCTTACCGTCTATGCACATAACATCCCACGTAACGTGTTCATGTAGGTAGAGAATTATTATTGATCTTATTAGAAACTTCATTTATAATAATCGATGTTTATCTTAGAACCATTTATATTGTAAAATATCACATTGTCTTCTAAATGTTACACTAAACAAGAAATTAATCTCACCGTCCTACAATTTCGATACCTATCAAGGTAACCTACATGATGATTTATATCTTTTCACAATAGCTTCTTCATTGTACTGAATAAACTGACGATTGCGTAAGGTATGAAGCGTAACTTGTGCGAGCAGTGGCTTCTACACAAAAGAAAGCTTAACACAGAGGAGCTGAAAACGTTACTAGATAACAATTATTGTAATCTGCACACTCGACAAATGAAATTCAGTTAAAAGGGATAACAATAAATCATTAAAAATAATTAATTAATGTATTTATTTACAACATGGCGTACCATTTACTTACTATCGCGAACAACCGCCTCCGTGGCCGTGCGGGAAAGTCGATTCAGAATTTTCCAACACGGACTCGGGGGACGACGGTTCGAGACTCGCCGGCGGCGGATGATTTTTCAAATCACTGTCGTCGTTGAGATCGAGCTCAAGGTAGGTTAGTTTAGATGAGCAAAAAGGGCCAGCAATGGCCTAATTTCCAGTAAGCATCTTACCTTTTACTATCACGAACAAAAACTCATGTTTCTTGACAAAAGCTGTAATATATAAATTGGCTTGTACACATTATAACGCAATCTACATCGGTCAAACTTCTAGAGGTTTGAACACAAGATCCAAAGAACATATTTTTGCACTAAGCTGACAAATATGCATTTTCAAAATCTACTATCGAAACCTAGAGGAAAACCACTAAAAAAAAGTCTGGACGCAGCAAGTGCGTCATGGTAGTGAATTTTCATAAAATTATTTTTAATACCAAATATGTGTGTTTTTTTTAAGAAAGCAGGCATGAAATTTGGTTACCAGTATAACCTATATAGTAAAAACAATGTGCTATGTTTCATGAAAATAACTTTATTGTTTGAAAAAGTACAAAAATTTCCGAAAATCAACTTAAAGTGTTCCCGAAAAAAACGGTTTCTTGGTCCACCTTATAGGTTAATAGCAAATTGAGCTATTCAAATTTGTAGCATTTAATGAAAATTCGCTACCATAACGCACTTGCTGCGTCCCGAATTTGTTTTCTTACACACATGTATAATATTTCGATGGAAAATGCAAAAATTCAATAACATAAGGCGTGTTCCATTAAAAAAAAAAAGAAAATTTGTATCACCAACGACTTATGGGCCACCCAGTGATTGTAGAAATAATTTTTTAAGATGCAGCCCAAGACACCCTATAATTCATGTATACAAATTTTTTTCGTATCCTGTATAATAACGGATCTATTGACTTTTTACGAAAATTCGACAAAAATTATATACCATTAAACGACAAACTGACTACTGCCAAAGCATCAGAGAAAGGGTCTATTTGAAATAAATTTTCTGGAAATATTGTATGAAAATTAAGAACAATGACGGTTGAAGCTAAGACGTCAGGGTTTGTAAAACATTCTTCTTGTGACATTTTCTTTCCATAGCACGTATTAGTTCCAGTTTCTTTGGATAAATGTTGCCAATTTTGACGTTTTAAATCGCGACTTTGACGTTTTGAGGAAAACCCCAATTTATTTATTTTATATGCCTATAACTTTTTCCTCTTTTAACATAGAGAGCTAAATTTTGACACGTAACTTACCTATAACCATATAAACCCGATTTGGTTGCCCTTGCTTTGTTATCGCCGCAGATATATTTTTTTCGAAAGAAACACAAAGTTTTCCAGAAAACCTAGACCGATTTTCCTGGCTAACGAACTTATTCAAGCCACTTGAAAAAGGAAGGTATTCACTGAATTTAATCAAAATCCGCCAAACAACATTTTTTTTTTAAGAAAATTTTTTAAAATTGTATACTAAAATTCCCCATTCATAAAAAATTCCCCGATAATCCTCAAAATTCTTTGAATTTCAATGAGTAAAGATTGTAACCTGTGGCGAGCACTTGGAAAGCCCAAATAATCACAATTAAATTTTTAGACCTGACGATCGTTTCGCTGACGGAGTTAGCGTCATCAGAGAGATGAATAAACTAAGCGAATAAAAACTAAAGCTACCATTTATATGTTTGTTTCCAGGCAGATGCGAACAGCGTCCTCTACAAATTGCTAACGAAATATATACTTTCGTAAGCACCTAACTGACATTTCTGATTAACGTGAGATTTTCTTTATCTATATGATGATAAACATACCGAATATGCTGCGCAATACACGATTGATCAATAGTGCCATATCTCAGTTGCAGTAATGTTCTTTAAATCTATTTTCAATAGGTCTTTTTGTTTATATTTAAGTTTAAAATGCTTACAATCTATTTCATAGATTCCCGACACTTCTGTGGTTTTATATTTATTCTTTGGTGTATCTAGCAAACATTTTTGTGTATTTTTTTTTGTAGAAAATGTTGTATAATGTCTTTCTCAAAAATGCTATTAAAACCTCTCGTAATTCGCGGTTCAAGTAGTAAACACACGCCGGTTTTGTCTGGTGTATCTTTTCTGAAAGTCGTAGATTTTTTTTGTTTTATGTTTACTAATTTTTCCATTAAGCAAGCAGAGTAACTATTATAATTTTCCCTATTTTTAATATATTCAAGTTTCCTGTTGTACCTTTCTTTATTTAAGGGAAAATTAATCTATAAACCAGAAAATCAAACTAGCGGTTTTTTTTTTGTGAAAAACTATGGCGTTACAAGCAACAAATTGAGACATGTTAACGACACCCGAGTGCAGATAACCTAGCCAAGTTGTAATTTAGTCATTATTAACCAAAGTGTTGGCTTCATTGTCATTCGGGGAGAAAGAGCTTGTTTTCTTTCCCAATGTTTTGCAGGTTAATTGATCCCACCCTCGCTAACTAGTCGGCTTTGCTAATTAGTCTTGGAAGAAGAATATGTTGAAGATGTGGACTGTATGTGGACTGTATTTATAATTCTAGGTGCACTAAATTCAAGAAGATTTCAATAATACACTTTTTTATATTTATATATGCTGTATTGTTACTATATACACTTTGAACTTAACATTTATTTACAATTTGCGGTTTTACATTTGATTTGATGGGTTATTCAGGAGATTTCACAATATTCTTAGCTACTTGCTATTGCATTTAACTGCGAGCATACTTTCTAATTTCGAAAAAACCACTGACTTTTCACAGTAATACTGTACGAACGGAATTTTTGTAGGAAGATTGGAGCTTGAACTGAAGTGGCGTAATCACACTAGCGATGTTTAGGTAGAAGATCGGGATCTTAGAAGTCCCAAAAAGCGATGAAGATGAGATTCGTTGTAGAACGGCACTGTAAAATTAAACTGGCTTAAACACACGAGCGATGTTTAAGTGGAAGATTTGGAACTCAGGGTTCCAAGGAGCGAAAAAGGAGCGAAGATGAGATCAGGCGTAGAACTGTAGCAGTGAACTGGCTTAAACACGCGAGCGGTGTTTAAGTAGAGAATTGGGAACTCTGAGTCCCAAGAATTTAAGAAGTGGATATCGAACGTAGAACTGTAGCACTGAACTGGCTTAAACACGCGAGCGGTGTTTAAGTAGAAAATTAGGAACTCGAGGTTCCACGAAGCGAAGAAGATGAGGTCTGGCGTAGAAATGACTTGTACTTTGCGAAAGGCTTGCTTTTATCGAGCTTTCGCATAAGGTGACGTAGTTGACATAACATAATGTCAGTAATACAGAACGGCCAACTAGGTAGAAGCATTATTCCTAGTGAAGAAAATTCAGTGGGTGCATCTTAAGAATACGTCAAAGACAGCTAAAGCTATTTACAATAAAGGACCTAATGGTATATAAGTATTCTTTGTATGGCATTGTTCATGCGTAAACCTAATGCGATACAGACAGCTACAGGATAAAGATTACCAGCAAATTGAAAAAGATTGTGAAATCCAGAGATAAATAATTCCAGGTAGAAACTTAACTAATAGTGCAACCGAATGAAAGTAAAGACACAGGGGCGTACCAATTTGTTTCTCCAACATTCATAATGACTACAAATTAAGGAATGCAGCTCCCAATTAGCTTGTTTTTACTATTAAAACTACTCGAAAGTCAGTAACTTGCAAGTTACTAAATTGGAAGAAAATTGGTTTAATTTCATCTATAAGGTATACCTAAAGATACTTTTGAGTTTCAATTCCGCTGTTGGTAATTTTTAGGTCGAAGTGTGGCCTTAATTGGACTGAAAACTGACTACTAAGTCCAGGTAGCTGAAATACATATTTTAAGGTAATTTATTAGTTTGTTACCTAATATGAGCCTGTAATACGTCTGTGTTGTATAGTAAATTGGAAGTATTCCCACGAAGTCCGAATTATATATATATATATATATATATATATATATATATATATATATATATATATATATATATATATATATATATATATATATATATATCAATTTAACTGTAATACAGCACAGGAACCTTTTTCACACTAGGGTAACCTAAAATGGCTTCCCGATTGACCATACAGTTATAATTACTGCAGAAATGGTCCACCAAGTCAAATTTCCTACATTACTAGGTTTAAAACATCCATAAAATCTAACTTGAAATAAAAATTTACCTCAAAGTTTAAAGTGTACAGCTGTTAAATACACTCGTGAATGTTAAGGGGGTTTCAGTTGATTAACCTAATTAATAAAAGTTGTGTTCTATAATATAATTCTCTGTGAAAATCCTAAAAACATATGACAACTTATCGGCTACTACATTATCGAAGTAGAGCTGAATTTCAATTCTATGCTGATTTGAAATCAGCACGTTTTTATCTTTAATATAATAGATCCATTGCCATGCCAATAGAGTGAAGCAATGGCAACACGGTCAGCTGTCATGTTTATTAGTACCGGCAATAGAGGAGCCCGTTACTCTTGTCCATAATGCACTAAACTACAGAAGTTATTTTTTGACAGATGGGTTCAGAATGACGTACTGAATGTAAAAACACAAAATCCTTACAAATTAGGAGGGTGGAAGTGCCGCCATTTTGCGAAAAACCGTTTCGGCCTATATCTCCGTAACCGTGCATTTTAGGCCAAAAATGGTAATGACCATTATTGTAGATAATTGCAGTTCTCATCTTTTTTGTTAAATAATTTTTTTGTATCACTCACCGTTTACAACTTATACGACTATTAGCATTCATTTATTGACTTTTTTACCTATATATTGGTTAATAATTGTTTAAAAAATAAAATGCTTATAACTTAACTTTTCAACTGACAAATTTTCTACAACTTCTACTGAAAACTTTTTTTTCTCAAATCAATATTTTCAAACTTATAACGCGTTAAATGTTGCACTTTTCAATCGACAAATTTTTCTGGAAATATTTTAGTTATATAGAGGACAATGACGGTTGAAGATAAGACTTCAGGCTTTGTTAAACATTCGTCTTAAGACATTTTCTTTCCATAACTTATATTAGTTTCAGGTTCTTTGCGTAAATATTGCCAATTTTGACGTTTTAAATCGCGACTTTGACGTTTTGGGGGAAACCCCAATTTATTTTTCTTTAAATGCCTATAACTTGTTCATCATTTAACCTACAAAATATATATATATATATATATATATATATATATATATATATATATATATATATATATATATATATATATATATATATATATATATATATATATATATATATATATATATATATATATATATATATATATATATATATATATATATATATATATATATATATATATATATATACATACATATTGTTACGTTTTCTCCGGGTTCTGGATAAGTGAGACTTTTAATTTTAACAAAACAACTTTATTTACACTCTAAATATGGATACAATAAAATTTCTAGAATGTCTCTCTCACAAAACACTTCATTTACTGGCCTTACAATTACTACTCTCAACAAAAGTCACTAATCTGGTACTACAGTCACTACTCTCTTAACCCTTTACACTGCTTCTTCAAGTCACTACCACATTATCTTACTGAACTGAACTCGGGCTGGCTTGCTTTCGCTTTTATATACTCGCCGTACCTTCCCCTCCTTTCTAGAGCGTTCCATTCCAGAACGTTCCAGGACCTTCTTTTACTAGAAGGTTCTGTGAATACAGATCGGTCCCGTGTGTATACAGGGGGATGTATATACAGGATGATCCAAATGTGGTCACCACTCCTATGTTACACAAGAGGTGTTTCTCGAACTATAAGATCTCTCTGCGTATACAGGGTGTAAGGGTTCTCTGCGTATACAGGGTGTCTATACAGGGTGTTCGGAATGTGCAGACCTCAGTTATCCGTTCCGACGGGGTACAAGTTGGTAACTTCGTTATTTCTGGTCCTAGAGGTTTGAGACTTCGCCTGAGGGGGGTCACCCCAGGCACCCCCAGGGGGGTGGGGAGGCGGTGTTGCCAGATTGTGCAAAAATTCCCAGATGTTGGGGAAATTCTGGAGATGTGGCAACACCGCACCTACGTCTATTGAAGTGCTTTGTAACACTGCCCCCCTCCTTAAGACTGTTCGTCCCGAACAGTATTTACCGGCCGCCAACTTGGGGGTTCGTTGCCCCGATAGGGACTCAACCTCTCTATGTGAACAACTTTGGGTTTAGTTCTTGGAGACAGCTGGATTCTGTAGACTAGGTCGTTAATTTTCTTAGTCACCAAGTATGGCCCTTCCCATGGTTTCTGAAGTTTGGGACTGAGGCCCTTTCTCCTTGTTGGTTGGTACAGCCACACTGCATCACCTTCTTTGAATGTATGGGGTGTTGCTCTGCGATCCAAGCGCATCTTCATCCGGTCACTGCTCAAGAGGAGCCTATCTCTGACGCATCGGTGTATAGTGCGCAGTCTTCCTTCTAGGTCGGCGACATACTCAGGTAACGTAGCTAGGTCCGCTATGTCCTCGTTCGGTGGTGGTCTCGTCATGTCGATTGGTAACCGCATCTCTCTGCCGGTCAACATCATGGATGGGGTGTAGCCGGTAGATTCATGCTGAGAGCTTCTGTAAGCTAGGAGGAACAGAGGTATCAGCTTGTCCCAGTTTCTCTGATTCTCATCGACAAACATAGCAAGGTACTGGTTGATGGTCCTGTTATGCCGTTCTACCATGCCGTCTGATTGAGGGTGGAGTGGCGTTGTTCTCGTTTTCTTTATGCCTAGCAAGTCCATTAGGCTCTTCCAGACCTCAGATTCGAAATTCCGGCCCTGGTCAGTGTGAATCTCCAAGGGTACGCCATGCCGTTATATGACATTTTCCATCAGGGCTTCTGCTACGGTCGTTGCCTCTTGGTTGGGGATCGGCGCAACTTCAGGCCATTTCGAGAAGTAGTCCATCGCCACCATTATGTATCTGTTCCCAGACTCTGTGATGGGAAAAGGCCCTGCGATGTCTACGGCAACTCTCTCCCACGGTGTACCTGAGATGTACTGCATCATTTATCCTCTGGATCGGGTCTTTGGTCCTTTCTTTGAAGCACATTGGTCACACCTTTTGCACCATTCTTCCACGCTTCTTCGGCAGTTTATCCAATAGAAGCGGTCTCTCACTCTGGCAAGAGTCCTGTTGACCCCAAAGTGGCCTCCACTTCTACTATTGTGTAACTCTTGAAGAACACTGTTTATGCACTCACTTGGCACAACAGTCTGGTATATACAGTCTCTACCATCGACAGTTTCCCATTTTCGAGTGATCAAGTCATTCTTTAGGCACAAGGAGTCCCACTGTAGCCAGTAGCCTTTAACCTCTGCCCCAAGCCGGGACACATCGTGCCACTCAGGTCTTTTCCCCTTTTCGAGCCATTCTCTAATATTTTTCAAGTCTGGATCTGTCTTCTGTGCATCTCTGATGTATTCAAGATTTACGTCTGGATCGGTATTATTCTCCTGTTCCGTCACCAGTTGTTTGATCTGATGAGTTACTTTGTCGATCTCTTTGTTCTCTTGTCGCTCGCAAAATTTACATTCATGCACTGAACATGGTCTTCTTGACAGGCTGTCTGCATTGGCGTGACTTCTTCCTCTTCGATGTTCAATCCGGAAGTCGTAGCTCTGCAGTTTCTCTATCCATCGTGCTATCTGTCCTTCGGGATTTCTAAAGTTCAGAAGCCATTGCAGAGCAGAGTGATCTGACCTCACGCGGAATGTTCTTCCGTACAGGAAGTTGTGGAAATGTTCGATGGATCTTACAACTGCCAGCAGTTCTTTCCGGGTTACACAGTAATTCCTTTCGGCTTTTCCGAACGTTTTGCTGAAGTAGCCTATCACAACTTCTTCTCCGGCTTGGAGCTGCGAGAGTACTGCCCCAATGCCATACTGGGAAGCATCGGTGTCCAGTATGAACTGTCCTTCGTCCTGAGGATAAGCCAGTACAGGAGCAGTGAGAAGACGTTTGAGTTCTCTAAAAGACTGTTGGCAATCTGGTGACCAGATGAACTCGGCCTTATTTTCAGTTAGGCTATGTAGAGGTTTCGCAATGCTGCTGAAGTACTTCACAAAGCGTCGGTAGTAGCTGCAAAGTCCCAGAAAACTTCTGACCTCATGTTTGTTCTTCGGCACAGGCCAGTCTCTTACTGCCTTTATTTTCTCTGGATCAGTTTCTATCCCTTTCTCAGAAACGACATGTCCGAGGAAACTCACTTTCTTCTGGAAGAGGACGCATTTCTTGGGATTGAGTTGCAGATTGGCACCTCTCAGCCTGGAGAAAACCTGCTTCAGATTCGACAGGTGTTCATCGAAAGTCCTTCCAATCACCATGACATCGTCGAGATACACCAGGCATGTTTCCCATGTAAGTCCTCTCAGCACTAACTCCATTAGTCGCTCGAAGGTGGCAGGAGCATTACATAAGCCGAATGGCATGACCTTGAATTGGTACAACCCATTCCCGGTTGAAAAAGCAGTCTTCTCCTTATCGTCTTTATGGAGTTCTACTTGCCAGTAGCCACTTTTCAGGTCTAATGTAGAGAACCACTTTGATCCGGCCAAAGTGTTCAAAGTGTCGTCGATCCGGGGCAGGGGATAACTGTCTTTCTTGGTGACATCATTCAGCTTCCTATAGTCCACGCAAAATCTCATAGTGCCGTCTTTCTTGGTGACCAAAACTACTGGGGACGACCAAGGACTATTAGACTCCTCAATCACACCATCTTCCAGCATTTCGTTAACCATCGCCTTGATTTCTGATTGCTTGGCAAAAGGCAGTCTTCTCGGCGGCTGTCTAATTGGTCTTGCGTCGCCAGTATTAATTCTGTGTTGCACTAGACTCGTACGACCTGTGATTTTATCTTGAGCGAAAATATCGGCCTCCTCCAATACGAACTTCAGGGCCATTTCCATCTCCATGTCGTTCAATTGGCCCCATGAATTCTTGAACCGTTCTACTATCTCTACTGGCAGTCTTCTGTCTAATGCAGTGGGTGTCACGTTTTTGGACAACGTCACTCGGTCAATGGGTTCGCAAGTGGCGATAACCTCACCTTTCTTCAGTGTGACCCTGTTAGTTTGTACGTTAGCCACTCTTATGGGTATTGTCTTCTTCGGGTCTACTAAGCATCGTGCGACGAGGGCACCATCATGTCTATCTTTTAGGGGCTCCGCTATGAGAGCAGACATACCATCAAGTTTCTTCTCTAGCCTGGCTCTGACAATCTTCTCACTGTTACCAGGAATCCGTGTATCTTCGTCGACAATAAGTCTCACCCTGGGATTAGCTTCGCCTGCTGTTGGAGATAAATACAACTCTTCGTTACCGATTTTCAAGATCTTATTCTGGAAGTCTACTGATAGGACATCGAACTCTTCCACTAAATCCAGGCCCAGAATAAATTCGTCGACGATTTCTGCGACGACAGCCCTTACCTGTAGCTCAGTACTGCCCAGCCTAATGTAAACAGTGGCCTCTCCATGCACGGGTATTCTATCTCCTTTTGCCGTCTCCAACACAGGCTGTTTGTTGGTAGTGAGTGCCGACTTGTTTGGCAACATGTCTGGACGTACAACGGATCTAGTGGCACCAGTATCGATGGTGAAACTGCATTGTCTTCCGTGTATGCTGCCAGGTATAACGAGGCTCTCGCGGTAGCGTCGGATAGTGGAGACCTTGACTTTGGGGCCTTGGGACTCGCACGCCAGCTGTAGCCCCCTTACACTGGCGTCAGGTCGTTTCCCTGACGGCGCTCCCTGTTGGTGTATTCTTGTCCTCTGCGAGCCACCGGTTGGGTTTGTGAGCACTGCCTACTTATGTGCCCTTTCCTACCACACTTGTAGCATTCTATGTGCGACCAATCTGATTTCGTCTTACGTGCTCCAACCGTTGCAGTGAGCTTGCTTATGGCTTCCTTCATCAACTTCATTTCTTGCCTTAGTTCCTCTGTCGCGTCTGCATGGTCCTCTATCTCCTTCACTTCGCGCAGCCTGTTGCGGCGAGGTTGAGATGCATTCTTGGCTGCTTCAAATTCCAAACCATAAATGACGCAGTCTGTAAGTGTTTTTAACCTTCCGAGCCTTAAAGCTTGTTGCATTTCACCGTCAAGTACCCCATCGATGAAGGTCTGGACGGTGATCTGGTTGACAAATTCTTCTGGGGCTTGAGGATATGCCAGTCGCACAAGTTTCTCCACTTCGGCACTAAATTCTTGCAGAGTCTCGTTTGGCTTCTGGACCCTTGTCTTTAGTTGTGTCTGGTAGACCTGGCTCATGTACTTGTTACCATATCTCAAATCTAGGGCCTGTATCACTGTTAAGTAGTTTTGCTGTTTCGACTCCGGGATGTTCTGGAGGATTTCTAGGGCTTTACCTCGAAGCGAGAGAATTAGAGCAGTGGCTGCCTGTTGTTCGCTCCACCCATTGCTGAGAGCTGCCGCCTCAAACTGCCTCCTGTACATGGGCCACGATGTTTCTCCGTCAAAAGTCGGCGGCTTTAGGGTTCCATGAAGCTGCTGCACGGCTGGCATATCTTCTTCCGGACGATTTTGAACTGGAGACGTTCCAGTAACTCCTCTTGGCTGAGTTCTATCAGTCTGACCCATCACCTGTTCTGTCAGTTCTTTATGTCTGATGTCTGCCTTTCATCATCATCTTTATTTGTTCTTTCAATCCTTCAACTTCTTCCCATTGTTTATTCAAATCCTCTGTTACATTTTCTACTTTCCTGTTCACATTTTCTATTTGTTCGTTGATCTGTTCAATTTCTTCTTTTACATCGACTCTCATATTGTGGAACATACTTCGGAGGTCTTCTTTGTCTTCTTCACGTTGCTTCTTGAGTTCTTCTTTATCTTCTTGTCGTCGTTGTTCGTCTTCTTCGCGTTGCCTCTTGAGGTCTTCTTTATCTTCTTGTCGTCGTTGTTCGTCTTCTTCGCGTTGCTTCTTGAGTTCTTCTTTGTCTTCTTGCCGTCGTCGTTCATCTTCTTCGCGCCGTCTTCTTTCTTCTTCTTGTCGTCGTTGTTCGTCTTCTTCGCGTTGCTTCTTCAGTAAGTCCATCAACTCTTTGATTTCAGCCATCTCGTCGTAGTCAGTCGATCTAGTGTTTACCATTTACAGCTAGCTTAGTTGTCCACTTCTTCACTCACTTATCCCACACTTCTGACACCAAATTGTTACGTTTTCTCCGGGTTCTGGATAAGTGAGACTTTTAATTTTAACAAAACAACTTTATTTACACTCTAAATATGGATACAATAAAATTTCTAGAATGTCTCTCTCACAAAACACTTCATTTACTGGCCTTACAATTACTACTCTCAACAAAAGTCACTAATCTGGTACTACAGTCACTACTCTCTTAACCCTTTACACTGCTTCTTCAAGTCACTACCACATTATCTTACTGAACTGAACTCGGGCTGGCTTGCTTTCGCTTTTATATACTCGCCGTACCTTCCCCTCCTTTCTAGAGCGTTCCATTCCAGAACGTTCCAGGACCTTCTTTTACTAGAAGGTTCTGTGAATACAGATCGGTCCCGTGTGTATACAGGGGGATGTATATACAGGATGATCCAAATGTGGTCACCACTCCTATGTTACACAAGAGGTGTTTCTCGAACTATAAGATCTCTCTGCGTATACAGGGTGTAAGGGTTCTCTGCGTATACAGGGTGTATATACAGGGTGTTCGGAATGTGCAGACCTCAGTTATCCGTTCCGACGGGGTACAAGTTGGTAACTTCGTTATTTCTGGTCCTAGAGGGTTGAGACTTCGCCTGAGGGGGGTCACCCCAGGCACCCCCAGGGGGGTGGGGAGGCGGTGTTGCCAGATTGTGCAAAAATTCCCAGATGTTGGGGAAATTCTGGAGATGTGGCAACACCGCACCTACGTCTATTGAAGTGCTTTGTAACAATATAAAAATTGAAACTGACCCCGGAAATGAGTTCTAGGCGGCATAATTAACACAAATTTTCAAAATTCAAAAGTCGGGGTCTCCTCAGTGAATTTTTTTAAAAAGAAAATTCACTAATATTAATTTGAGAAAAAAAGTTTTAAGTGAAAGTTCTAGAAAATTTGTCGATTAAAAAGTTAAGTTATAAGCATTTTATTTATTATTAACAAAGATAGAGGTAAAAAAGTCAATAAATGAATGTTAATAGTCCTATAAGTTGTAAACGGTGAATGAAAGAAATATATATAAAAAAGATGAGAACTGCAATTATCTACAATAAAGGTCATTACCATTTTTGGTCTAAAGTGCACGGTTATGGAGGTATAGGCCGAAACGGTTTTTCTCAAAATGGCGGCACTTCCGCCCTCCCAATTTGTAAGGATTTTATGTTTTTACATTGAGTACGTCATTTAGAACCTATCTATATAAAAAAAAATAACTCCTGTAGTTTAATGCAGAAACAAATTCTCTATTGCCTGTACTATATGTTCATTTACTTATTTTTTTTCTCTAAATCTAAACTTGTAGGAGGACGAGTAAGTGTGGATGTCAGATTTGACGGAAGTGGACACTTATTGGTTCCAATAAGAACACAGAGAAGATGTGCTTTGTGTGGCAAGAAGACGACCAGAATTTGTAGCAAATATGTACCACTACATGACATATGTTTTGTTCCTTTTTATACAAAATAACATTATTAGCCTTAATCATGCTGCATACATATATTATATTATTATAATATTGTTTGTGTATTTTAATATTATAGTTTAAAATAAAAATGTATTCTATGATACTTTCCCTTGCCTTTTAATAAATAATTTTTATCTTTTGCAGTCAACGTCCCAAAGATGGGACGCCCTTTTTTTCGTAGTGGGGAATTTTTTAGCAATTATATTAAGGAAATGGCTTAATTAATGTTCTTCTCTCAAAAACGAATTATGGTCGGTAATGGGTTAAAGAGTTTCGTTGGCCAGGAAAAATGGTCCAGTTTTTTTCGAAATATTTTAAGTTTATTTTCGGAAAATTTTTGTACTTTCTCAAACAGTAAACTAATTTTGATAAAAAATGGTACACCGTTTCTACTATACAGGGTGTTTTCTAATTGAATGTCAATATTTAAGGGGGGTGATTTTTGGGTTCATTTTAAGAAGAAAACTTCAAACGAACGTTTGTACTAAACGTCTTAACTTTTGAGATACAGGATTGTAATTTTTTTAAATGAGTAATTTTTTAATAATATCTGTAATACCACTCTAGATATTTTAATGAAATTTCGTATACAGGTAGTACACATCAAGAGGCATTTTTTCATGTACCACATTTCTTTTTATTTCCACCAGTGACGTTCGTGCGGAACCTTACCTGCATATTTTGGCAGACATTGATGGTATGCCACTGATATTTCTTGAAATAAAAATTATTTTTTAAATTTCCATTCATTTTTAAGTAAATTTGATTATTTAATTTTTTTCAATCCGATGCAGGGTTTACGTCTAAAAAAATAAAACCTAATTCTCTGCATGGTCATAACAATATCGTTAATACGACAATAGCAGAATGTAGAGAAATAGTAGGCTGTGTGAAAGAATTATTAATTCTATTGTCATTTACTTTGACAGTTCAGTTTTAAATTCAACTCTTCGCGTCTTAAAATATCTGAGGAGTGTGTTATTTTGAAAAGAAATGGTTGAATTTACTAATGAAGATATGGCAGACATGCATCACATGTACGGTTTGGCTGGTGACAGATCACCGGAAACTAGACGATTTTATCAACAGCGCTTTCCTAATAGAGTCATACCTGATAGTCGAACATTTGCAAATGTTCATAGAATATTGACGAAAAATGGTAGTTTGAAGCCAGATAATCAATTAAAAAAGGCCTATCGAACTATAAGAACTCCAGAAATTGAAGAAGCAGCTTTAAAATCAATTGGTGAAAATCCTGAACTTAGTACTAGAAAAATTGGTAATAATTTGAATATCTCGTACGTTATGGTTTGTAAAATTTTGCACGATTTTCGGTTATACATGTATCATATTCAAAATGTCCAAACGTTACTTCCCCGAGACGTTTCTTTGCGAGTTAATTTTTGTCATTGGATTTTGGAGAAAATTGCGCATAATAATTGTTTGATCCTGAAATAATGTTTACAGATGAAGCTAACTTCTCCAGAAACGCCATTAGAAATTATCATAATAATCATATTTGGACAGAGAAAAATCCCCATGCAGTTGTACAATTTAACCATCAAGTATAATTTTCAGTAATTGTATGGGCTGGAATCATTGGAAATTACTTAATTGGACCTTTTTTCCTACCAGAAAGACTAAATGTCCATAATCATCGCCGGTTTCTAGAGGAGGATTTGCCCATATTGCTAGAAGAAGTACCAAGTAATTAGAAATACAATGTGATTCATACATGACGGCGCGCCCGCTCACTTTAGTATTGAAGCAAGATAATATTTAAATCACACATTTAATAACCGATGAGTAGGTCGTGGTGGACCCCAACCATGGCTTCCTAGGCCGCCATATTTAAATAGTTTGGACCTTTTCTTACGGGGAATCTTAAATCCCTAGTTTACCGCTCCCCAGTAAACACTATAGAAGAGCTGAAGGATCGTATAATAGCTTCCTGCAATATAATAAGAAATACTGGCGGTATACTTCAAAGAGTGGGCGAAAATATGATCAAAAGAGGTGAAGCATGCATTATCGCAGGTGGAGGGCATTTTTTTTTTTTTTTTATGTCAACAACACACCACGAGGGCTTACAGCCTAAATACTATCGTACCGTGGGTGTTGACAAGGAGGAAAGAGGCAGCTTGTTAATTCTGGACTTGAAGGTTTGGAGGTTCGGAGGAGAAGGAAAAACATGTGCCGGCAAGGAATTCCACAACTTGGAAGTCCTCGGGACAAAAGAGCGGGCATAACAAGATGTTCTATGTCTGGTGACCTGGACGTTAAAAGGGTGCATTCGCTCTGTTCCCCTGGTAGATCTGCTGGGGGCAGCAGGTGGGGGAATTATGGAGGACAGCTCCTCTGAGCAGTGCCCGTGCAGATATCTATAAAAGAGAGAGAGGTCACCAACGGCACGTCGGTGGGCAAGGGATGGAAGCCTTTGGGTGAGGGTAGGGTCACCGATGAGACGTATTGCTCTCTTTTGAATGGAGTCCAGGATAGCGAGTGTAGAAGCGGCAGCTGCACCCCAGATGTGGGAGCAGTATTCGAGGTTTGGCCTTATTTGTGAAGTGTATAAGGTATAGAGATTAGTTGGTGAAAAGAATTTGCGAGCCCGGAAGAGGAACCCAATTTCTTAGCAGCCGCTTCTGCAATTGATGTAACATGTTGGTGCCAATTAAGATTTCGATCCACAGTAATGCCAACAAGAGAAAAGGACTCATTACTTTGAATAACTTGGTTGTTCATTGTGATGGGTCTAGGGCTACTGTATCTCTTGTGAGAAAGAAAGCAAGACTTAGTTTTGGTGGGGTTGAATTGTACAAGATTTCTACTTCCCCAGTCTACTATTTTTTGGAGGTCTACGGAGACAGAACCCTCCATGAGTCTGCGATCCTCATCTAATTGGGCTAAAGAGACAGGCTTAGAATATTGTATGTTTGAGTGGAGGGTGCTGTCGTCCGCGTAACTGTGAACTGGGTTGGATGTGCTAGAGAGGAGGTCATTGATGTGGAGAAGAAACAAAGTAGGGGCTAAAGCTGAACCTTGAGGAACTCCTGCATTAATTGGATACAGTTTAGAGGAATGGCCATCCACAACAACAGATATGCTCCTGTTGGAGAGGAAATTTGCTGTCCAGGTACAAAGTTTTGGTGGTAGGCCATAGGCCGGAAGTTTATTAAGCAGCGCTGCGTGCCAGACCTGGTCGAATGCTTTGGATATGTCTAGAGCAACAATCTGGGATTCACCGTGTTGTTCCATAGACTTGTTCCAAGAATGGGTGACAAAGGAAAGGAGGTCGGCAGTCGATCTGCGCTGACGGAATCCGTACTGCCTGTCGTGGATTAGACTGTGTTTTTCAAGGAATTTTAGTAGTTCGGTGTTTATATACTTTTCCATCACTTTAGAGATGACTGAAAGAAGAGAATTTACAACAACTTATCTAATTTTGATGTTCTATTGTATTTTATTGTATCTCAAAAGTAAAGACGTTTGGACATACGTTCATGTGAAGTTTTATTCTTACAGACACAGCCTACTATTTCATTACATTGTGCTATTGTCATATTAACGATATTGTTATGACCATGCAGAGAATTATATTTTATTTTTTAAGGCAAAAACGGTGCATCGGACTAAAAAAAAACTATTAATCAAATTTTCTTAGAAATGAATGGGGATTTCACAAATATGTATGTAGGGTTTATACCGGTAACCTAATTTGATGCCTGCTTTCATCAAAAAAGATATATTTGCCATTAGAAACATTTTTATGAAAATTCACCACTATAGCGCACTTGCTACGTTCAGACTTTCTCACCCATATATTTCCTAATTAACCTTATATCGAATTTGTAAACAAAAGACATTTGAAAAGAATCCCACAATAAATAATGGTTGAATCAGGAAGAACTAAAGTTTCTTGTTAGCCAAAGAAGGCAGAGATGGTTAGTTTCACTTGACCAATACAATAATAACCTGCATGCGATTCAATAAGATAAGCCATATTAGAGGAAAATCGAAAGTGCTCAAATCTAGAGCAGATTACAGCCAGTGTATCGCCTCGGGATACTCAGATGGTGGCAAGATGAAGAATCGGGAATGTATTAGATTTGAACACGTTTAGTAATCTTATTTAAATTATCACCTACTTTTAATTGCCTGTTATGTTTGTTTTGTTTCGAAATTGCTTATTTGTCGTTTTAAGTGCAAGTAGTAGAACAGAAAGTTTCCTTAAAGGATGTATAAGGCCTGTCATATTTTTCCTAACATCTTGTGACCGAGCGGCATTTTAAGCAGCTAATGGAACCCAATTTTTTTTTGGTTCGTAGTTCAACCGCACAAATGGTAAATAAAATATCTTAGACACCCTTGTTTAATAGATACAAATATTTATCGAGAAAAACTGGACCCAGCAGGTGCGTTGTGGTAGTGAATTTTGCTGAAAGTGCTTCAAATCACGACAAATAATTATATATATATATATATATATATATATATATATATATATATATATATATATATATATATATATATATATATATATATATATCACACCGATAACTCAAAAAATAATGGGCAGATCTTCATCACCTTAAGTTCGTTATCCAGGAAAATCATCCCAGCTTTTCCCGGAAAATTTTGTGTTTTCTTTCGGAAAAAAAATATATCTCCGGAAATGGCAAAGCAAGGGCAACCAAATTTGGTAAGCGTATGTATTTGTATTATAAACTGTGAGTCATGTACCAAAATTTAGGTCTGTAAGTTTAAAGACAACAAAGCTATAGAAATTAAAAAAAAGGGCTTTCCTCAAAATGTCAAAGTCGCAATTTTAAAGGTCAAAATGGGCATGATTTAGGCAAAGAACCTTAAACCAATACGGATTATGTAAAGAAAATGTCGCAAGAAGAGTATTCTGCAAACCCTTAAGTTTCAACTTCAACCGTCATTGTCCTTCATTTTACTAAAATGTTTCCAGAAAATGAATTTCAAATTGACCCTTTCCCTGATGCTTTGGCAGTAGTTTTAGTTTAATTTATGGCACAAATTTTGCACAAATTTTTTGTCGCTTAAAGGCTGTACAAAGTACCAAAACATATAGAAAACATGATTTTGGAACATTTTTTCTGCCTGTCGGTCTGTATGTATGTCTGTTTGTAACCAAGATAACTTTAGAACGAATTGAGATATCGTCTTCAAATTTTGTTAGTTAGTCAGTTAGAACTCGACAAACGAACGATTCGGATTGGTGTTGGGTAAATTCGCTTTAGCGTATAGGGGATGAATGGGGGGTGATTTGATGAAAATGAACATTTTTTCGTTAGAACTGGAGTAATATAACGTTTTAGGATTTATTTATTAGAAAACATTTAATTTCATCAAACACCTGGTATTCTGTGCTGAAATTAAATTAGGAGTTGAAAGTGTGGGGGTGGAATATTGTTGACAAAAATTTCGATTTTTTTGGTAAAACGGCGTAAAAAGTCCCAAAATCTATAGAAAACTTGATTCTGGAACGAAAATTTGTTGTCTGTCGGTCTGTGGGTCTGTCGGTCTGTAGATCTGTAGGTCTGTAGGTCTGTAGGTCTGTAGGTCGGTGGGTCTATCGGTATGTCAGCATGTACGTCTGTCTGTGAATAGGCGTAATAACTTTCGAACGAATTGAGATGTCATCTTCAAATTTGGTATCCAGTTAGCACACGACAAAGATACGCTTCAAACTGTTTTTGGGTAAGATCGCTATAGGGGTATGGGATAAATAAGGGGTAATTTGGTGAAAATCGACATTTTTTTAATAAAACTCTAGTAACATAACGTTTATGGTTACAGGAATACAAATATTTTCTTTGTGGTCAAGGATCTATTATCACAGCTACGTGGATGTTATGATTCAATTTGCAGCACTATTTAGCTGTGTGTGTGTGTTTTTGTTTCTTTAACGTAGGCCTATTTCAGCGACTATGACCAATCAGCAACGTCAGGGAGCAGTTTCACCTTACTCTCCTGGAAATTTTGCCGAACCCCAGGCTTTCTGTAAAGAAGATGGACCGACGGCTTTACGCCCCCTCGGAAGGGCGGAACGTGCAAACATTCAACGTGCTCAAATACAATGCCAGAACCTCGGTTGATGTTAATTTTACAGTTTGTACTGAAAAAGTGAAAGGAGTACCCGGGGATCAAACCCAGTACCCTTCGGTTCAGAGGCACACGTTCTTACCCCTGAACCACCGAGGTTCTACTATTTAGCTAGTTTTCGTAGAAAAAATTCGTCAACGAAGAGACCGCGACTTTTGATTTTAAACATATTTCTTCAAATGAGTGCAAATTAGGCCCCCTAGAATCCATATCGGGATTTGGTTTCAATTTTTATCTGTTTATATATACAGGGTCTCCCAAGTTGAGTATCCTATTAGATTATTTTCCAAACTATGCATATCTGAATGCTGAAAATTTGCACATGGGGGTTGCAGAAGATGCTCTATCTGAAAAAAATAATTTCCAAAATGGCGCACTTCGGGTTCTACCAGAAGTAGGTGCTAACTTTGTTATTTTAAATAGAACATCCTGTGTATTATTACATTTTTAGAATGCTTATTTGATTTTAGGCGGACTTTTATTAACAAACCTTAGTCCTATCTTCAAATGTTATCGAAATATTTCAATTTTTTCGAAAATTCGAACCACGAGAAGGCTTTTTTTTTATAAGGGTATTTTAGCTTTCTGGTGGGTGTGTTAGGATATTTTTTTAAACTGTGAATTGCAGGACAACAAAGGTGTGTTGCGACATTATTGAAACAATATTTCATATACAGGGTGTTTTGTGTAATGTATATGAATTCCGTAGCTTTCAAACTCAAAAAACTTGTTTATTTCAAATAGAACACCCTGTATTTTATTATTTTATCAAATGCTTTTGAAGACACTTTTTCAAACTGTATTAGCATTCCCTATACCTAAAAACGATGTTTCTTGAGTTATTGACATTTTTTAGAAAAAAGCACAGAATTCCGCAAAAAAAGTTAATTAATTAACTTATTCAATAGAACACCCTGTATTTTATTGTTTCATCAGATGCACTAGAAGTCACTATTTCAAACTGTATTAGCATTCCCTATACCTAGAAACCATTTTTTTTTTGAGTTGTTAACAATTTAATAAAAAAAAGTACAGAATTCGGCCAATACAGTATTATGTTAATAATGTATGCATTTACGTATGTATTTATGTATGTATGTGAATGTCTGTCACACATAAAAGAAATTATATTATCATAGGAATTGTTCAAATTGTCCACCATTTGCATTAACACATCTTTCCAAGCGAGATAGAACTCCATCACTTGTTGCACGCTGTATTTCGAAGGGATTAAGGTTGTCGAGACTATTTCGAACTCGGTTTTCAAGTTCTTCTCTTGAATTAACTGGAGTTGCATAAACGTCTGACTTGATCTTGCCCCACAAGTAAAAATCGAGCGGCGTCAGATCGGGTGACCGTGAAGGCCAAACATATCTTCCTCCGCGTCCTATCCACCTATCTTCGAACACTTCATTCATGTACACCTTGACATCTGCTGAAGAATGCGCAGGGGCACCATCTAGTTGATACCAACAATTGATATGATGGTTGAGGGGTAGAGTGTCCAGGAAATCACTGACTGTGGTTCGTAAGATTCTTAGGTACTGATTGGAGGTAAGGTTACTATCGTAAATACAGTAAGAAATTTTATTGTCCATTAGAAGAGCAAATACATTAAAACTAAATTTATTCTGGAAACAGCGCTCTCTTATCACATGAGGATTTTGCTGTGCCCAGTGTTGCGAATTGTGTCTGTTAAAAATTCCTTCATGTGAAAACTTGGCTTCGTCTGTCCAAATTATATTTTTTTATAAAGGAGGGACTATTTTGGTGACGATCCAGGAGCCATTGACAAAATTCCACTCTTCGTGTTGCATCACTAGGTTGTTGAAAATTCACAGTTGTAAATTTATAATCGTGCATATTGTGCTTACGCAATATTCTATGTATTGTCGAATGCGACAGGTTCAAATCAGCTTCAGCAGTTTTTACTGATGCCTGGGGATGGGCTTCAAAATACGATAATACAGTGATTTCAACGTCTTCGTTTCCTGTTAGTGGTGCGTTTCTTGATGAGTTTTTCATATGGCAGCTACCAGTGCTCAAGAAGTTTGATTCGTACCTTCTGAATTTTTTAATTGTCATTGGTGGTACCTCAGGATACCGTTCGTTGAACATTCGACATGTCCTGCTGGCAATTCTGCTACACTCCCCGTAAAAGTAAAACAAATTGAGCAATTGTTCATGTGAGTAGTTACGGCTTTCCATTATACTCTCGAGTCGTAATTTATTTTATTTTTATTTATCTATTTATGATAATTCGCCCAACACGATATACAAGATATAACAATAATAATTATTGTTCACACAAACATACATCAACTCAGGTAATAAAACAATAATGTCACATTACTGAAACGTCAAACTGTAGACAGCACTCTAATAAGTTTATTAACTAACTTATTTTTGTGGCATTCTGTGCTTTCTTCCAAAAGTTGTAAATAACTCAAGGAAAATGGTTTCTAGGTATAGGGAATGCTAATACAGTTTTAAATAGTGACTTCTAGTGCATCTGATAAAACAATAAATTACAGGGTGTTCTATTGAATAAGTTAATTAATTAACGTTTTTTGCGGAATTCTGTGCTTTTTTCTAAAAAAATGTCAATAACTCAAGAAACATCGTTTTTAGGTATAGGGAATGCTAATACAGTTTGAAAGAGTGTCTTCAGAAGCATTTGATAAAATAATAAAATACAGGGTGTTCTATTTGAAATAAACAAGTTTTTTGAGTTTGAAAGCTACGGAATTCATATACATTACACAAAACACCCTGTATATGAAATATTGTTTCAATAATGTCGCAACACACCTTTGTTGTCCTGCAATGTACAGTTTAAAAAAATATCCTAACACACCCACCAGAATGCTAAAATACCCTTATAAAAAAAGCCTTCTCGTGGCTCGAATTTTCGAAAAAATTGAAATATTTCGATAACATTTGAAGATAGGACTAAGGTTTGTTAATAAAAGTCCACCTAAAATCTAATAAGCATTCTAAAAATGTAATAATACACAGGGTGTTCTATTTAAAATAACAAAGTTAGCACCTACTTCTGGTAGAACCGGAAGTGCGCCATTTTGGAAATTATTTTTTTCAGATAGAGCATCTTCTGCAACCCCCATGTGAAAATTTTCAGCATGCAGATATGCATAGTTTGGAAAATAATCTAATAGGCTACTCAACTTGGGAGACCCTGTATACAGGGTGACGCATTTCTACGGTAAAGCTAAATATAATTGTTATTATACAAGATACGAGAAAAAATTGTATTCGTTAATTATAGGGTGTCTTGAACTACATCTTATAAAATTATTTTGACAATCACAGGGTGGCCCAGAAGTCATTGGTGATACCTAAAAATTTTTCCATCATCCCTTATATTATTGCATTTCTCCTTCTTTACCGAAATGTGATGCATGTTTGTGATAAAAAAATCCAGACGAAGCAAGTGCGTTTTAGTAGCGAATTTTCATTAAATGTTTCAAATTTCAATAACTAAATTTGCTATTAACCGAAATTTTGTTGGCTATGAAACCAGTATTCTCGGAAATAATATTTTAAGTTTATTTTCGAAACATTTTTGTACATTTCCAAGTATAAGTAATTTTGATAAAATACGGTAGATCGTTTCTACTATATAGGTTATACTGGTAACCAAATTGATGCCTGCTTGCATTAAAAAAGACATATTTACTATTCAACTAATTTCTATGAAAATTCACTTCCATAACGCACTTTCTGTGTCCAGACTTTTTATTACTATACTGTGACTGGCACAAAATTAAATCTTGTTCGATCCTGCATTAGCTGCTAGGTATTATTATAATTAACCATTTAATTGCCAATAAACACTAGAGTGGATAGGAAACCGTAATCTAATATTTAATAGGTATCCTTGAGAGATCCACAAGAATCGCTAATTGTTTGAGGCAAAGTATTTAGGCACCAAAAATCTATATAGGCTTCACCGACCTCTCCCTGGTAAATTAGATACAAGCGGCAAAACTATTTTGATATTTCTGGTTTCCGAAAACGTCGAATTTTAGTGGCAATTAAATCTATCAAATGTCACTCAAATTTTATCACTGCGAAAATGAATTAAACATATGATTTCGGTCATTAAATGTTAGAATCCTTAATTTATTAGATCGCTGATTCCTATCTTGTTTGACCAGTTTTTACCTCTAACATGTGTAACGTTTATTATCTAAGAGTAATTAGCGTTATATACAAGGGAATAATCAAAAGACATTAGATCAACTAGCTGAAATATTGTGTGTGTCTTTTATTTCTTTAACGTCGGCCTATTTCCGCGACTATGGCCAATGACCGACACCAGGGAGCAGTTTCACCTCACCATCTTGAAAATTTTGCCGAACCCCTGCCATCCTGTAAGGAGGGTAGGGATCTTTAACGTACCCACCATCGCATGGACACGGGACTGATGGCTTTACGCCCCTCCGAAGGGAGGAACGTGCAGATATTTAACTTGCTCAAATACAATGCCAGAACCTCGATTGATGTTAATGTTACAGATTGTACTGAAAAAGTGAAAGGAGAACCCTGGGATCGAACCCAGTACCCTTCGGTTCAGAGGCACACGTTCTTACCTCTGAACCACCGAGGTCCTAGAGCTGAAATATTAAAACTATCAATTTTTTTTTGATTAAATTAGACCATTTAGAAATTTGACTTGCGTTTAATAACATAAATTTTGAGCATATACTATATTGATTTTTTTAAGCTGATTGTGAATAAGCACTGTTTTTTAATATAACAAAAAGCCTGGACGTAGCAAGTGCATTCGGTAGTGAATTTTCATAGAAATGATCTGCCACCAATTATTTTTTCATTAAATGCTTATAACGTTTTTTCTTCTAACCTAGAAATCTAAATTTTGGCATATAGTTTACCTTTTATAACGTTAACCTACTCACCAAATTTGCTTTCTTTCACTAACGTGAAGAGCTCGACTTTTTGAATTTTGAAATAATTATACACAAACCATATCACTCCGATAATTCAAAAAATTATGAGCCGATTTCAATCAAATTTGGTAAGTACCTTCCTTTTGCAGAAGGATTAGATAAGTTTGTTATCCAGGGAAATCGACTCAATTTTTACCGAAACGTGTTGTGTTTTCTTTCGGAAAATTTTTATATTTCGGGAAATAACAAAATCATTGCAACCAAATTTGATACACGAGTTTAGGTTACAAAAAGTAAACTATGTACCAAAATTTAGATCTATATGTTGAAAAACAAAAAGTTATAGGCATTTGAAAAAAGACGTTGTCAGTGATGACCAGATAAACACACAAAAACAAAATATTTTGTGTGGATAACAAAATCTATTTGTATGATGACTAAGTTTTTTGTCAACATGGTAAAGAAATGACAGAAAAATTACTTTAAAAATTTGAAAACTTTTCCTCTTAAAACATCAAAGTCGTGGTTTGAAACGTCAAAATTGGCAACTTTTGGGAAAAGAACTTAAAGCTAATACGGGCTATGTGGAGAAAATGTCGCAAGAAATGTGTTTTACAGGTTCTAAAGTTTCAGCTTCAGCCATCATTGTCCTTCATTCTACCAAAATGTTTCCAAAAAATTCATTTCAAATACCCTTTCTACAATGCTTTAGCAGTAGTTTTAGTTATAGAGTTTATGATTTAATTGTCTATAATTTTTAGCAAAGAAATACGCCAATGAAGAGATTGCGACTTTTGACTTTTAATAGTAATTTACGTTACAAGTCCGGAAAATACTGTTTTTTTTTTGACGAGTCGACAAAATTCTAGGACGAGCCGTAGGCGAGTCCTGGATGTCTGCGAGTCCAAAAAAACTGTTTTCGGACGTGTTGCGTACACTATTTTTTCGGCAACCGTGTAGAATAACAAATCAATGAGACACATTTCTTTATTATATTTCATTGTAGAACAAAATTTCGAACATTTTAATTCTTATTTGTATTAAATACTGAAATACGAACAAAAGATAGGTACTAACAGAAACATTCTAATTCTTATTTATATTAATATTTATATTAGAATTCGAGCAATTGCTAATATTGAAAGGATTTAATTTGTTTGAAATGTTTGGTATATTTAAATGCCTTTTGTAGTCAGAACAAGAAGGTAAAGTTTCCGTTTCATATTGATTGTTTTCATCCGATAATTTTTGAATGGTATTGGCAATTTTAATTTTGTTTGTTAGTGAATTGTCTATATATCCTTCAGCGACATTGGTAGACTTCCAGCCACCGTGTCTCTTCAAATTTGTGATGTTTCCACCATTATCAGCAAATATTGTCGCTGAAGTTCGACGCATGCTATGGCCTGTGTAATTTTTAGGATTGGGTAAATTTAAAAATTCTGTAATTCTTAATCCGAGATTCCCAAAACTGTGGATACCAACGGGCTGAATCGAACATTTTCCTTTTTTGTAATTCACGAATAATCTGTTATGTGGAGTATGGGATGGCCGTAAAGATAAATATTGCCTATATAACAGCAGGTTTTCTTGCCCAATTACAACAAAAGTTTTCTCAATATGTGTTTAAGAATCTGGTATTTTCACAAGCAACATGTCTACTTTGTCGTGTATTAGATCAATTGACATTTTTGTTAGTTCCTCCCGTCTACACGCACCGGCTAACCCAATAATTGTTGCTACCTGAAAATAAAGCGAATTAAGTCGATACTTTTATATCCTACAAACATATTTTGTTAAAATTACCTTTAGCATTAGATATGTTTCATTATCTGCTTCTCTAATGAATTTGTTGATTTGCTCGCTGCTGAAGACTTCTGATTTCTTTGCTTTATAACCAACATTATTCCTTTTAAGAAATGCGATTACCTTTGAGAAAGTGGCAATGTTTACATTTTTCTTCATTAAAATGGTACTTTTCAACATAGAGTACATGCTCCACAAGGTAGAGGATTTGACAGTTTCAGATTATTGCGCCAAGTAAGCTAAAATTACATCCTCTATAGTAGTTTTGCATTTCTTCATATCCATCCATCTCGTGAACAAATCATAAACGTTTTCATACCTGGACTTTGATTTTTCAGGCAATAATTGTGCTGTAGCAGCAGCTGCTGCATTGGAAATTTCGTAAGGCACAATTTCAAACTCACTATCGCTGTTGCTTTCCATAGTTTATTGAGACAATTGCGACCAAAAACCATGCAAACTTTTGAAAATTAAAATGTTAACTAATTTCATTTCAGATAGCTGTCAGTCGTTATTTCGTTGCTATGGTAATGTTCAACTGTATTTATCAAAATCATACCTACCAAAATTTTCATATTTACAATGACAACAACGATGTGATTCTTCCCGGCCTAAGCCGGGAAGTACGTACTTCCCGGACTAGGCTGGAGAAATGCTACTTTCTCAAAGAAAAAGCGTTCGGGAAGTGGGTACTTCCCGGACGGTTGCCGAAAAAAAGATTTTTTCAACTGAGCGCGAACTAGGTCCCCAAGGCTACATATCCGGGGTTAGTTTCAGTTGTTATTTGTTTACATATATACAGGGTGATGCATTTCTCCGGTAAAGATAAATATTACTCTTACCATACAAGATACGAGAAACAGTTATATATGTTAATTATAGGGTATCTTGAGCTGCATCTTATAAAAAGTACTTCGACAATCACATGTGGCCCATAAGTCGTTGGAGATACAATTTTTTGTATTAAAAAAAAATACATATTTATTGTTAGAAACTATTTTATGAAAATTGAATATTACGCACTTGCTGAAATTTATGCAATTTCGCTCCCAAGCAATCTCCAAGCACAGTTGCTGACCCGTTTTAAAGCTTACAGTAGACGTCTTAATCTTTAGGGTTTCTTTAACTCCAACCTTCCTCTGAGTTCGTCTGGACCTCACATCGTTTAGCGTTTGATTCAAGGCGGTATCACTTGAAATCTCGCTCCCTAGCTACCCAAGCAAACTAGATGTTTCTTTTAAAGCTCTCAAACAAGGTCTCAATCTCCAGTGGTATTTCACTCCATGTAGATCTCCCCCACTCTTTGTACACTTGATGCTCCAGGCAGCCCCATAGGAACAAATGCATGAGTTTGAATCAGACGATTAAACTGGCCACTTTATTTCTCGTCGATGCCCATTTCACCCGTTCGAAAAAATGTTGGTTACTTATAAAATTTCGGACTTTAAGGTCAAAATGCGGAGGTGCTTCATTTGGCTGGAACCATACATCCTGATAATCACCATAAAGATTTTGTAGTCTTTACACGACAATATCTAATAAGTACACTTGGAGAGCCCAAATCACCACAACACATTTTAAAAAGATCTGACGATCGTTTCACTAACCAAGTTAGCGTCATCAGAGGATGAAACATTCTAAATACTTAAAAAACTAACATCAACTTATATACCGGATCTCAGGTAAAGAGATCGAACCGAGATGAGACACTAGTCGTAGGCAAATTCCACAGTGTATTGTATTTTTATCGCCTGACCAGATCTTTGCGCTATCCCTATTGCTTTATCTAAAAGTGTCCATCTGTAATAGTCTTGAGAAAGTTCAACGCCCGCTAAATTAACAACGGTTCCTTTGGCGGCAATAACTGTATACTTGTTATCGGTAAAAACGTGCCGAAAACGTGGGAATTTTATTTAGCAAAGTAATCTATCAAGTGACTCGTAATTGGCGCTGGTGCACTGTTCATACATTCTTTGTTGCAACTATATTTCGCAATGTATACGCTCTCAAACCCATTCAGCTGACCTGGTTTTCTAACATTTTTTATTAATTTCAGATTTTCTTTATCAACGTGATGATTACTATCCCAAATATGTCGGGCGACGGCAGAATTATCTACAGTACCGTAACGTAATTGGGATATGTGTTCTTTGAATCTCAAGAAAATCTGAAATTAATAAAAAATGTTAGAAAACCAGGTCAGCTGAATGGGTTTGAGAGCGTATACATTGCGAAATATAGTTGCAACAAAGAATGTATGAACAGTGCACCAGCGCCAATTACGAGTCACTTGATAGATTACTTTGCTAAATAAAATTCCCAAGTTTTCGGCACGTTTTTACCGATAACAAGTATACAGTTATTGCCGCCAAAGGAACCGTTGTTAATTTAGCGGGCGTTGAACTTTCTCAAGACTATTACAGATAGACACTTTTAGATAAAGCAATAAGGATAGCGCAAAGACCTGGTCAGGCGATAAAAATACAATACACTGTGGAATTTGCCTACGACTAGTGTCTCATCTCGGTTCGATCTCTTTACCTGAGATCCGGTATATAAGTTGATGTTAGTTTTTTAAGTATTTAGAATGTTTCATCCTCTGATGACGCTAACTTGGTTAGTGAAACGATCGTCAGGTCTTTTTAAAATGTGTTGTGGTGATTTGGGCTCTCCAAGTGTACTTATCAGTGCTCATCACAGGTTCCAATCTTCACTTAACGACAATATCTCTTAGCTCATTCCGATATTTTTGTAAATTGGTATTTCCTTTGATTAGCCCAATCAACCCATCGTCGATAAAAGGCAAGCGTTGGCCAGGTCGATAAAAAAGTGTTACAGAAAGCGATTCTTCGCTAAATGTTTTTATTGACCGTGGACCATAAATTTTTATAAAACAACGGTAAAATTTTAATTTTTGTCACAATTTATATTTTCCGATCCCACCAAGATTTGATGACCTTGTATGCCAAATAATTCGTTTATTTCAATAACGATGTACGGATAGGTATAAATATATATATATATATATATATATATATATATATATATATATATATATATATATATATATATATATATATTGTGACAACGTCTTTGCTTGTAGACCGTTTTTTAGTGACACGGATTTACGGTTACTATCAGAGGATCTCGGGCGCCAGATTTTAAATGATTTACTCCCTGCTGAGGGTGACTGCGACCTCTTCATGAAACTCTAACCGATATAACGATTAGGGTACCTGGGTACCTCTGTGAAAAAGGGTGCGGTAGCCTTTTTGTGATGCTGGCTGAGTTTGATAGCTCTGAGTAAGCGGTATTTATTCGATGCCTCGGCGTGATCCGACCACTTCTGTCTTATAAAAAGATATAGCCGATTTGGTAGTTACCTGTTGAGGGCTAGATACGAATTAAATAATACCGTTAGTTACACAACCCTATATTTTGGACCAGAAACTATTCACAAAATATATACAAAATAGTATTTACAAACTACATACAAGTGCAGTGGATGGTTAATAATATTGATTATAACTCAACTATCTACAAAATGGTTAGGATTAGCGTTTTATAAAGCGTACGGAGAGGCAAGGTCTATACGGTACGGACGATGGTTTATCTAAGCAATAATACAGCGAAAAGAAAGCACTTAGCGGCAACCAAGGAAAATAATGACCATCAACGACCTCTCAGTTAAAACGGTGGACACAGGGGACAGAAAGGTTAAGAATGAAGATACGGGATATAAGCTCATGGGCGACCTATATGGACTGTGAAACCTCAGTTTTCTGCTAGGGTCAAACCAGGAGACTAACATCTTGAGTACTTTGGTGAGCTCCTCAGCGTCCTTACCATAATGATACAAGAGGTCTCTATGCATGGGGCAGAAAGCTTGGGTCTAGGCTGTAAATGGACGTGTGACTCGGAGTGGCCTAGATAGGCTGTGAATCCTCAACATCCCTATCAGGATCAATCCAAGATGGGCATATATTGATTATTTAAGTGAGCTGTGAATCATCAGCATCCCCACAAAAATAACGCAGGATAATATGACATACAGGGCTATCTAATGGTACGGCGGCAGACGATGAAAAGCAGAAATATCTCGATTGCTGAGATAGAACTGAGAGCGTGATATTTTAAAGTTATGAAGATTAAAACGGACACTTTCTCACCTCTCCACAATATTTCTCTTTAATGAAATACGTCAAGCCTGTAGGGTTCTGACGGGAAGCGGAGTCGGATTCAGGTGTACTGGTGCGGCTCACCGATGCAGGCTTACTACTGTCAGAACTAATACTGCCCTTCTACCTCGGGCTGTATCGCCTTTTATATGATTTTAGGAGCCGGTAAAAATCTCCGCGTGGATTGGAATTTTATTAATCTTATCAAGGCTTGATTTTACCAAATATTTATATTATTTGTATTTTGTTATTTTACATTTAATTAATCATTCAATTAGACGTTACACGTTTTATTATAGTACAATATATATATATATATATATATATATATATATATATATATATATATATATATATATATATATATATATATATATATATATATATATATACTTTTATACTCTATGAGGAGCTTGCGGACCTTCTGTGACTGGGTAAAATACATTATAAACTTAGTAAATAAATAGCCTACTTTGATCAAAAACTATCTCAAAAAATTGGAAAAGCATTATTAGGGATTTAAAAATAAAAGGTATTAAGAAAAGTATTTTTGATTCACTACAAAACTTCAAATTTTAATTATGGTTAAAAACAAACAAAATCACCCACAAAAATTGCTTACTCTGGCCGAAAAAGTGGAAATTGACAGGCTTGTTGGTGATAGTATGCGTTCAACAAGAGAAGCTTCGCTTAAATGCAATGCAAGGCATCCTCGCCGCACTATCTTAAGTCAACCAAGAACCTCGGTGGTTCAGGAGTAAGAACGTGTGCGTCTGGACCGAAGGGTACTGGGTTCGATCCCAAGGTACTCCTTTCACTTTTTCAGTACAAGCTGTAAAATTAACATGAACCGACGTTCTGGAATTGTATTTGAGCAAGTTGAATGTCTGCACGTTCCGCCCTTCGGAGGGGGCGTAAAGTCGTCGGTCCCATGTCCATGCGATGTTGGGCAAGTTAAAGATCCCTACCGTCCTTACAGAAAGGCAGGGGTTCGGCAAAATTTCCAGGATAGTGGGGTGTAACTGCTCCCTGGCGTCGGTGACTGGTCATAGTCGCGGAATAGGTCGACGTTAAAAAACAGAACACAAAGTCAACCAAATTTTTAATAATACTGGAAATGAAACTAAACAGAAAACACGACCCGTTCAAAGATACGACTAATTTATTTTGAATTTCATAAACAAAAGCCCTAGACCAAGTATTAAGACAGAATCACGCAATTTAAATATATTTATCTCAAAGATCTGGCATTGATTTTGTGAGCATAAGAAAATTTCATTTAGACCGAAGTTTTTACACCAGATAGACAATCAGAAGGTTGGAATATTGCTTGTCGACTCAATGAATTTATTTGAATAACAAAAAATTTATGAATAATATTATATATATATATAGTATACAGACGAGGCTACCTTTACAACAAATGTTGTGGTATCAACACAAAATTGCTGCCATTGGTTTGTAGAGAATCTACACTGAGTTATTAATTTCAGAAAGCAGTATAATCAGAAATTGTATGGTGTGGAATGTTAGGCGATAGATAATAGGGCCATCATTGGTCAGTTGTAATTTGAATGCTGACCGATTATTTGAGTTTTAAACAATGAACTATGCATTACATGAAATTCCAAGTCAGGTGCGACAGCATATATCTTTTTAGCTAGATAGAGCACCAGTTCATAATGCAGTGATAGTCAGACAATTGCTAAATAAAAACCTTCAACGAAGGTGGATAGGTGTAAATAGTCCTTTAATTTTCTGGTCGCCTAGATGTCTCGATCTAACACTATCTTGAACATTTTTGTGGGTGAATTTTTGTTTTGTTTTCAGCCAGACTTGGGTTTTGTGGTGATTCCGGATAAGATTTTTTTATAAAAATTTTTGACAAAAATTAATTCTGTTTTTTCAATTTTTTGCGATAATTTTGATGACAACAGGCTACTTATTTATTAAGGGTATCATAGGTTTACCCATTGAAAGGCTCCACAAGCTTCACAGAGAATTTGTTTTAAATTTGCTTAAATATAAAAAGTTATTGAGGTGTTACCATTTAACATAAAATACACCGATGACAAAAAATTAATGGGTCGATTTTGTTGAAATATGAAATATAGTTACTTTGGTAAATGGTTTGGATAAGTTTGTTAGGTAGGAAAATCAGACAAGTTTGGGGAAATTATTGGGTTCCTCTCGGAAAAAGTATGTCTCTTGAAAAATGAAAAACGACGGGAACCAAATTTTGTACGCCTCCTTTCGATTGTAAAAGGTGCCCTATATACCAAAATTCTGACATCTGAATTAAAGGGAACTTGCTGCGTCCAGGTCTTCTTTATTTTTCAAGTTATTCACATTATTTGAAATAAATACCCTGTATATCTACAAACGAAGCGTACATTTTACTTTGTAACTCTAATGGTGAGTCTTTGTCTGTATCCTTCAAAAAGGATGAAAGGATCTATCAAACCATAAGCAGAATTTTATCCGCCCCTCGTACATGAAGACGGGTTTCGTGGGTTTCTAATTACGTGATGTCGATTCAGTTTTCGTTAAGTAATAATAAATCAGACCTGATACAAACTCGCATACGCCCATGATTGACTAATTCTAATCTAATTCATGCAAATAGTATAGTTTTTTCAAGGTTCATCATTATACTCATACAATTTATGATGGCCTAAAACGATTCACTGTTTAGAAACTGGAGCAGTCTAATAATGTAATACGCAATACATCAAGACAATACGTAACAGTAATAACACATTAAATTTTATATTGATCTTGTGGTGTATGCTGTTATTAGCCAGCTTTTTACCTAGATTCGAATTTTATTAAAAAAGTACCCCACCCTATTTAAAAATCCAAAGTGTTACCCCCGCCCTCAAAATAGAGAGAGAGGTGTAAATGTAAAAGGTATGTTTAAATACGTCCGATCGTCTCCCTATTACCTCACCACAATAAACCAGTTTCGAAATATCCTTTTGTAACCCCTTAAAAACTCATCCTGTAGAATATGCAATACACAGACTTAAGGAAAAGGCAACAGACATTAAAAAAAATTGACAACGGTTCCATTTTGTAAGATAAATTATATATTTCAACTTTTCCTACATTTGTTGTATGTATACCGTTGCACTGTTGGGAATTTCAATCTATCATTATATATATATATATATATATATATATATATATATATATATATATATATATATATATATATATATATATATATATATATATGTGTGTATACGCCAGATAAAATGAAAGAAATTTTGAGTAAGATGGAGTTATTAAAGTTGATGTTGTCGCTGTGCTTTGATAACTGCCATTGAATGATAATTTGAAATTAAATTAAAAGGGGACAGAGCAACCACCAAAATGGGAAATGATTGCAACGTTACGGCGTGGTATCAGGAACTTATCTTGGTACGTTCAGACACCGTAGTCATCACGTATAGACGACGTGACGAAACGCTAAGAGCTACTATCGCGGGCCCTGTCACTACCATTCTTGTCTTCTGTGCTTGCTTTCTTTGTCTCAAAAATTATTCAGAATCTCCAGCTCTTATGCTCTAAAACCATATTGATATTTTATTCCCATTCTGTAAATACTGGCGAGGCTACAGGATATTAAACATTAAAAATAACTTTATGATGATTTATGTTTGGGTGTCTTGAATGTAAAAAGTTCGGGACGCAGGAAGTGCGTTATGGTAGCCAATTTTCATTAAATGCTTCAAATTTAGATAACTCATTTTTCCAACTTAGAAAGTTGAATTTTGGTACGTACTAATGTCCTTCAGAAGACAACATATCCACCAAATTTGATTAAAATAGCTTTGCAATTTTCGGAGAAAAACACTTGTTTCGAAAGAAAACTCAAATTTTTCCCGGAAAACCTTGTCCGATTTTCCTGGCTAACGAACCCATCCAAGCCGTTAATAAAATAAAGGTACTTGCCGAGTTTTTTCCAAATTCGTTAATTATTTATTGAGTTATCGGTTGGATAGATATATATATATATATATATATATATATATATATATATATATATATATATATATATATATATATATATATATATATATATATGTATATAAACATATAAAAATTTAAACTGACCCTGTATATGTGTTCTAAGAGTCCTAGTTCGCTGAAAACATTTTTGCAAAGTCTCATCATCGATACCTCTTTGTTAGTAAATTTTTTTAATAAAAATTCACTAAAATATCTAAATGGATTCAAGCTTACAGTCAAAAAAATTTCGGGACGCAGTTATTTTTCCTAATTAATCGCCACTATGATTTCGTTTAAGTCAGCCTAATAAAACCGGTTTTTTCAATATCAACAATGACAAAATTATAATTTCAGACTCAGACAAGGTAACAAACTTATTCAGGCATTTTAAACAAAAAGAGATCTTGTCCAAAACGTATGAAATCTTTGCACTATTGTTTCTCCAAATGTCAAAATAAAATATAAAAGAACATACATACCTTCTGCTTAGGAGGCAAGGGTGATGTATCCGGTGCCATCTGAGTATAGTTCAACTAACGTTTTATTTGCGTGAAACTTTAGATCGGTTTCATGCCCGGGATATTATATTCAAAGTATACGTGAATAAATACATAATTAGTAGGATTACTATCGAAACACATCCCACGACTAGTTCGGTCTTATATGACGTCCTATGCTTAAGTTTAAAGATTAAAGAAACTATTTTAGAATCATTTTTATAGAGACTTGACTTGATTTTGTTTACGTTTCTAGTATATTATACGACAGCATAATATATCTGTGCTGCGCTAAAACTGTATTTGAGGCCGTCCGTTAAGCTACAAATCTAGTGTCTTTTAATAATTGGTTGAATCTCCCAGTTAAATGACAATTACTTGGCAAATTTTTAATTTCATGTCGTCTGTCATGTTCCATAATTGCGGCTGAGATTTCACGATTGTTGGTTCGGGTAGTATGTTTTATGCCTGGTATATATTTAGTTTGGTTACCGTTGATGTATGGTTTATACCTGTTGTATGAATCAATCTACGCGTGGCAGTTAACTACTCTGTCTGTCAGGCATTGGACTTTAACCACTAAGTCGCCTCAATGCATGGGATTTTATTTTTAATTTAGAAAACACTCTAAATAGTGTGTACCAAATTACTTAAAATTCACAACATAGGTTTATTTGCATTATTTTTAGCCATATGTGAAGTCTCATTCCAGTTACTGTGATACTTACAAAAATATAACGTTTTCAAAAAGTTTTCCTCCATTTTCCACTGGAAAAACTTGAGCATAACGGCTTATTAAAGAACTCGACTTCGGTCTTTGCCCAAACAAGCTTTTTGTCATGTTTAATTGAAATCAGTTTAGTATTTTTTTGAGTTATTGCTCGGATATATACAAATATACATACATACATACATATATATATATATATATATATATATATATATATATATATATATATATATATATATATATATATATATAAACATATAAAAATTTTAACGGACCTGGTTTTTGGGTTCTAGGGACCCAAACTCGCTCTCATCGGAAGACATTTGTCCGAAAGATTTTTATCGTGACACACATATTTTTCTTACATGGTGTCTTTGCAACAAAATTATATTCATATATATATATATATATATATATATATATATATATATATATATATATATATATATATATATATATATATATATATATATATATATATATATAGTAATAATAAAAATTGTATGGATTCGGCACCTTCGTCTTTGTACAGTTTATTGCTTGACCACTTTACTAGAAAGGCCGACAAGGACCGTGGGAATGAACATACCAGATTTCGGTTAAAAGGATTTTTCTGTAAATTAGCAGTGACAGTTTGTTTCTGTGAACCACCCTTAAGCGCCTGGACCGAGTACCTGGACAGAATATAAATGCAGTTGTAGTCGTCAAACGTTTAGAATTTTTCATCTTCTGATGACGCTAACTTGGTTAGTAAAACGATCGTCAGGTTTTTTAAAAGTGTGTTGTATCGATTTGAGTTGTCCAAGTGTACTCCTCAGTGCACATCACAGGTAACATCTTAACATTGAACAATACTACGGTCCACGATAATTTTGTTGCAAAGACAACATGTAAGAAAAATATGTATAAAATATCACAGGTATCAGTTCTTACACAATTATTGATAATTGGTCAAGAGCCGAAACGCTCGAGGTTGATTAACGATTTTTTAATTGTTCACTTGTAATTTACTCACGAAAACCTAACACACTATAGAATCAATTACCATCACAATGGCGTGTTAGGTCCATACTCTTTAGTAAGATGAGCTAACAGCGAAAATTTCTTTTCACTTATCTAATTGAAAATCATCGCTCCTATTTATCATTTCTAACAATTTCGTAATTAGAAATTTGTAACCTATTGATCAAAATAACAATTAATAACATTGACAGCAGTAAATTTCATAAGGTATTATAAAATAATGTAGAGACGTTCTGACACAGCCAGGAGGCAAGAAAGCAAGCTACATGCCTACAGCAGTTTAAGCCACCATTTCGAAATATCGATTCATTCGATCGTATTCTTTTTGTAGTAAGAGAAGGCGCTTAATTTTTGGATGCAAAACTCATTACATTAGTGAATTTTCATTAAGAAAAATTCGCTAATAGAGAAGTCACGAGACGAAAATCTTTCGGACTATTTTCTTCGGATGAGCGCGAATTTGGGTCGCTAGAACTCAAAAACCACGCCAAATTTTTATATGTTTATATATATATATATATATATATATATATATATATATATATATATATATATATATATATATATATATATATATATATATATATATATATATATATATGAAACAATTCAATTCAATTTGAGCATCCCTTGTTCGGATACAGCCTCTTGAAGAGGGCGTCAAAACAGCCGTTTTCAATTTTTTTCCAAAAACGACGAAAGGTACGAAAATGAATACGAGCGGACTTTCTCTGCAACAGAGAGAGGACTCATTGACTATTTTCGTGATGTTCCCCTATGGTTGCAAAGGGTAGAAAAAGACACCCCTAAAATTTGTTCCTCGTGGAATAACCCCTTGAATTTTTTTGTATGTTTGTATATGTCCGAGCGATAACTCAAAAAATACTAAACTGATTTCAATCAAACTTCACAAAGATCTTCTCTGGGCAAAGATCGAGGTCGAGTTCTTTAATCAGTCGTTATGCTCAAGTTTTTTAAGTGGAAAATGGGGGAAAACTTTTTGAAAACGTTATAATTTTGTAAGTATCAGATTAATTGGAATACGACTTTACATGAGGCTAGAAATAGTGCAAATAAACCTATGTTGTGAATTTTAAGTAATTTGGTACACATTATTTAGAGTGTTTTCCAAATTAAAAATAAAATCCCAAAGACATGTTTGAGACGACTTAGTGGTTAAAGTCCAATGCCTGACAGACAGAGTAGTTAACTGCCACGCGTAGATTGATTCATGTAACAGGTATAAACCATACATCAACGGTAACCAAACTAAATATATACCAGGCATAAAACATACTACCCGAACCAACAATCGTGAAATCTCGGTCGCAAATATGGAACATGACAGACGACATGAAATTAAAAATTTTCCAAATAATTGTCATTTAACTGGGAGATTCAACCAATTATTAAAAGACACTAGATTTGTATCTTAACGGACGGCCTCAAATACAGTTTTAGCGCAGCACAGATATATTATGCTGTCGTATAATATACTAGAAATGTAAACAAAATCACGTCAAGTCTCTATAAAAATGATTCTAAAATAGTTTCTTTTATCTTTAAACTTAAGCATAAGACGTCATATAAGACCGAACCAGTGGTAAGAATTGTTTCGATAGTAATCCTACAAATTATGTATTTAATTACGTATACTTTGAATATAATATCCCGGGCATGAAACCGATCTAAAGCTTCACGCAAATAAAACGTTAGTTAAAGTATACTTAGATGGCACCGGATACATCGCTTTTGCCTCCTAAGCAGAAGGTTACGCGATCGAATCCAGCTTGATGAATGTATGTTCTATTATATTTTATTTTGACATTTGGAGAAACAAAGCGCAAAGATTTCATACGTTTTGGACAAGATCTCTTTTTGTTTATAATTCCTGAATAAGTTTGTCACCTTGTCTGAGTCTGAAATTATAATGTTGTCATTGTTGATATTGAAAAAACCGGTTTGATTAGGTTGACTTATACGAAATCATAGTGGCGAATAATAAGGAAAAATAACTGCGCCCCGAAATTCTTTTGACAGTAAGCTTGAATCCATTTGGATATTTTAGTGAATTTTTATTAAAAAAATTCACTAATAAAGAAGTATCGATGGTGAGACTTTGCAAAAATGTTTTCAGCGAACTAGGACTCTTAGAACCCATATCCAGGGTCAGCTTAAATTTTTATATGTTTATATATATGTATGTATATATATATATATATATATATATATATATATATATATATATATATATATATATATGTATCCAAACGATAACTCAAAAAATAATTAACCGATTTGGAAAAACTTGGCATGTACCTTTCTTTTATTAATGGCTTGGATAACTTCGATAGCCAGGAAAATCGGACAAGGTTTTCCGGGAAAATTTTGAGTTTTCTTTTGAAAAAAATGTTTTTTCCGAAAATTGCAAAGCTATTTTAATCAAATTTGGTGGATATTTTGCCTTGTGAAGGACATTAGTACGTACCAAAATTCAACTTTCTAAGTTGGAAAAGTGAGTTATCTAAATTAGAAGCATTTAATGAAAATTCGCTACCATAACGCACTTCCTGCGTCCCTAACTTTTTATATTCAAGACACCCAAATATAAAGCATCATAAAGTTATTTTTAATGTTTAATTTGATGTAGCCTTGCCAGTATTTACAGAATGGAAATAAAATATTAATATGGTTTTAGAGCATAAGAGCTGGAGATTCTGAATAAATTTTGAGACAAAGAAAGCAAGCACAGGATACAAGAATGGTAGTGACAGGGCCCGCGATAGTAGCTCTTAGCGTTTTATCACGTCGTCTATACGTGATGACTACGGTGTCTGAACGTACCAAGATAAGTTCCTGATACCACGCCGTAACGTTGCAATCATTTCCCATTTTGGTGGTTGCTCTGTACCCTTTTAATTTAATTTCAAATTATCATTCAATAGCAGTTATCAAAGCACAACGACAACATCAACTTTAATAACTCAATCTTACTCAAAATTTCTTTCATTTTATCTGGCGTACACACACACACATATATATATATATATATATATATATATATATATATATATATATATATATATATATATATATATATATATATATATATATATATATATATATATATATATATATATATATATAATGATAGATTGAAATTCCCCAACAGTGCAACGGTATACATACAACAAATGAGGGAAAAGTTGAAATACAATTCATTGATTGTTGTGGCCCTTACTTGGTGAAACTTGTCCATACTATACACAGACTTGGAGACTACTTCTCTGACTTCACTACTGGTTTTCGTTTTTGTAGGTGAAGGACGTAGCCAGCGAGTAAGTTAACTGGAGCAAGTGGCACTTACGAATTCTGGATGTTCTAGGATGTTCTTCAACGTTTCTGTGACTACAGTTTCGCTGCTTGACACCATTCTCAGACAGATAAAAATTGAATTAGTACGAAATCATTACAACTACAAATAAAGATATGTTGCTATGTTATGATATCATGTTTTGATCAAAAAATTTATCAAATTGAAAATAAAATGAAACACAAATGACAGATGAGGCTTTCAAAATGTCTATGTGATGTATGTCAATATTTAACATAAAAATAGAACTAGCCTATAATAACTATGATAACAGTTACAACAATAAAATAACTAAACACTAACAGTATAAAAGCAGTCTCTATACAACAAAAATATCGACATACATCAACTCATTATCTTATTACAACTTTTTGAAAGAATATTTAAATTTATTTTCTTTGACTTACTTAATTAGAAAGAAGAATATCCAAGAAAGGGGAATTAATTAAATCAGTTTGCTCGTTTAAAACAAGGTAGCTATTGTCGTGTATGTGCTTTTTGACTTCTAAAGCTTTAAAAAAATTCAAAAGTCGGGATCTCCCCATTAGTGAATTTTTTCTACGAAAATTCACTAAAAATCTAGTTTACGTTTGTAATTATAAAAACGTTGTGGCTGTATGCGGTTATTTACTGTAGGTCTATGTTCAGTATCAATAATATGTTTTGCAAATGTAGATTTGTCAGCGTGGTTATTTCTAAATGCAGAAATATGTTCTTTGTATCGGGTGTTAAAATTTCTAGAAGTTTGACCTATGTACAAGTGTACAATGTGTACAAGCTAATTTATATATTCCAGCTTTTGTCAGGAAACAAGATTTTACTTTCGCGTTAAATAGCAAATCACGCGTCGTGTTGTAAGATTTAAAAGCTACCTTTGTATTTGTACAGGTATTTAAAATTTTTGAAATGTTTTCTGAAATGGTTCCAAAGTAAGTTATTGAAACGTATCTGTTGTCTTCTTTGTCTCTAATATATGGATACATTAAATTAATCGCTAATTTGTATTCTTTTCTCTCTATAATTTTATGTATTATTTGACCAGAGTAGCCATTATTAAACGCTGTTTGAAATACAAGCTTAATAGCAACAATATACACAGTGCTAAAGTATTTACCATCGAAAGTGCACTTATATGAGTTCATAAATAAAGTTGGTGCTGTAGCGACTCCCTAACCATCTTACAGTCCATAAAATATTATAATCCACGAAATTTTTTAAACGAAAATATAGCAAAATTAACATTACTCTATAATAGAATAACACCTACCAACAATAACAATGTCGCCTTCATTTGGGTCAAGGGTCATAGTTTTGTTTCTTATTATTGTAGGGGGCGCATCTGCTGACCAAGCTAGTTGCTCGCCTGAACCGCTCTGGTTGCACACTGGTATTATATTTGCGACATATATTCACGATCGTAGATCTGTCTTTTCTTCTTCTCGCTCCACTTTTTTCCTACTTGCCCCGTTAGCTTTAAGCGACTGGAAGTTCGGGCAATCTAGTTGGTTGTTTTCTTCGCTTCGCCAGTTCTTGTGTCTCTTGCATGGTAACAGCTTGTCGGGCAAATTCCATGGCCTCTTTCCATGAGCTCTTGCCTTTCAACACTATTGGTACCAGGTCGAGAGTATTATGTATCCATACAGGGTTGAGGGTAATAATTTTCATCTCATTGAAATTTGGGCAAACCAAAATGCAGTGTACTACCGTCTCCTCTTCCCCGCAGTAGATACATCTGCTCTGGTTATCGTTTAGTAGTAGTAGTAGTAGTAGTAGTAGTAGTGGTGGGGAGGCCAACGCCAAGCAAGTAGGCCACAATGGGCCCTTTTTGCCAACCCCATCAACCCAGCAACCATGCTCTACTCTTCCTCGGTTCCGTCGCCAAACCGCCTCGACCTCAAGATGAAGGCCGTGACGGTTCTCGTTTAACTTTCTCATGCGTTTGCCGTAGGCTCTGAAGTATCCGTGGCCCGTAAGTATTTGTGTGAACCAGAAATCAATTTCTTTGTGGTCGCATTTAATTCAGTCTGTCTGATCTCGAATCAATATTTTTGTGCAATGTCCCTCCGTGGTGTTTTGTGACCACCTTTTCTTCATGGTTCTTCCTTTGGCAGCCAAGTTAGCTTCTTTTAGTCTCACTCCCCTCGTCTCATGTAGGAAATATATTTCTTCGGTTAACAAGTCTATGCGTACCAAGCACGTTAACATCTGAATTGCCTGCGTAGAGATGGTACGGAACCCGCGCGCTAGCCTTTGTAACACTCTGCGCTGCCTGCTCTCCATCATAATTTTATATTTTTGTATCTATTGTTTGATTTCGTACCGACGCTCCATACGGTAAAAGTGAGTGCACTATTCCGCTGAGCAGTAGCCGTTTTACTGATATTGGGCCTCCCATGTTGGCCATTATCCTACTTAGTGCTGCTGTTATTATTTCAACCTTTACTTTTGCTATTCATACATGCTGGCCAAAATTGAGTGACTCGCCGATTGTTATTCCTAAATACACCAGCGTCTTGGCTGGTTTTATCAAGGTGTCCTTTAAGCGAAACGAAAAATCGGTCCTGATATTTTGACCCTTTGTTATGACCGTCTATATTTTTGCAGGGGCCAGCGGGAGTTCTTTGGCCGTCATCCCTCTGTCCACTCTTCTTAACGTTTTGTTCACTCGAAATCTAGGTGTGTCTTGTTCTGATATCCCTACAAGGACTGCTGGGTCAGCATAACCAACCAGAGTAACTCCTTCAATTATTTTTAGCTTGAGGATTCCATCATAGATTATATTCCAGAGGATAGGTCCCGGGATGGATACTTGCGGGACTCCCGTCGTAACAGCCTTCGTCTCTCCCCTCGCAGTGCTGAAGTTTCTGTAGTAACTGTAGTAATGATTATATATATATATATATATATATATATATATATATATATATATATATATATATATATATATATATATATATATATATATATATATATATATATATACAGGGTGTTACAAAATAGTGGGCCAACCCGCTAACCACGGATCCCCGAGACGAAAATTTTATGACTTTCCGTATAACATTTTTCTTCTGGGGCCCCGTTTTCTAAATACAGAGTGTTGAAATTGAACTTGAAAAATAATTTTTCATTTCTAATTTTTATGTTTATAAAGTTATCTCCATGAAATTTTGCACGTAGCCTTATTTCAGAACTAGACGCCATCTGTGTAGATGAGGAGAGAAAAATCAATTCCCAAGGGGGGTACAGGGGGGGTGGAACAAGTATTGACCCTCTAAACTTTTTTGTGCGCACGCCAATGGTTTCAAAACGAATGGCTTTTGTTAGACAAAATAATTTTATAACTTTTGTTTCTCTAGTTTAATTTTGATAAAACAACTAGTTTATGAGTTATTGTAAGTTGTATGGTCGCACCCAAACAGGCGAGAAAAAACCGGCGAAACTTTTTTCATTTATAATTTTTATGTTTTTGAAGTTATCTCCATGAAATTTTGCACGTAGTCTTATTTCATGACTATACGCTAGCTGTGTAGATGAGGAGAGAAAAATCAAATCCCAAGGGGGGGTACAGGGGGGTTGAACAAGTATTGACCCTCTAAACTTTTTTGTGCGCACGCCAATGGTTTCAAAACAAATGACTTTTGTTAGACAAAATAATTCTATAACTTTTGTTTCTCTAGTTGAATTTTGAGAAAACGATTAGTTTATTAGTTATTGTAAATTGTATGGTCGAACCCAAACAGGTGAGAAAGAACCTACGAAACGTTATCTCCATGAAATATAACATGTAGTCTTATACCACGACTAGACGACATCTGCGTGAATAAGAAAAATCAAACCCCTACAATTTTTATTCGGGCGCCGGTGGTCTAATAGAAACTAATATCGTAGGTTATTTGCGTTCGTCAACGCCGATGACATGTCTCAACAATATAAAAAAATTTGGAATTTTTTTTTACTTTTACTTTTACTTTTTTGCAATCAGAATAAAGAATGTAATACACAGAAATTTTAGCACATTCCATTGCCTTAAATATTACTGCTTGAATACATACATACTTGTTTCACACATATGTAATTAGAAGTCATCAAAACCGTTTTATAAGTATAACTTGTATTAAACTTAAACTGTCAGTCTAGTATTAACATGAAAACTAAACTAAAAATAAGGAAAAATGGTAAGTAAAGCGATGTTATAGAAATAAAATTATAATTAAATTAAATGCTCAATATAGCTACCACCATCTAGGATGCACAGGCGGGCTCTTTTGATAAGAGAAAACCGATTTTTTTTGAAAATGTCTGGTTTCATACGGTATTCCTCTGCGCCTTGTAGGATTCGTTCCCGCAGATGTTCTCCATCGAGTATAGGCACCCTGTACACAAATTCTTCCATATATCCCCAGAAACTAAAATCTAAGGGGTTGAGGTCGGGGGAACTACATGTTATATTTCATGGAGATAACCTTTCGTAGGTTCTTTCTGATCTGTTTGGGTCCGAACATACAACTTACAATAACTCATAAACTAGTTGTTTTATCAAAATTAAACTAGAGAAACAAAAGTTATTAAATTATTTTGTCTAACAAAAGCCATTTGTTTTGAAACCATTGGCGTGCGCACAAAAAAGTTTAGAGGGTCAATACTTGTTCCACCCCCCTGTACCCCCCTTGGGATTTGATTTTTCTCTCCTCATCTACACAGATGGCGTCTAGTTCTGAAATAAGGCTACGTGCAAAATTTCATGGAGATAACTTCATAAACATAAAAACTAGAAATGAAAAACTATTTTTTAAGTTCAATTTTAACACTCTGTATTTCGAAAACGGGGCCCCCAGAAGAAAAATGTTATAAGAAAAGTCATAAAATTTTCGTCCCGTGAATCCGTGGTTAGCGGGTTGGCCCACTATTTTGTAACACCCTGTATATATATATATATATATATATATATATATATATATATATATATATATATATATATATATATATATATATATATATATATATATATATATATGAAGTATATCAGGCACTCAGCAATGTTTTCTCTTTTCAGTTCTTCTACGATTTTGTCCAAGCTAGCAGTGTTGAAAGCATTCTTCACATCGAGAGTGATCAATGCATACAATTTCTTGCTTGTGTTTTTTGCGGCTTCTGTGACATCTTGCAGCATGTGTTGCGGATCTTCCCTTTCGGAGATCAAATTGGCGCTCTGAAAATCCCTCTCCTGCTTCTGTTTCCTTTTCTAGTCTGGTTTTAATTAAGTGCTCTAGTAGTTTTCTTAGCGTATCCAGCGGCCAAGAAATCTGAAGGATGACGCTAGCTCTAAGGCCTTACCGTTTTCCCAAAGTAACACAGCCTTTGCTATTTTTTACTCTAGGGAAAATTCTTGTGTCCGGAGTAGTTCATTCATCACTTTTTGCAGCACCTATGGAGCTGTTTCGGACAGCTCTTTTATGGCCTCTCCTGGTATCCCGTCTGGGCTAAACGCCTTGCCGAATCTAATTTTTTTAGCTGCTGCCATCAACTCCTTCTTCGTAAGCTCCCCTATCTCCGCTATGGACTAACAAAGGAATGCACAGAAGATGACCACTGGTCAACTTTGTCATATCAGACGTGAGTAGTTACTTGAAACAACTAACTAATAGCAAATGGCTTAAAGAGTAAAATGGATATATTATAGGCTCAAGAAACCCTTACAGACCCTTGCACTCGCCCTTACCAAACAAAATCTGCAACTACGGAAAGGACTAAAGAAAATGTACCAAAACCTTTTATATGTTTTACAAAATATTAACATTAACAAGGCTACTTAATATTATTCATTTGCTTGGTTAGCAAGGTAACATAGTCTATGCTTACTTGCCTAGTAAAGTTTTTTGCCGAAATAAAGCTGACCCTATTAAATACGAAATAGGTGCAAGTCAGCCATAGGTTAAATTATATTAGTGAATTTTCATTAAAAAAATTCACTAATATAAAATGAAAGTATATAAACACCGAATTACTAACATTTATTGAAAAACACAATCTAATCCACGACAGGCAGCATGGCCTCTTCTCTAGCACATCCAACCCAGTTCACAGTTACGCGGACGACAGCACCCTTCACTCAAATATACCATATTCTAAGCCTGTCTCTTTGGCTCTATTAGATGAGGATCGATGGAGGGTTCTGTCTCTGTGGATCTCCAAAAAATATTAGACTGGGGAAGTAGAAATCTTGTACAATTCAACTCCACCAAATCTCAGTCTTTTTTTCTATCTCATGAGAGATACACCAGCCCTAGACCCATCACAATGAATAACCATGTTATTCAAAGTAATGAGTCCTTTTCACTTGTTGGCATTACTGTGGATCGAAATTTTAATTGGCATCAACATGTCACATCAATAACAGAAGCGCCTGCTAAGAAATTAGGTTTCCTCTTCCGGGCTCGCAAATACTTTTTAGTAGCTAATCTCTATACCTTATATACTTCACAAATAAGGCCAAACCTCGAATACTGCTCCCACATATGGGGTGCCGCTGCCGCTTCTACACTCGATATCCTGGCCTCTATTTAGAAGAGAGCGTTTCATCGGTGACCCTACCCTCACCCGAAGGCTGCCGTCTCTTGCCCATCGACGTGCCGTTGGTGACCTCTCTCTTTTATAGATATCTGCACGGGCACTGCTCAGAGGAGCTTTCTTCCATAGTTCCTCCACCTGTTGCCCACAACACATTTACCAGGGGAACAGAGCGAGTGCACCCTTTTACTGTCCAGGTCACCAGACATAGAAAATCTTGTTATGCCCGCTCTTTTGTCCCAAGGACTTCCAAATTGTGGAATTCCTTGCAGGTACATGTTTTTCCTTCTCATCCCAACCATCAAAACTTCAAGTCCAGGATAACAAGTTGCCTATTTCCTCATTGTCGACTTCCTCGGTACGATAGTGTTTAGGCTGTAAATCCTCATGATGTATTGTTGAGATATATAAATGGAAAATTCATGCAAATTGTCTATTATGCCCATAACATTTTTGAAAAACTGTAGAGCTATAAAACATGATTTTTAATGATTAACGACTAGGTTACTCATACGTTTAACATAGGATAATATTGACGCTGTATTAGTACAAGAGATGCATCTTTTTACAATGTGTTATTCTTCGCCTCTTCAAATAAAAGACCTCTTCTCCACCCACTGTGATATTTATAGTGAAGCGTTAACAAGAGGCTCCTATTTCAAATCAAATCAACACAGGCACTCTAAAGAGAAACGTGCATGCTGTGTAGCAGCGAGAGGACAGAGTCTCTCAATCAGTTACATAAGTACTATTAAAAATAATTAGTCTTTTCTTGTGAGCGCGTGCCACTATTGCCGATATAAATAACCTAATCGGGCAGACCGTGCTAGTGAAAGTACCACAGCCCGCAATCTTGTGTACTGTTCTTTCTGTGTTCTGTTCTTGGCGTTCTCTATTATAGTCATCTACATACGTCACGTTCACTAACTTGTATACTTTGCATGTCTGAAAAGATGAATAATTGCTACCAGTAAATGAGTCTTAAAGATAGTCTTTACAAGGTTCGTGAAAGGTGTGGTTTTGAAGATATGTATAAGAAAAAGCTTGGATAGAGGGTGAAAAACATAAGATTCATAATAAATTGTATTGTGCGAACGCAGCGGCTGCGTTATGGCAGTAAAAAGATATAATATCTGAAATTACTATTAAGCTGGAATCTTAAATATTTAGTGAATTTTTATTTTAAAAAATCACTAATAATGAGGTCTCGATGGTGAGACTTTGCACACATTTTTTCAAATGAGCGCGAACTAGGAACCTTAGAATCCATATCCGCTGTCAGTTTCAATGTATATGTATATATATATATATATATATATATATATATATATATATATATATATATATATATATATATATATATATATATATATATATATATATATATATATATATATATATATATATATATATATCAAAAAGTAACTGGTTTGGATGAAACTCGACATGTACCTTTCTTTTGTTAATGGATTGGATAAGTTCGTTATCCAAGAAAATCGGACAAGTTTTGCCGGGACAATTTTGGATTTTCTTTAGAAAAAAAAAATTTATCTCCGAAAAATACAAAGCCATTTTTATGAAATTTGGTAAATACTTCCTAGGTTTATAGAAAATTGAGTTATTCGAATTTGAAACATTTAATGAAAATTCACTACCATAACGCCCTTGCTGCGTCCCGAACTTTTCATACATAGTTTGATACAGATTTGCACAAGAAAAACCAATCTGCCTACTAAATTTTATTAACATGAAATAATCGTTTTCAAAGATATTTTTTTTTGAAATACTGATATAAAAGAGATGGATTTTCCATTAAGCTAGAATCTTCAATTAAGTGTACAGGGTGAGTTTTTTTAGTGTTACAAGGGGATATATCGAAAATGGTTTGGGTTTTGTTTGTTTTGGACGACTGTGTTTCTTCTGCAAGTCGCTAGGATAAGTTCGTTTACCAGGAAAATCGAACCGGTTTTTTTCTGGAAAATTTTGGTTTTTCTTGGTACACTAGAAAAGGTATACTATATGCAAAAATTTAGGTCTCTGAGTTATAGGCATTTAAAGAAAAAAATTGGGTGCCACTGATGACCAGAGGAACGCAAAAATCCAAAATGTTTTACATGGATAACAAAATCTATCGCATAATACAGACAAATATTAAGTTTTTTGCGCAAAATGGTCAAGAAGTCCTAGAAAAAATACTGGGAAAATTTTGTATTTTTTCTTACTAAAACGTCAAAGTTGCGATTTGAAACGTAAAAATTGGCCAGATTTAGGCAAATAACCTGAAACGTATACGGGTTATGTAAAGAAAATGCGGCAAGAAATGTACTTTACAAAATATTATGTTTCAGCTTCAACCGTCATTGTCCTTCATTTTACTAAAATATGTGCAAGAAATACATTTCAGATACACCCTTCCTCTGATGATTTGGCAGTTTTAGTTATGGTGTTTGTGGTTTAATAGAGTCTATAATTTGTTGCGAATTTTCGTGGAAAAAATCGGCCTTTGAGAAGACTGCGACTTTTGAATTTTGAAAAGACTAAATCAAATGAGCGCGAACTAAGCCCCTAGAACTGTATCTGTTTACATGTATACGCATTTCTACGGTCAAGCTGAACCTGAACATATCCGCTATTACTCGAGATAGAAGAAAAAAATGTTAAAAAATAAAAGAACGTTAATTATAAGGTGTCTTAAGCTATATCTCTTTTTACAATCACAGCGTGGCCCATAAGTCGTTCCTGATACAATTTTAGTTTAAACCAAACATGCGTGTTTGTAAAAAAAATTCTGGTCCCAGCAAGTGCGCTTTGATAGCGATTTTTTTAAATGCCTCAAATTCCAATAAATCCATTAATCCAAGATTCGTTGGCTAGGAAACCAGTTTTTTCCGAAACATTTTAGTTTATATGCCGACATTTTTTGTACATTTTCAAACAATTAAGTTATTTTAATGAAATATGGTAAAATTTTTCTACTATATAGGTTATACTGGTAACCAAATTAAATGCATCTTCATAAAAAAAAACATATTTGCTATTAAGGCATTTTTATTAAGATTCACTGCCATATCGCACTTGCTGCGTCCAGGCTTTTTAATCGAACACGCCTTATGTTATTTCATTTTTGCATTTTCCATCGAAATATAATGCATGTTTGTAAGAAAAAACTTCGGGACACAGCAAGTGCGTTATGGTAGCGGTATTTTACTCGGTGCAAAACTCATCCACTTCATTAATAATAGCCTCTCATTTCAATTTTTATTTTCATTATGAATAAAGCAGAAACTAGATTCATCGGAAAACTGCTGTTGAAATACTAAAAATATAATAGAGACTCTGACTTCACAATAGCATGTTATCTTCTGTCCTACTGGTTTTCAGGAGATAATAAGCTATTACAAAGCTATAGAAAAACGCTCTACATCTGTATTTAATATCGGACGGTTTAACCAAGTTAAGGCAACAACAATCAATGCTGTTGAAATGTTTTAGATTTTTAAAATGTACAGGGTATGGGTTATGGGTCTTCTTGTCAGGGTGCCCTCCAGAAAACATATCCGGGGTCAGTTTCAATTTTTATATGTTTATATATATATATATATATATATATATATATATATATATATATATATATATATATATATATATATATATATATATATATATATATATATATATATATATATGTATCACACCGATAACTCAAAAAATAATGGGCCGATTTTGATTAAATTTGGTGAAAAAATTCCTTTTGCAAATGGCTTGGATGAGTTCGTTATACAGGAAAATCTGCCCAGGTTTTCCCGGAAAATTTTGTGTTTCCTTTCGAAAAAAATTTATATCTCCGGAATTAACAAAGTAAGGGCAACCAAATTTGGCACGCAGGTTTACATTCTTATAGGCAAGTCACCTACCAAAATTTAGCTATGTAGGTCAAAAGACAAAAAAGTTATAGGCATTTAAAGAAAAATAAATTGGGGTTTTCCTCAAAACGTCAAAGTGGCGATTTAAAATGTCAAAATTGGCAACATTTAGGCAAAGAACTTGAATCTAATACGGGCTATAGAAATAAAATGTCTCAAGAAGGATGTTGTACAAACCCTAAAGTCTTAGTTTCAATCGTCATTGTCCTTCATTTTACTAAAATATTCCCAGAAAATTCATTTCAAATAGACCCTGTCTCTGATGCTTGGCAGTAGCCTTAGCTATAGAGTTTATCGTTTAATGGTATATAATTTTTGTCGAATTTTCGTAAAAAATCAATAAAGCTCAATATATCCGTTATTATATAAGATATGAAAAATTTTTGTATATATTAATTATAGGGTGTCTTGAGCTACATCTTAAAATAATATTTCTACAATCACAGGATGGCCCATAAGTCGTTGGTGATACAAATTTCCATTTTTTTTTAATCAATCACGCCTTATGTTATTGCATTTTTGCATTTTCGATCGAAATATAATGCATGTTTGTAAGAAAAGAAATTCTGGACGCAGCAAGTGCGTTATAGTAGCGAATTTTAATCAAATGTTTCATATTTGAACAGCTCAATTTGCTATTAACCTATAAGGTTGACCAAGAAACGTGTTTTTTCGGGAACACTTCAAGTTTACTTTTGGAAATTTTTGTACATTTTCACACAATAAAGTTATTTTTATGAAACATGGCACATTGTTTTTACTATATAGGTTATACTGGTAAACAAATTTAATGCCTGCTTTCTTAAAAAAAAACACACATATTTGTTATTAACATTTTTATGAAAATTCACTACCATAACGCACTTGCTGCGTCCAGAATTTTTGCTATTTACAGGAGTTTTAAACTTTTTACATGTTTAAACTTTTGAAACTACAAACTTATGGCGCTGCAACCAAGAAACAATTTAGTAAAATTAGACGATGTTTTATCTATTTATGTCAGTAGCAGCTTAAATAGTTGTTCCTCGTGTTAAAACTATACTATATTCATTTTTTATTTAGGACAAAGTACCTTTCTGTTAGTAATATTATATACTAACACCTACAATACACATTAGTAGAAGAAAAATTTGTTTTTGTTAGTTTTTACATGTTTCTATCCAACATGTATTTCCTAGTAACAGGAAAACTACAAAAAGGTTTTCTTATTTAAGATGTAGACTTTTGTATGGTTTTAAGTAACAAACAAATTCTAAAAATCAAAAGCTAAATTTGATAAACAGAGTATAATTCAGTTTATTTATCTAACAGTAAATTTTGCAAAGAGTCTTAAATTGTTTTTGAGCTTTGGTATGATTTATTCAACAAATATCAAGAGTGCATCGTTCCCAATTTTTTTGCTATATTAAATTTTTTCATAAATTTCTATCTAATGATTTAAAGCAATATAACTTGAGCAGGGATCCCAAGCAACAAATTAAGGCATGTTAACCAGCACTCGAGTCCAAATAACCTAACCAAGTTGTAATTTAGTAATAATTAACCAAAATGTTGCCTTAATTGTCATAATGACTACAAATTTGGAAATGCGGCTCTGAACTAGCTTATTTTTGACTATTAAAATTACTCCAAAGTCAGTAACTTACAAGTAACTAAATTGGGAAAAAATTGATTTAATTTTACTCATAAAATATACTTGAATATACTTTTGTGTTTCAATTCCAGAGTTGGTAATTTTTAGGTCGAAGTGTGCCCTAAATTGGACTGAAAATCGACTACTAAGCCCAGATACCTGAAATACCTACTTTAAGGTAATTTATTACCTAATATTAACCTCCAATATGTCTCTGTGGTATAGTAAATTGGAGGTCTTCTTATGAAGTCCAGCTTACATATATATTACCAGTTTCATTGCAATACAGCACAGGAAATATTTTAGGCACTGAGCTAACCTAAAATGGCTTTCTGATCGGCTATAAAGTCATAATTACTGCAGAAATGGTCTTCCAAGTCAAATTGCCTACCTTCAAGTTGAAAATACCCATAAAATCTGACTTGAAATAAAAATTGTCCTCAAAGTTCAACGTGTACAGCAGTGAAATACATTTGTGAATCTTAAAGGTGTGTCAGTTGTTAAACTTCATCAATAAAAGTTTATTCTTGTTGTTAATGTGTGTGCACCAGTAACAAATATAGTGTTACAATGCCCCTTTGAAACCAATAAAAGTTTACAGACATACTACAAACTATTATAGAGTAGTAAAGAATGCTCACAGAAAAATAGTGATAGATGCTGATCATTCAAAGTGGCTTACATCAAATCAGCACGTTTCCCTCTTCAATATAATACATCCATTTTCATTCCAAATGGAGTGAAGCAGTGGCAACACGGTCAGCTGTCATGTTTATGTTTATTTACTTATTTTATTTTGTTCCTATTTTCTATTAATGTCTATGTATTATGGAATCAAAGACCAAAAGCGCTGTATAATCATTCCTATATGTCTCTCGGCTGTGCACGGATATAAGTATATATATATATATATATATATATATATATATATATATATATATATATATATATATATATATATATATATATATATATATATATATATATATATATATATATTTCTATACACGAAAATGTTTCATTTCTAATAAATTCAAACAAAATTCGTTTACCATATAGTTGAAATTCCCATAATAGGACAAAATGCCTTCAAAGTTTGGTTAGTTTGCCCTGTCATTAGGAATTGTGACTTATAGGTAAAAAAATAGGGCAAAATTAACTTTCAGGTGAATAATGTTAGAAGGGCAGCCATATTAAATTAATTTTGCGGTATCCATCTTGATTGTATTGGAAAATGAAAAATAATTTTTTGTTAAATATAGTGTAATCAAATTTTAGTTCGATATAAACATTAAATAATGATTGTATACCATGACGAAAAGATAGTTTTGTGTTGTTTACATCACCAATTCTCCAAAATCAGAATTTCAAGAATTTTAAATATTTTTTTATTTTCACTAATTTTAACTTTTATACGGGCGCTCGAATTTTATCGAAGTATCATCATCATGTTAACAGAAAAAAACATAACCGCAGTGGGTTTTGTCTTTATACAGTGCGAATCACCTTTATCATTGTTGCAAGTATTTGAAGTAAGTTCTTTGATCATTCAAGATGTCATTTTTTGACAAACATGGACAATATCTCTACTACTCTACTGTTTGTTTAAACATACATAACCACAGATCCTGTAGAACCGAATAATGTCACATGCGTAGTTCATTGTTAAGAACGTCACGGCACTCGGCGCCTAGATGTCAGATTCAAGTAAAGCGTAGCACATATTTACCAATATATTACGTCCATTGGCCCAATGTTGAATGAAAATGCCCTAAATATAACTAAAACGCCTTGGTCGAAACGCCTTGCTGGACCTATTATCGACTTCCATATTACTTTGACTTTATTCCCCACATTGGTAATATACACTTAAATTTTACTTGAAAATGACATGTGGTGATTTGGTCGCCGACCTATTGGTAGCGCGATTTTACGTCAATGTGACTTTAAATGTTGCTTGGGATATAAACTGCATGGTTTAGAACATAAATAAGTATTGTATTAACCAGATAATCTAATTTCCAGCATTAAACAATATTAATATTAGTAATAAAGATAAGGTAAATGGTGATAAGATTGTGATAAATTTCAATACAGACGAATATGTCGGTCACTGCCCTTTTTCGCACATATCTTTAGCTTTTAGGTTTCGATGAAAAAAAGGTAAAAGCTGACTATGACCTGAACCTGCAGGAAACATGGGCAACGAACATTTATAATCTATGAAAACCACGCAAACATCACCAACGGATAGCCTAGCGCAGAAGTGTTTCAAGTAGAGCTGCTTAAAGTACGTCTAAATCTATATTTAAGTTTAAAATTCTTAGTTTTAAATATTGTTAATCTTAGGCAGTAGGATCGTGCTTTACTTGTCATTAGGAAGCATCTAAAAAGAATCCCATTATCTTAAAGCAGTGTTCCTGTTCGAAGTGGGAATAATTAAAGTCAAAAGTACATCTTCTAAAATGATCGGTAAATTATCTCTCAAAAACAAGAAATACGTTGCTCCGTTAAGTCTAGGTGGCAGCTCAAATGTTCCCACAATACAATTTACAAGAATGCCATACCAAATGTTTGTTGAAAATGATGTTCGCGGATAGCTGAGGATTTTCAATCGCATCGGTATGAATCGCTATGTCGCAAATTGAACATACCTCCTCTGGTGAATGAGGCTTCATCGGTAAATAAAATTTTCTTGTAGAACATTGGATCCTCTAAATAGCGTTATCTCATAAAGTGGCAAAATTTAAGTCTTCTTAGTGAGTCCTGCGGTAAAAGCTGTTGAACTGGAGTGAAATGATACGCATGCAGCTTTTCTTGCGTATGATTCTGGACACCGTAGATTTGCTTATACCCGTTGCTGCACTAACACGTCTCGTGCTGGTTTTCGCGTCTTCTACAATACGAACTATGATTTCGTCTTCCATATCAGCATCAATTACAATTTCTTCCTGCTTTTTTGCTTTTGGAATTCAATGAGCCAGTTTCACCTAATATATCGTACAGTGCGTTAAAAGGTTTATGGTTTGGTTGCCTTCTATCAGAATAAAGCCCAAAATAGCGCTGTGCTGCTCTGCGCGAACAAAAATTTTCCTGGGCATAAAAACACACCATACCCCGCATTTGTGAATTTAAAAAATCATTATGACGCGTCATTTTAACACAAATAACAAAAATAAAGTGACAATTAAAGATACTTGTCTAATGTCAGTCGATTTTGAAAAGTTATAGTAAACAAGTTCCTAGTTGCTACCATAACAGACATAGGAACAGAGTAAATACAGATTTTTTGTTTTTATTGAAAAGGTACGTTAATTTTGAAAACGGTCAACATTTTTGACTTCATAAAGGTGGCGCCACCTAGCGGCAGTGATGAAATCGATACCGTCGTCGTATTACGCATGATGCTTTATAATAACACGCCACATTTGTTAATATGTTGAACAACTTTCAAAATATTTGAAAAACTAATTATTTAAACGCCTCTAAAATGAAAACGAGTAACATTTGACTAAGGCATGTTAAGCCAAATCGCTTGTTTTTTTTGTGCCAGCTATCACCCCTTAGCTAATGTCCAATTAATAATGGGGCACCTTTTATGCAGATATTGATAGATTCTCTATTAACAAATTATTTCACATTAAACACCCACAAACCATTTATTTCATTCAGTGACAAGCAACAACAGCAAAATTGATACTCCACCTGGTCTCTGCATTCCACACTACCTGCAGAATGCAGTTAGAAACACCATCGAACAGAGCAGTTATTGTTTGATGTGATTATGATAATCATATGCATCAGATAGTGCCAGAGGGCACGACCATATCACTGGCTGCATTGTAAATGGTGAAACATTCAAACCGTTATGTGCACACACTTATAAATCACCCGTAATCCATTTAAAATAACTACAGAAAATGTCAAAATTGTTTATATCACATTAAATCATTCATTATTGAAAAGATCATGTTTGCTTGCCTTATTTGCCTTGCAGTACATAATGGATTGTTGTTGCGCATTTATTTAGTTTTTTTATCGTGTGAAAATTTAAGTGCGTATGTGAAGCTTACCGCTAAAATTACCAAATACGTGATTAATAAATGAAAATTGTCAACTATGGTAACAAAAGCTCACAATAATCTTTGCATAGACAAACTGCTGACACGCTGTGGAATTTTTTTAAAAATAAATTCCTTTTTTTTACAAAATGCTTACTTGGGCATTTAATAAAAGCCCTGACGCGGCAAGTTCGTTATGCTAGTGAATTTTTATAAAAATATTTTTGAAAGCAAATATGACTGCAGACATCAGATTTGGTTACCAGTATAACATATATAGTAGAAAAAAATGTACCATATTTCTCAAAAAATGTATTGTTTAAGAAAGAAAAACAATGTTTAGGGGACTCCAAAATTCATTAGTAAAAACGCCGTATCATAATTTTTGATATGTGGCAAAAATGTAAAAAGTTGCAAAACAATTGAAATAACTCAAAAATGATCAACGCTATCAACTTTTTTTCCTATAAACATGCATTATAATTCTATAGAAAATACAAAAATGAAAAAATATAAGAGGTGTTTGATTTAAAAAAAAAATGAAATTTGTACATCAAACCACCTTGTGATTAGTAAAATCATTTTGTAAGATGCAGCTCAAGACACCCTATTATATATAATTAACGTATACAAATTTTTCTCGTATATTGTATAATATATAACGATTATAGTAAGCTTTACCGTAGAAATGCGTCACCATGTATATATTTAAATAGATAAAAACTGAAACTAACTCAGAATATGGGTTCTAGTGGGCGTAGTACGCGCTCATTTAAAGAAATCTTTTCAAAATTTAAAAGACGTGATCTCCTCATTAGCGCATTTTCTCTATAAAAATTTTGCGGGAATTTGATAAAAATTATAGACTATTAAACCATAAACTTTATAACTGAAACTACTACCAAAGCATCAGAGAGGGTCTTTTTTATTTGTTTTTGTTTGGTTTCTTTAACATCGGTCTATTGCCGCGACTATGGCCAATCACGGACGCCAGGGAGCAGTTTCACCTCACTATCCTGGAAGTTTTGCCGAATTCCTGCCTTTCTTTAGGGAGAGTAGGGATCTTTAGGTTTAACCTTGTATGGACACAGGACCGACGGATTTACGCCGGAACGTACACACATTCAACTTACTCAAATATAATGCCATATATATATATATATATATATATATATATATATATATATATATATATATATATATATATATATATATATATATATATATATATATAAGACATACTTGGTTCACGGGTTGAAGCGCGTCCAGAATTTATGAAAACTTGAAGTTTCGGCTCCTGATTTGGAGCCATTTTCAAGAGGTAATGGAAATATGTAAGGACACTCTAAGCCCTCAATCTGCCTACTCCTTAGAGTGGTGGACAAAGGTAGGTAAAGGAAATATGTAAGGACACTCTAAGGTCTCAATCGGCCTACTCCTTAGAGTGGTGGACAAAGGTGGGTAAATGAAATATGTTAGGACAGTCTACGGCCTCAATCTGCCTACTCTCGCCGGAAATCGTCTGCGAGGTCTCAGTGTGTTCAACCCTAGGCCTCAGAGAGATCTTTGCTGTGTCACGAACTTTTTTTGAGTTATTTAACTTGGTATCTATGTTTCTTAAAGAATATTATTCATATGTCCACTTGGTGCTGCAGCTAATGTGTGTCTCTCAGGTGTCAGCCTGGTGTTCGCGAAATGGTCTGGTTCTTAACACGCATGCTTCTTTTTCTCCGGTGGGTGTGCATCCGAATCTGAGCCTATATGTGAGATGTGATAACGGTTCAATAAGACAGGGCACGTCTGTACAGTTTTTGGGGATCCATCTGGATTCTAACTTATCATGGGACGTCCATGTTGACCATGTGGTGGCCTCTCTTGCATCTAGGAATTACGCGTTACTACAGCTGAGGGATTCCTTGAGTACTCGGGCGTTGTTGACATGCTACTATGGTAGTGTCAACTGTCTGCTGGCATATGGATTGCTGTGTTGGGGCTGCTGTGTGCATCTGGGGAGGGTTCTGTTGATGCAGAAGAGAATTGTCCGCACCATGTTTGACCTGCCGTCTTTCGCATCTTGTAGACCATTATTTATACGGTATGGCATTTTAACAATGACGTGCCAATGCTTGAGGCGCTTTGTTATATCAGAAAAAATATTGTAATTTTTAGTACCTGCGGTAATATTACAGCGTACGAAACAAGACAGGCTAAAGATTTGTATGTTCCCCCTTATAGGATTGAACAGATTAATCGGGCACCTCGCAACACTGCAATACGCTTATATAATCATTTACCTGGCAGCGTCAAAAATTTGAGCAGCCTCAGGCAATTCAAGCTTGCTTTGGAATCGTTTTTTAGAGAGCATTCTTTTTATTCTGTGGACGAATATTTAAATTTTAAATTTTAGCGTTGATAAGCGGTTTTTGTGTGTTTTGACTACTTCCGATATCTTGTAGAGATCTTTGGAGCAGTTCTAATAAATAAATAAATAAATAAATAATAAATAAATATTTAGAATTTTTTACTACATGTAGTCTTCTAAAAAAGTTATTAAAAAATGCTGCAATTTTCCCCGCTTCCCCGCGGTCGACCCTTCCAGTGCCAATAACCTTTCAGGTTTAGGCGCTTTTAAACCAAATAAAAGATAACGCGTATATGTGGTAAGTACGGGTTTATTATGTTAGTCTTGCCGATATAACAGCATTTATTAAAATGGATTTTGCACGTGTAGCTCTTTACATATCCCATATAATATTCAAGGAAATGATGTGTTGTTTGCAAACGCACCAATTCTGCTCCAATAATTCTATGTTTACCTTGAAACAACTGCATACATACATCTGTTATATCATTATGTATCTGTCAATTCATGTACGGACCTTTTTTATTAGAGTGGTAGTTAATGGCTAGCAAACGACAACATATTTTACAAAATACATGGAAAATCATCTTTAATTGCGGCCACTGGTTGAAATAATTGCAGATGGTAGTTCATCAATCTGAATACCTGGGGCTCAACAACCGTTTGTTACAGTGCGCACAGCTTCCGCCTTTGGAGTCTGATCTTTACATTATCATATGCATTCTTCGGCATTATTAACATCGCGTATTCAGGTTATGATCAAGCAGGGAATATCAGAAATAACTATGGACAAGATTACGCGATATCACGTTTGGTAAAAATATTTGAGTTAGAATTATTTCCTTATTTCATTGTAAAGACAAAATCTACTTTTCAGTTAAGCTGATGATCACTCAATGAAGACACGTAGTGTTAACCATACAAACTATGAAAACATACCAACGATTATCAAATCCTTGGTCCTGGTACTTCTTGCCCCTTATCAAGGGAGAAACATGCAAAAGTGTTTGCTAGATGAATTTTTACTTATCTTAGTGAGTGTCTGACTATATTTGTCAATTTGGTTTAGGTGGGTGTTAGAGATTTATTTATTTATCGTATGGCGTACACATGGTTTAAAAAAAGTTCGGGGCGAAGCAAGTGCGTTATGGTAGCGAATTTTTAAAAAAATATTATTAATGGCAAATGTCTTTCTTTGATGAAAGCCGGCATCAAACTTGGTTGCCTATATAGTAGAAACAATGTACCATATTTCATCGAAATAACTTTATTGTTTGAAAATGTAAACATTTTTCAAAAGTCATGATGCAGCAAGTGTGTTATGGAAGTGAATTTCCATAAAAATGTTTTTAATAGCAAATGCGAGCAGGCATCAATCTGATTACCGGTATAGCCTATGTAGTAGAAACAAAGTACTATATTTTATCAAAATTACTTATGGTTTGAAAATATACACAAACTTTCCGAAAATAAACTTAAATGTTGGTTTCCTAACCAACAAAGCTTACGTTAATAGCAAATTGAGTTATTGAAATTTGAAGGCTTCGTCGTGGGGATTTTCCTTCCCCCTCGCGTGCATACAACCACCCTCGCTGCACAAACCACAAGAAAAATGTCTTGTTCCTATCCACCGAGGAAGTTACGGCACCTATGGGGATAGGGGTGCTGTGCGGGGTAGGCAGGGTTTAAGGGGGATATGGCTTCAAGATGTGAAAAAGATAGCTCTCGAGCCCGTTTTATTCGAATTTTGTGTCCATATTTCCTTTTTATTACCTATCCCGCCTAGCACCCCTACTCACTCCTGGTCCCGTAACTTCCTTGCGGGGTGTGAACAAAAAAATTTTTCTTGGGGTTTGTGGATCCAGGGGGGCCCTAGGCAGGTTTCTGCAAACAATTTTTTGAAAAGCGTTCGGGGGCTGAACTGCAAATTTTACCGAAAATTCGCTACCAAAACGCACTTACTGCGTCCCGATTTTTTCTTACAAACGCATGGTATTTCGATAAAAAATTAAAAAATGCATTAACGATTTTGTTGTACGAAAATTAACTAAAAAAAATTATACACCCCTACTTACTCCTGGTCCCGTAACTTCCTTGGGGAATGTGAACAAGAAATTTTTCTTGGGGTTTGTGGATCCAGGGGGGGGGGAGGCAGGTTTCTGAAAACAGTTGTTTGAAAAGCGTTCGGGAGCTAAACTGCAAATTTACCGAAAATTCGCTAAATTATACACCCCAACTCACTCCCGGTCCCGTAACTTCCTTGGGTGGTGTGAACAAGAAATTTGTCTTGGGGTTTGTTGATCCAGGGGGGGGTCTAGGCAGGTTTCTGAAAACAGTTTTTTGAAAAGCGTTCGGGAGCTAAACTGAAAATTCGCTACCAAAACGCACTTACTGCGTCCAGATTTTTTTCTTACAAACGCATATCGCCTGCATCATATTTCGATAAAAAATGCAAAAGCGCATTAACGAATTTGTTTTACGAGAATTAGTTAAAAAATATATAGACCGTTAAACCATAAACTAAACCTACAGCGAAAGCATCAACTTAACTAAACCGACAGCCAAAGCATCATAGAAAGGGTCTGTTTGAAATGAATTTTCTGTAAATATTTTTGTAAAATGAAGGGCAGTGACGGTTGAATCTGAAACTTAAGGGTTTGCAGAACACCCTTATTGCAACATTTTCTTTCCAAAATTCGTATTTGTTTCACGTTCTTTGCCTAAACCTTGCCAATTTTGACGTTTAAAATTGCGAGTTTGACGTTTTGAGGAAAACTCCAAAATTTATTTTTTTAACTGACCATAACTTCTTTCTATTTAAAGCTATAAACAAAAATTTTAGTACAGAGTTCGCCTTTTATAATACAAACACGTGTACCAAATTTGGTTGCCCTTATTTTGTTATTTCCGGAGATATGAATTTTTTTTAGAAATAAAACACAAAATTTTCCAGGAAAACCTGGTCCGATTTTCCTGACTAACAAACTTGTCCAAACCACTTGCAAGAGGAAGGTACTCACGAAATTTGATTAAAATTGGTCCATTACTTTTTGAGTTATCGGTCAGATATATATATATATATATATATATATATATATATATATATATATATATATATATATATATATATATATATATATATAAACACAGATCTCCTCATTAGCAAATACTTTTTTTAATTCGCTAAAACTAAAACTTAAAAATTAAGAGAAATGCAAATCAAATATAGATCGACATTACACACATAAAGGTATGCTACTAGTACGTTAAAGACTAACAAACAATATATGGGTTATTTAAGAGATATCATAGTGCTATGTCCAAGCCCTCGATCCAGTCGATTGCGCCCGGCGGCAAAGTCAGTATATCCACCATGTTCCCCGCGTATGCCCTCTGCTCACATTCTTGCACTATATAAAAAACATTTTGGCGCGGGGCCCCACAGTCGCATTCGGCAGACGGCAGCTTTCCTCATATGTACAGCATGTCAGCACATCTGCCATGGCTGGTTCGTATTCGGTTCGCAGTCTTTCAAGTTTGTCGGGGGAGGTCAAATCCATTGGGCTCTTTGTTGGCTGGCAGATTCCCATGAATGTGCGGCGGTGTTGATCCCATCCACTGCTCCGTCCATTTTTTTGTTTGGGTTGGAGTTTTCGGCGTAGAGTTCTTCTGCCGTCCTAATCGCTGGTTGGCGGGATCTCAGTCAGCGAGAGGTTGCACTGGCAGCGTCGTCGTGTATGGGCAATTGTACGTTTCGAGCTATTTTCTTGTATTGGCGAATTAATGCTTCCTGCCTCGCAGGCTTGGAGGAGGGAAGTTGCTGAGTATTGAGAGCCAGTATGTTGGTGTTGACCTAATACATCCCGTGATGATTTGCATTGTATTATTAAGCTGGGTGTCAATCTTAGCGACATGGTGAATATTCAGCCATACAGGGGAACCCTACTCCGCCGCACTGTAGACGAGACCCAAAGCCAAGCATCGAAGGGTAGTAGCCGATGCACCCCACGTAATGCCACAAAGCATCTGTAGGATATTATTTCTTGGTCGGATCTTGGCTGCCATATTATCTAGGTGTTTCTTGTACGTTAAAGTTCTATCGATGGTAATTCCCAGGTACTTTGGCGTGGGATTATTTGTAATCTGGACATCATTAAAGTATATCGTAAGTTGTTGGTTAGCGAGTTTGTTGTTCAAGTGAAAGCAAGCACACTCAGTTTTGCCTGGGTTAGGTGTTAGCCTCCATCTTCGGTAGTATTGTCCAAGACCTTGAGGTCGTTGGTTAAAATTTGTTATGTGCTTTCTATTGTCTTCCGTCTGACTGCTTTTGCCACGTCGTCCACGTATGGGAACTTTTTTGATATTGTTTCTGGCATATCTGATATGTATAGATTAAACAGCGCAGAAGCCAGTACAGATCCCTGGGGTAAGCCATTTTGCAATCTTCTCACCTTGCTGGATAGGCACCCATTTCCACGCGAAATTATCTGTCACACAGCATGTTGTTCAAGAGCCGACCCAGTCTTTTATGGGGGATCACTCGGAGGAATTTATAAAGTAGGCCCTCTCTCCAGACTGTGTCATAGGCCACTGTGAGGTCAATAAATACCGCGGACGTCTTAAGGCATTCCTGGAATCCAGCCTCGATAAGAGTTGTCGGGCTTAGTACCTGATCTGTCCATTTGCGGCCAGGGCGAAATCCAGCCTGTTTGATTGGAACGCATTGGTTTATTCTGTCACTAATCCTTTGAAAGATCATTCTTTCCAGGAGTTTGTAGCATGAGCTCAGCAGCGAGATGGGCCTGTAGCTTTCAGCCATGTTCCTCGGTTTGCCTGGTTTTAGGAGAGCTAACTTGCGCCACAAGAGCGACTAACTTTTAAGCTAATTGTATTTAATATTTGCTACAGAAAATAATGAGGAGAAAAATACTTTTAAAGTTTGCCAAAATTTCCACAAATGGCTATGATCTAGACCACCCCCCCTCACCCCCTCCGAGCCCATTTCCAAGGTCAGTTTAAGACTATATGTGACTTGTGCTAGCACTCAAAACAATAGAAGAAAATAGGTTTGAGAAACAAAAGTCTGGACGCAGTAAGGACACTTTGATAGCGAATAAAAAAACATTTCAAATCACGGAATTTTTTTTCATTAAATGCTTATAACTTTTAGGTACTTTTTCGTAAAACGAAATATTCATCCAATTAGGAGATTTATATGAATATGTATATATATATATATATATATATATATATATATATATATATATATATATATATATATATATATATATATATATATATATATATATATATCGTACCAATAACTAAAAAGATAATGGGCCGATTTTGATGAAAATTGGTACGCACGTTCCTTTTGTAACTGCCTTGGATAAGTCCGTTAGCCAGGAAAATATAACGAGCTTTTCCTGGAAAATTTTGAGTTTTCTTTCGGAAAATTTTCGTATCTCCGAGAAAAACAGGGATATGGCAACCAAATTGGCACATACGTTTCTATGTCAAATCTCGATAATTCTTTATCCTCAACGTATTAAATTTTGTTTTAAGCATTTTAATTGACAACACTTTTGCTTACTTTCAACACTTCCCAAAATATGTTGCGCACAGAATTTTCAGCGCTCTTGCTAAAATGAACTGAAAGATATTAATAATACGAGTATTGACTAAACTGTCGGTCATTCTAGCATTTGGAACTCAATCTTTATTATTTGTACCTCGAATTATGGTAGTTTTAACCATCTGGGTTTTTCCCGATTCGGGTGTATAACATAACGGGGTATTTATCATCGTCTGCGATTCTACGAATTTCATCGGCCGCCTCTCCCAGCGTTAAGTTCTAGGAACAGGTGGTAGTGGAATTTTCTTTACGTAATAGTAATGGATTTTTATCACGCCCGAGAAGGTACCACCCCATACATCAAGGGGCCGGTGAAGTCCCAACGGACTTTTCTGGTTCTGGTGTATGAGTCGGTTGCCCTTATAAGCAAAAATGATGATGGCTCCTCCTTGTACAAAAGATTCCGGAGGTAAAATAACCCTCCATTCGGATCTCCGGGAGAAGGGCGTACAGGGGGCGCCAAAATCAAGAGCTAACATATCCTCTTCGAATATATGGGGCCTAAATTCTAACCTGAACTCCGTCCACCATTTCCTCCAGGCTAACAGGCCCCAACTCCTCTTCCTCACCGAAACCCAAATCAGTGCCAAAACAGCCAATAATCACCTTAATTTCCCGGAGTATGAGCTCCATACTCCCTTTAGATAGCATGGAGGCGTGTGCGCATACGTCCGCAGCAATCTGATTTCTGAATATCCTTCCTCCGAGGTCAGTATTCTTGGTGACTTCAATGTCCATAATAAGGAATGGCTAGGATCTTTAAAAACCGACCCACAAGGGAGAGCAGCGGTGGCCTTTGCAGTCAGCAATTCTTTAGCCAATATGGTTCAGCAACCTACTTACTTTCCTCGCTTCCCAACACACAGCTCAAATCCCTTGGATCTCCTTCTTACTACAAAACCTGAATGCTATAAGATATCATTCACCGCTCAGACCACGGAATGGTCACTGCTTCCTGCGCAATGCAACCCGAGGTCACACAGTCATCACACCCACGTATCGTTTGGCACTGCAACTCCGCAAACTGGGACGAAATGCGGGATTACTTTTCCTCTGTTCCATGGGCGTCTGTCTGCTTCTCTCATCCTGACCCCTCTGATATCTCACAAAACGGCACGGAAATTATCCAAGCTGGCATGAAATTATGTATTCCACGTACACAGAAAACCTCTTCAGCCACTCAAAAGCCCTGGTTCTCTAAATCCTGTGACAAGTTCAGACTTGAACAGGTCAAAGTTTACAAAACGCTTTTACACAATCCCAGTCAAGAAAACCATCAAGCATTTAACGACGCAAGAAACCGCTATGTCCGCAGTCTTTCTGAGGCAAAAAACTCGTTTAATAATTACATAAAAAAAGTCCTCTTAGGCTCCAACGGCGGCGAACCCTTCTGGACTCTTGCTAAATCTATTGGGAATAATTTCTGCAAAAGCACGTTCCCACCTCCTGCCTCAGGGGATGAAATTGTTTCTACCGCCCTGGGCAAGGCTGAACTTTTTGCTGCTTGTTCGCCGGCAATTCTACTCTCAATCCACCTCCAAATGTTCAACCACCAACAGTCCCCAATGTCGCGCAAAAAATGACGGATATCATTTTCAAAACTAAAAAGGTACGAAAGATGCTATCTTCTGTTAATACCAGGAAAGCCTCTGGCCTTGACGAGATCCCAGCAATTGTTCTCAAAAAATGCGCATCAAAACTTGCTGCTGTCCTGACTCGTCTGTTTCAGATATCTTACAATAAAGGCATATTCCCTAGTAACTGAAAAACTTCTCGAGTACCACCTATCCCCAAGAAATATTTAAAGCGCTTCCTAGCAATCACAGGCCTATTTCTCTCCTTTCAGTCGTCTCTAAAGTGATGGAAAAGTATATAAATACCGAATTACTAATATTTCTTGAAAACCGCAGTCTAATCCACGACAGGCAGTATGGATTCCGTCAGCGCAGATCGACTGCCGACCACCTTTTCTTTGTCACCCATTCTTGGAACAAGTCTATGGAACTACACGGTAAATCCCAGATTGTCGCTTTACACATACCCAAAGCATTCGACCGGGTCTGGCACGCAGCGCTGCTTAATAAACTTCCGGCCTCCTACCACCAAAACGTTGTACCTGGACAGCAAATTTCCTCTCCAACAGGAGCATTTCTGTTGTTGTGGATGGCCATTCCTCTAAACTGTATCCAATTAATGCAGGAGTTCCTTAAGGTTCAGCTTTAGCCCCTACTTTGTTTCTCCTCCACATCATTGGCTCCTCTCTAGCACATCCAACCCAGTTCGTAGTTACGCGGACGACAGTACCCTCCACTCAAATATACAATATTCTAAGCCTGTCTCTTTAGCCCAATTAGATGAGGATCGCAGACTCAGGAAGGGTTCTGTCTCTGTGGATCCCCAAAAAATATTAGACTGGGGAAGTAGAAATCTTGTACAATTCAACTCCGCTAAATCTCAGTCTTGCTTTCTATCTCATAAGAGATACACCAGCCCTAGACCCATCACAATGAACATCCAAGTTATTCAAAGTAATGAGTCCTTTTCATTTGTTGGAATTTCTGTGGATCGAAATCTTAATTGGCACCAACATGTCACATCAATTGCAGAAGCGGCTGCTAAGAAATTAGGTATCCTTTTCCGCGCTTGCAAATACTTTTCACCAGCTAATCTCTATACCTTATATATTTCACAAATAAGGCCAAACCTCGAATACTGCTCCCACATCTGGGGTGCCGCTGCCGCCTCTACACGTGCTATCCTGGACTCCATTCAAAAGAGAGCTATACGTCTCATCGGTGATCCTACCCTCACCCAAAGGCTGCCATCCCTTGCCCATCGACGTGCCGTTGGTGACCTCTCTCTCTCTTTTATAGATATCTGCACGGGCACTGCTCAGAGGAGCTTTCCTACATAGTTACCCCACCTGCTGCCCCCAACAGATCTACCACGGAAACAGAGCGAATGCACCCTTTTACTGTCCAGGTCACCAGACATAGAACATCTTGTTATGCCCGCTCTTTTGTCCCGAGGACTTCCAAGTTGTGGAAATCCTTGCCGGCACATGTTTTTCCTTCTCCTCCGAACCTCCAAACCTTCTAGTCCAGAATTAGCAAGTTGCCTCTTTTCTCCTTGTCAACACCCACGGTACGATAGTATTTAGGCTGTAAGCCCTCGTGGTGTGTTGTTGAAATAAGAAATAAAAAAACTGCACTGGACGTCTTTATATTTTCAGGTCTAAGTAAATATAATATACCAGACAATATAGCTTTATGTCCTGTGTGTTTGATATAATTTGAAAATTTGTGAGAAAAAATGCAAAACTTGTTTCTTGATTGACAAAGATGCATTTTCTACGAAAAAAAAAAACCAACAAAAAGCAAGAAAATGCAAACTGCATTTTTTCCGTGCCTTAATGATGTGATAACGATTGTGGTGGTAGGTAGAATTTTAACATTTATTATCTAAATAAATTTTATAAGTTTCGTTTTATAAAATCCTCCTCGTACAATTTTTATTTTCCGTATGTAACAAGTCAATGGTGAGTGTGCAGATATATAGCTGATGACCAGAGGGTGCCTCACGATCACTTACGTTTCTCATCTTTAACGTTTCAGGGCTCATTGTTCTTATGTTACAACACGTACACACTCACTGTGTTTCAACACAACCGAAGAATAATACACACAGTAGGCTCTGACTATATTAGGACGTAATTTGCTGGGAGGTCGTACGCTATTCATCATTGGAAGAAAGCAAACGTCTTTATGTCCATTCTCTTATTTTTTTATCCAGTGTTAGCAACTGTTGCCACAGAGAAAACACAGTAGGCAGTTATTTTAGAAATATATATTCTACTGTTTTCTGATAAATTGTTTTTCTTTCAGCTTACGGTTTTGAATAATCCACGTTTGATCAACAATAAATATTTCAATCGAAATAGAGGCACTTTCTGCATTTTCTACTTCAGGTCCAACTAATTTTGACCTATCTCAGGAGCTTCGTTCAAATCAGTTTGGTTGTTCTTATCTGACATTTGAAGGTAAGGTATCATGTAGGAATTTTTTATTTTATTTTATTTTAACAACACACCACGAGGGCTTACAGTCTAAATACTTTCGTGCCGTGGGTGTAGACGAGAAGAAAAGAGGCAACTTGTTAATTCTGGACTTGTAGGTTTGGAGGTTCGGAGGAGAACGAAAAACATGTGCCGGCAATGAATTCCACAACTTGGAAGTCCTCGGGACAAAAGAGCGGGCATAACAGGATGTTCTATGTCTAGTGACCTGGACAGTAAAAGGGTGGATTAGCTCTGTTCGCCTGGTAGATCTTTTGGGGGCAGCAGGTGGGGGAACTATAGAGGAAAGCTCCTCTGAGCAGTGCTCGTGCAGATATCTATAAAAGAGAGATAGGGGACACCAACGGCACGTCGGTGGGCAAGGGATGGCAGCATTTGGGTGAGGGTAGGGTCACGGATGAGACGCATAGCTCTCTTCTGAATGGATTCCAGGATAGCCAGTGTAGAAGCGGCAGCGGCACCCCAGATGTGGGAGCAGTATTCGAGGTTTAGCCTTATTTGTGAAATATATAAGGTATAAAGATTAGCTGGTGAAAAGTATTTGCGAGCCCGAAAGAGGAAACCTAATTTGTTAGCAGCCGCTTCTGCAATTTATGTGACATGTTGGTGCCAATTGAGATTTCGATCGACAGAAATGCCAACAATTAAAAATGACTCATTACGTTAAACAACTTGGTTGTTTATTGTGATGGGCCTAGGGCTGGTGTATCTCTTATGAGATAGAAAGCAAGACTGAGATTTGGTGGGTGTACAAGATTCCTACTTCCACAGTCTAATATTTTTGGAGATCCACAGAGACAGAACCCTCCATGAGTCTGCGATCCTCATCTAATTGGGCTAAAGAGGCAGGCTTAGAATATTGTATATTTTCCCCAGTCTGATATTTTTTGGAGATCCACAGAGACAGAACCCTCCATGAGTGTACGATCCTCATCTAATTGGACTAAAGAGGCAGGCTTAGAATATTGTATATTTGAGTGGAGGGTGCTGTCGTCCGCGTAACTGTGAACTGGGTGGGATGTGCTAGAGAGGAGGTCATTGATGTGGAGAAGAAACAAAGTAGGGGCTTTTATAATCTTGAGGGGCTCCTGCATTAATTGGATACAATTAAGACGAATGACCATCCACGACAACAGAAATGCTCCGGTTGGAGTGGAAATTTGCAGTCCAGCTACAGAGTTTTAGTGGTAGGCCATAGGCCAGAGGTTTATTAAGCAGCGCTGCGTGCCAGACCTGGTCGAATGCTTTGGATATATCTAGAGCAGCAATCTGGGATTCACCGTGTAGTTCCATAGACTTGTTCCAAGAATGGGTGACAAAGGAAAGGAGGTCGGCAGTTGATCTGCGCTGACGGAATCCATACTGCCTGTTGTAGATTAGACTGCGTTTTCAAGAAGTTTTTGTAATTCGGTGTTTATATACTTATCCATAACTTTATAGACGACTGGAAAGAATGAAATAGGCCTGTAGTTGCTAGAAAGCGCCTTGGATCCTTCCTTGGGGACGGGTTGTACTCGAGCCGTTTTCAAGTTACTAGGGAATATGCCTCTATTGTAAGATGTCTGAAACAGACGAGTCAGGACAGGAGCAAGTTATGGTGTGCATTTTTTGAGAACAATTGCTGGGATCTCGTCAAGGCCAGTGGCTTTTCTGGTATTAAGCATCTTCTGTACCTTTTTAGTTTTGAAAATGATATCTGTCATTTTATGCGCAACATTGGAGACTGTTGTTGGTTGAACATTTGGAGGTGGGTTTAGAGTAGAATTTCCGGCGAACAACGAGGCAAAAAGTTCAGTCTTGTCCAGGGCGGTAGAAACAATTTCATCCCCTGAAACAAGAGGTGGGAACGTGTTCTTGGAGAAATTATTCCTATTAGGTTTAGCAAGAGTCCAAAAGGGTTTGCTGCCGCTGGAGCTTGAGAGGACTTTGTTTTTGATGTGGTTATTAAACGATTTTTCCCTCGGAAAGAATGCGGACATAACGGTTTCTTGCGTCCTTAAATGCTTGACGGTTTTCTTGACTGGGATTGTGTAAAAGCGTTTGATGAGCTTTGACCTTTCCAAGTCTGGCCTTGTCACAGGATTTAGAGAACCAAGGCTTTTGAGTGGCTGAAGAGGTTTTCTGTGTACGTGGAATAAATAATTCTATGCCAGATTGGATAATTTCGGTGCCGTTTTGTGAGATATCAAAAGGGTTAGGATGAGAGAAGCAGACAGACGCCCATGGAAATTAGGAAAAGTAATCCCGCATTTCGTCGCAGTTCGCGGAGTTGTAGTTGTAATAATATTGAATAAAATGTTTTGTAATTGGTGATTGCAGTGGTCAATAATTAGATAGAGAAATATAATTATAAATATATTGTTATTGCTTTTATTTATTATTGTTTATTTATGTGTTTGTTTGTGTTTTGTTTCTTTAACGTCGGTCTACTTCCGCGACTATCGCTAATCACCGACGCCAGGGAGCAGTTTCATCTGGTTATCCTGGAAATTTTTCCGAAACCCTGCCTATCTGTAAGGATGGTAGGGATCTTTAACGTGCCCAACATCGCATGGAAACGGGACCGACGGCTTTACGCCCTCTCCTAAGGACGGAACGTGCAGACATTCAACTTGTTCAAATACAATGCCAGAACCTCGGTTGATGTTAATGTTACAGTTTGTACTGAAAAAGTGAAAGTACTGGGACCGAACCCAGTACCCTTCGGTTCAGAGGCGCACGTTCTTACCCCTGAACCATCTAGGTTTTTTGTTTATTTATCAAGTGTTATTAGTGACAACCTGTCTTTAAGTCACGCAAAACTAGATCACTTAGGCAAGAATACGCTGTAAAAAGTTACGTTTCAGTATTTAGGTCGTAAATATGATCGTAGTAGCTACTAAATCTAATGAACGACCAACAAACCTTTGCCATCATTAGCTTACGAGTTTTTGATAGAGGTATGCATATATTATGTGTGTGAATCCAGGGATGACTTCAGATGCTAATGTCCATTGGCCACAGACTTTTTGTTTCCCCTAAATAACACTTATTTTTCTCTATTCAATTTCGAGAACACTGACCGTGTTATGTTTCCGCGTAGTGGAGTTTTTCTTTTATATGACTAACCGTGAATAGAGCTCTTGCAAAACTTACTATCTATTTATGAATCCCAAGTTCGTATTCAAGAACTAACTCTCTTTTAAGTGCCTGTTTTTCATTTGCTATTTTAGTGAGTTACAGTGCGTTTAAAATACAGAAATTTGACAGTCTACATAATAGAAGTGTCGTTTACATTTCCATGCATCTACGTATATGTATATTTTGTATTGAGTGAGATAATCAAAGTTTTTGGAAATTATTATTTCCGTGTGTCAGTTCTCTGCAAAGCAATATACATTGTTGTCGACGTTATCTGTTTTTATACTTTCTGGGATAAGATTGTATTTGTTGTCGCTCCATAGTCGTCCCTTGCTGGTGTTGCTTACTATATTATAATGGTACACGGGACTTGTTCTTGTGGCTGCAGGGCTTCCGTTGATGAACACAAATTAACTTATTGCAGGATTTGTACTCGCAAATTTTTGCACATTTGTGTAGATCTGACGATTTCTGAAACCAGAACTTTGAAAACGAAATCCGGTCTGTCCTGTACTTGTGAGCAATGTAGTGACTTGCGCCACAGTATTGACGATCTGAGGTCAGTTATTGTTTCTCTGAAAAAAATGGGGTTGCTGAGCTGGTCTCTTAACTTGCTTCAACAAAAAAAGGGCCAGTAATTGATCCGAAATTTGTTTAAGATATAGTTCAAGAGACTACTAGGTGTGACAATCGTAAATCTATTTTAATGTTGTTTAATCTTCCTGACGTTCAGTCGCCCAGTGACACTGACTATGACAAAAAAACTGGTTTGTAAAATTCTTAAATCACTTTCACATGGTATTGATGTGACGTGTACTCTTAAGCCTATCCGAGTAGGTAGAAGATCTGGTGACCCGTCGAGAATTCGTCCCATAAGAACACTGAAAGATTCTACGGACTTCAAAAATGTTGTTGTTAGTTCTGACAAGACTCCCTTGCAGCAAGCCTATTTTAAAGGTGTGCGGCAGCAACTCCACGAAAGGACCAATGAAGGTGAGACTGATTTGCTCCTGATATTTAAAGATGGTGTTCATTTTATTTCTAAATCTAACACTGATAATTTAAACATCCGTCGTTCAACATATTTCTAGATATCTACTATAAAAATATGCGCTCTATACGTGGTAAACTTGAGCGATTCTATAGTGCGGTATGTGATAACAAATTCGATATCGTATGCCTTTCAGAGACATGGCTGTCTGATGAGCTTGCTAGTGCTGAATGGTTTCCGGAATATTATACAATCCTGAGATGTGACAGAGATCTAGCTGCTGCGGCTCGCTTGAGTGGTGGAGGTGTACTCTTGGCGCATCGCAACTCTAGTTTCAATGTTGAGATTTTGGACCCTACTGGTCTGCGCAGTACTTTTCCTCTCATTGACATCATAGGATGTAAAATATGTTCCTGCTCTAAATCTGTGTACATTTTTGATATCTACATTCATCACAGTGTCTCTACACATCACTATGAGCTATTCTTAGATATGTTACAGGACTCATTTTGGGGAAAATGTACTATTTATAGGCGATTTTAATGCTCCGAGCTTCGTTACATAATCATCAGGCGATCCTAAGACACGGCTGCTCAGGGATTTTATGTTATTCAAGCATCTTCAGCAGTGCAGCGAAATAGCTAATTCTAGTGGCCGTCTACTGGATTTGGTTTTAAATAACCTCCAAGTTTCTGCAACGCACGACGAGACGCCTATAGTTAGTGAATTTTGTTTCAATTCAGCACTTTTTCCCTCCTTAGGGCCCAACCGCGATTGCCGCCCCGATGGAATCGCAGCCTTTGGCTTAGTGTGCATGCCGTATACTTTTTCTACTCCACTCACTGCAAGATCACTGTGTTTTGAACTAGTCTGCACAGCAGTTGGTAGGGTGAAGCTTTATATTGCTCTGTCTTCGGTCTAGGCTATCTGTAGATCAGTTGTCTTTTGCGGTCCAGAGCTTTACACTAGCGCAGGATGTGCTGGGCTGATTCCTCCCCCTCGCCGCAGAGTCTGCATACCAGGTCTCCCTCGCACCGCCCCATTTGCGCAGGTGTTTATTGTCAGTCATGTGTCCCGCAAAGAGCCCTGTTATGTTCCTGAGCTGTCCTCTGCTAATATTTAGCAGCTCCACAGTTCTCTTGGAACTGGACTCCCAAATTACTGGCTTCCCATGTCTGAGCCCTGGACAGTCTGTTAAGTACGCCCAGGACTTAATGGATCCCCTGAACGTGCTCTTTGTCACGCCCAGGACCGGCTATTCTCCCACAAATGGTTCTGCTGATCCTCTCTTCGCGAGACAGTCAGCCTCTTCATTGCCTTTGACCCCCGAGTGACTTGGCACCCACATGAGGGTAACCTAATTCTACCCAGCCAGGTCACTCATCTCGTCTCGGCATTCACGAACTATCCTGGAGTTTACCCGTGTGATACTTAGAGCCTTAAGCGCTGCCTGGCTGTCTGTGGCTATGAGGCTCTGCTTATTAGTGTAGCCCCTCCTCTTTTCTCTTGTACGCAGTGCAGGATTGCGTACATTTCGGTCTGAAAGACCGTTGCGTCCATCCCGCGCTCCCTGCCAGATCCGTGTGTGAACCAGACGAGCGCATCCCGTGATAGTCCGGCGTCTTCCCCCGCCATGCATAGCGGTCGGGGATTACCATTGTAAACCTGTTTTCCGTTTTCAAGCATGGGCCCGTTCACGATCTCCTGAATCTTGCAATGTCCCCTGCAGCCTTGTTGGCCTTTAGCCTATCATTGCAGGCTAGTCTGCATAATCCTAGCCCAGCCTTCCCCTTAATAACTAAGTGTGTGAGGGATGGGGGGTGGGGTGCGATCCAGCAACACCTCCACAGCGGCTGTTGGGGTTGCGGTCATAGCCCCTGTGATGCCTAGGCAAGCTATCCTTTGAATCTTGTCCAGTTTTTGTTTGGCACTGGATTGTGTCACCTTAGGCTACCCTACCAGTACCGTGTATGTTAGCGATGGTCTGACCAGCCTTGTATACATTCAGTGGGCCATAGTAGGTCTCAGTCCCCACGTTTTTTCATATAGATGCCATAAGGCGACTGCCTTGCGCAGTATTTTTTTCAACGTCTCCATTCCAGGTTAACTTGGAATCCAGTACGACCCCATGGTATTTTACCACCCTGGCCACAGGAATGTTTCTACCATATAGAGTCAACGTTCTGTGGATCTCCCACTTTATCCTTCTCGTAAGTGGTACGACAGTCGCTTTCTCGGGGCTCGCCCCGAGCCCTTAGATAACCCCCCAGCTTTCCAACACTTTTAGTGCTGTCTGCATACGCTCCCAGACTGAATGTGTAACCTTTCCTCTGACCATGATGAAAATGTCGTCCGCATAGCCTTGTACCTCGCACCCCCTCCCAAGTGCCGCCGCGACAGACCTTCCACGACTACGCACCAAAGCAAGGGAGACAAGACGCTTCCTTCAGGGCAATCTGCCGCGACCTCCGCCAACTGAGTCCCCGCCGCGGTTGAGGTGAACACCTGTCCCTGAGCATGGAACCGATCCACCTGCGACAGGTTTCCTCTATTCCCCGCTCCCTAGCAACCGCCACTACCGATCCGAATGAGGTGTTACTGAAGGCCCCCTCTATGTCTAGGAAGGCCTTCAGCGCCACCTTCCTGTTCTCCAGCGTGTTCTCTAGTTTTAGCACCACTCCTACTCTGTATGCATATTGTCTGCAGTATAGTACATATGCTTCCACTACACCGCCCCTAATGTGTCCGTCGAGTAGTTTTTTCATTATTTTGAGCAGAAAGGGCATAAGATTGATTGGCTTCAGGGACTCTGCCTGCATCCAGCACTTACTTTAAAGTTGACTGTTTATTTAAATAGAACAAATAATTTCTTATTTTATTCGAATTGTAAGCTGAATAACTTTAGAAAAGCTAATTTCCCAGCTTTGTATGATTCATTATTTGACATCGACTGGCAGTTTCTTCGTGAGTTTGATTGTGTTGACGAGGCATGTGTTCATTTTTATTCCAAGTTGTATCAACTAATTGATATATACGTTCCTCTAATTTTCTCTTAATCAATAGAATCAAATTTTGGTATGTAACATAATCCTTATAGAAGGAAAATGTGTATGGAATTTCTTTAAATCCAATTTATTGCTTTCAGAGATACATTATTTTTGCTTTTCGAGGCTTTCTCGTATCTGAAAAATTTCCTTGAAAATTCGCTACTATGAGGCACTTGTTGCGTCCAGAGTTTTTTATTGTTACCACGCATGAATATTCGTTATCTATTATCTGAAAGATTCAAGTAAAAGCATAATTTTCTATAACCAGACCCAATGCCTTTCTCGTAAAATATCACCTACTAATGCTGTGTTCCTATTTATTAGTTTTGCCACAGCCTTTGTGTATTGCAACAAAAGTTTCTGATTAAAAATCAGCAACCTCTTACGTAGATGCAGATTGATCTGGTACATCAATGCGAAGAACCAATCACTCGCTCCCGAAGCAGTTACGATCAAATCTAATTATAAAACTGCCACATCATCTGAAAAACTAGATCATTCAATTATAGCATAACTGCTATCAAAAAGCAACTATCGAAATTGAATTATCAATTTCCTGTAGAAAAAAGGATGGCATGCATTAGATTTTGTTTCTTGAATAGAGTGAATGGGAGATAATAGCATGCGTGCAACTTATTTTTTTATAAAAAAAAAACCTTCTGGAATAGCAAGTGCGTTATGGTAGTGAATTTTCATAAAAATGATTTTAATAGTTAACATGTTTTTTTAAGAAAGCAGGCATCAATCTATATAGTAGAAACAATATGCCATGTTTCATTAAAATAACTTTATTGTTTGTAAATGTACAAAAATTTCCCAAAGTAAACTTAAATTTTCCCCGTAAAAACTGGTTTCCTGGTCAACCTTATAGGTTAATAGCAAATTGAGCTATTCAAATTTGAAGCATTAAATGAAAATTCGCTACCATAACGTACTTGCTGCGTCTAGAATTTCTTTTCTTACAAAGGTGTATTATATTTCGATGGAAAATGCAAAAATGCACTAACATAGGGCGTGTTCGATTAAAAAATTCGCTACCATAACGCACTTGCTGCGTCCCGAATTTCTTTTCTTACAAAGGTGTATTATATTTTAATGGAAAATGCAAAAATACAATAACATAGGGCGTGTTCGATTAAAAAAAAATTAAATCACCAACGACTTATGGGCCACCTGTAATTGTGGAAATTAATGTATACCAGTTTTTTCCGTAACTTGCATAATAATAGATATATTGAGCTTTAATGATTTTTTACAAAAATTTGACAAAAATGATATACCATTAAACGATAAACTCTATACCCAACACTACTGCCAAAGCATCAGAGAAAGGGTGAATTTTAAATTAATATTCTGGGAAGATTTTAGTAAAATAGAGGACAATGACGATTGAAACTAAGAGCTCAGGCTTTGTAAAGCATTCTTCTTGAGACATTTTCTTTCCATAGCTCATATTCATTTCAGGTTCATTGCCTAAATATTACCAATTTTGACGTTTGAAATCGCGACGTTTTGAGGAAAACCCAAATTAATTTTTCTTCAAATGCCTGTAACTTTTTTGTCCTTTAACCTACATAGCTAAATTTTGGTAGGTAGCTTACGTACGATGATATGAACCCGTGTCCTTGGTTGTCCTTACTTTGTTAATTCCGGAGATATAATTTTTTTTCGAATGAAAACTCAGAATTTTCTCGGAAAACCTCGTCCGATTTTCCTGACTAACGAACATATCGAAGCCATTTACAAAAGGAAGGTATGTGCCAAATTTTATCAAAATCGGCCCATTATTTTTTTAGTTATCGATGTGATACATATATATATATATATATATATATATATATATATATATATATATATATATATATATATATATATATATATATATATATATATATATATATATATATATATATATATATAAACATATAAAAATCGAAACTTACCCCGGATATGGGTTCTAGGGGTCCTAGTTCGCGCTCATTTGCAAAAAATTTTTCAAAATTCGAAAGTCGGGATCTCTCCATTAGTGAATTTTTTCTACAAAAATTCACTAAAACGAAAGTTAGCATAGTGGAGACCGGTGCTAGTTGTGACAGGGACATTTTGTCGCAACGCAGATACTGCTTGCATAAAAGAACCCAAAGAGTCGCCTTATCTAGGAGTATGTTTATCAACCTCTTGTCTATGTCGTTATAAGATTTTTATAATATGCCTAACACTCTGTTCTATCAGTTTCATTCCTAAACCTCACGTGGTTTGGGATAGACATAACCAAATACTCAATGAAAGGCCTCTGATACAGGCAGAAAATTTATTATTAAACCCTACGCGTTTCGGCTAACTAGTAGCCATCCTCAGGGGCAAATCCAAAATACAATAAAAAGGTCTGTCATAAAACGTTGTTTTCTGGTAGGCAATTATGTCTTTTGACGCACAATGATCTCAAGGCAAACACTACAAAAATCATCAAGGCTAAAAATCTACATTCAAACAGTAAATAGGTTAAAAGTAACAGTAAAACCCAAAATTTACAGTAAAAACTACAGGCTACAATTAAACAAGCTAAAAAGCTACATTACTGTCAAAAACATGGAGTCAAAGCAGGTTAAAATTATCAGAATAAAATAAAAGCAAAGCGATTGACAAAATGTAAAAGTCAAATGTGAAATTAAAATTTGAAAATTGAAAAGTTGCGGAGTGAACTGACATAGTAAACGTAACAGAAGGCTATACAGTCAAGCAGAAACCCCATGAGAACTCTTACGGAGTTTAGAATGTTATAAAGTGAATTAAGAAAAAAAAATGGCATCAGTACTTACTTTCCAATTCTTGAAAATTGAAGACAAAAGTGTAGAAAGGCTGACCAAGTTGGGATTTTCATTTATTGTACCAAAGGTCCCACAACATCGCACTCGAATGTGCCAGAAAATCGATACACGGTGTAATCCAATCAATATAAAACGGCAATTTAACCACAAGACTAGAGCAAAAGCCATTTGTAAAACTCAAGAGAGCGGATGGCGCTGACTCGACGACAAGACGGCGAACTAAAAAACAAATGACAGAATAGCAGTTATGTCAGCGACTAAAAGTGGAGAAAAAGGGAGCCACAGAACAGCCATCCTCATATCCATCATAACTGTGGCCATAGAAAATCCATAGACTTTTGTTAGCACTAGTTTACTAAATGATTGTACAGTGAAGGAAAGTTCGATATGTCGAAGTTGGATAGGTGCAAAACTTCACCATTGGAGTACTTGACATGTTTGAAAATCTCCATCTCTTCTAAGACAAATTGTTCAACACCAAAACTTGAGGGATGTAAAATCTTAGCATCAGTATTCCTATTGAAGCTGTGACCACTCTCTTTTAAATGGCAACCAAAAATTGACGTGTGATTATTGACCTGATTTCTACTTCTGAGGTGTTTTGAGACGGTTCTAAACCTTTCTGAATCTTTCTGACAGCTTTTTAACTTCAGGGGTGAAAAACATAGTTGATATATGGACATAATACTCACTTGTGAACACTGTGTAGCTAATAGTTTGCATGTTTTGGTATATAAACAGTTTGTTTGTAATTCACACTTGTAAAACCTTGGAAAGGCGCCAATTACACTTTCACTTTTGTTGTAGTTTAAGGTTTAATACCAATAAACAACCCTCTTCATCTAAGTTCACTTGTAAGAATTAACCTAAGTCCAAAACAGTAAACAAGTTTATATTTGAGGTTTCGTTTACATTTTTAATAATAGCAATTGCCCTTAGGTATGTACTGTCTTCTTCTCTCTTTTGACTATCCAGTTTTTTCTATCTCACTCGTCAATGTATTGTGTCATCTTTTTCATTCTCTCTTTCTACCAGATATAATTTCTGAAATTTATAAAATTCATTTTTAAAGGAAATATTAACATCTCTCTTATCACTTCTTATCAAATTCCAACAAGTTTTTGTTCTTTGGTTCAAGATTAATATTCACATGAAATTACATTTTTACTAATATTCCTGTAACTGAACAATAAAGTTGACTGCAGCTAGAAGCTTGATTTAGTTACAACTTAGCGATTAATTACTTTAATTATTAAGGTTAAGTGGAAATTACTTGTATTTTGCGAAACAAGAGACCTCATCTATTTGGGTAAGCTTTTATAGTTAGTTAAATTTTCCCCACATTTTTATTCTGCCTAATGAAAACAACAAAAAATTGAAATAAGTAGTACCTGCTGAGAAAGCTATTTATTCATTGTAGGGTTTCTTGTCGGGGGCTGAAATCTGGTGGTGTTTTCTGCTTTTACTGGGTCAGCACTCACACCTGAGAGCTCAAAGAAGTTAAAGGACAAGGACTAAGTTCCAGATAAGTCCCCGAAGTTTTTGCTTGTTTGTTTATTTTGTGTAACTGTTGTTAAATTTTGAGTAGTGCACCTACAATTAGATGATTATTAAGTTATACATACTTTTAATGTACTTTTGATGTTTTAACCTTGTCTTTGTATGTAAACTCGAACAGTCGACTGTAAGGGGGATCTCTGCATCTTTGTTAAATTAGTAATTATATCTTTGACACATTTAAACATTTTTTTTACCATCGCTGAGTGTCAGCCTAAAATACAACAATTAATTAATGTAACAATTTCTCACTTATGGTGTTGTGATTCCAGCTATTAAATTTCACTTACCGTTGATGTCGTATTTATTTAACTATCAGATAATTAACTAAAATACTTTGTGTCGAATAATTTATTGATTTATAAACTTCTAACCCCCAAAAACCATTCTCTCAACATCTGTTGCATCTGTCACTAGAAATAGGGAAATAGTCGTGAACTACCCGCTGAGCCTGGTACCAACTGCCGACGCTGAAGTTCCCAATTTCCGGGTGTAGCGTAATAATTCTCTATTCTTTCTCTTTTACTCTTCCCTGTGGTTTGTCTAATTTCCTTTTCCTTCTTTCTTTATTTTTCTGAAACCTCCCTTTTCCTAAATTGTGACGGGCCAGAAGCCGGGCAAGCTTTTCATTATTTTTTTAATTAAGAAAACCCCTGACAGTATCTACATCCTGGTGCTTAATGATCTTCCTGTTCTCCCGATGTAAATAGCATTGCAATCGGGGGCACCACATGTTAAACGAAAAAACCTGACTTCTTAAGGTCTGGAATATTGTCCTTGTTATGGATGAACATATTACTGACTGTGTTCGTGGATTTGAACGAAAACTTCACATTGTCTCTCTTGAGGGCTTTAACTATGACCATCCTGTCGACGATACTAACTGGATACTTGTTGTTGACTGTGAGTTCCCTGCTGAGGTTTAGTTCTCTAACGAAATTCGTCCCGGGCAGTGGGACTCTGAACAGTCTGGCGACCAGGAATCTGATTGAAGCCAACTTGTGAGAAATTTGGTGGCAAGACTTGAACGGAATAAGGTGGTCTGTTTGAGTTGGTTTTCTGTAAATGTCGCAACCAATAGAACTACTATTTCTATTCAGCTTCAAATCAAGGAAACTTATGGATGAATTGACTTCTAACTCCATAGTGAAATTGATGTTGAGGTTATTGAGCCAATTCAGGAACAGGTGGAGCTGCTCTGTGGTACCCGACCACACTACAAATATGTCGTCGACATAGCGTGAGCAGGATTAAATGTGGCTCAAATAAGGATTGTAGTCTCTGAAGACCAGGTCCCTCTCAAAGAAGCTCATGAAAATCTCCGCACAAAAAGGCGACAACGGATTACCCATGGGGAGACCGTCCTTCTGGCCAAAAATCATATAATCAAACGAGAAGAAGTTCTGGGCCAAGCAAACCTTCACCAAGGCGTGGAGGGCCCTCTGGGACTCGCTGCTGAAGGAAGAGAAAGCAGGCAAATTCTTTAAGTGCAACAGTGTCTGACTGACGGGAACACTGGTAAAGAGATTGGAGACGTCGAAAGTAACAAAAAAAGAATTAGGTGTCAGCGTTATGTTACTAAGTATATTCACAAGCTCTGCAGAATTTTTCACAGAGTAAGGTGATTGGTAATCCAACCCGGACATTATCAGAAAAGACAGAAATCTCGACAATTTATAGGAAATGCAACCTACGAAGAGGACAACTGGACAAATAGGGCAACCCTTTTCATGAATCTTAGGAGGTCATATAGTTGTGGGATCATGTGGTTCATCGGTAACAACTGCTTGTAGTTTTCCGAAACCAACGGAGCGTACTTATCGAAAACTTTCCTAAACTTAGACGTGAAGGAAGCGAGTGGATTGTAGTTAATGGTCAAAATTCTGTTATCCCTTAGGAAAATAAGGACCTTAGAAATATAATCTGTCCTGTCCAGGACGACGACGCAATGGCCTTTGTCAGCTCTCGAAAGAAAAAGAACGTTGCCATCGATAGTCTCTCTCAGAGAGGAAACAACTTTACTAAATGGGTTGAAGGCCGCGGTGGAAGCCTTGAACTTAGAAATAAACTCAGAAACCTTTCCTCGCAAGTAATCAGCATTTTCTACCCTGAATCTTCTCAGGAAGACCTCTGTGTCCATAACCGTCTAAAATATCCAAGACTTAAGGTTAGAGGGGACGGCAAACTTTATACCCTGGCTGAGTAAAGCCAATTGGGGGTTATCAAAACCACTTAAAGAATACATATTTTTAAGTCTCTCATTAAAAACGTGATCACTGAATATGAAACTGTTTGATAGTCAGGAATTTTCCTTAAGACGTTGCAAATGTGAGATTTTACGAGCTACAATTTTTGTATCATAATAAAGAATGGACAAGAATTCATGATTAGTTCTCATGAGAGCATCATACTCAATAGTGCACAGCCTGTTAGTGTATCATGTACTATCTTCATTTTCATGTCAGTAGATCGGTGATCAGGAGAGAACTGAGATCGGCCTATGCTAGAAAGGAATAGACTTCCAGAATATTTGTTTCGGAATGTTCTAATAACATTTATGGAATTTCAAATTTCAATCTTGAATATTCTGAGTACGTACATTCATTTAATCGCATCCCAAGAAAATTCTTCATCAATGTACTGAAAATATTTGAATAGATTGTTATTCCGAATATTCGCTTAGAATGTGCTTGAGATGTCCTTATAATATTATATAACTTTCAAATTTAATGAAAAAGATAGATGATAATTGCGGTATAGTGGTAAGAATTAAAATAGTAACTATTTTGCATGTTTGATTCTGTTACCTGTCTATGGTAAACACATTGTTTATTTAGGCAATCCCTTATTTAGGCATAGAGCGCATGTCCATGCCGCCGGGAAGGCAAAATGGCAAATTGCAAGATGGCCGCTAGACGTAAATGAAAATTTATGTCAAAATGAATGGTCTGTGGTAAATGTTGTATAAGGTTTTATTATAACATAATTAATTAAAAATAATAATGTGACCTGAAGACAGAGATCAGTGTGTAATTCGAAATATAGATCCAGAGTATAGAAGCAACTAAAACATGGTGTCAGGTTATCAAAAAAACGCACCTAGCAAAGAAACAAGTTTTAAGCATCCCCTGTAGTTGACACTGACGATGGCTTCGGCAATTTTATTTGAGACTGGATCATCTTACGAATTAGGTACACCTACATTGTATCATATATAATTTAAAAACCACCACCGTTTTATGTGTGTGGACTGATGGACTGGTTAGGCATTGTATTTGAGCAAGTTGAATGCCTGCACGTTCCGCCCTTCGGAGGGGGCGTAAAGCCGTCGGTCTCGTGTCCCTGTGATCTTGGGCACGTTAAAGATCCCTACCCTCCTTACAGAAAGACAAAATTTCGGCAAAATTTCCAGGATAGTGAGGTGAAACTGCTCCCTGGTGTCGGTGATTGGCCATAGTCGCGGAAGTAGGCCGACGTTGAAGAAGCAAAATACACACACATAATAAAACGTAGTTCTAAATTGCGTTAAAACAAATTGAATCACTTTTATTAAAATTTTTATTTATTTACAGATTTATATGAGAGTTGTCGTAAATGGTAACCCCGCTGATTGTTTATTGTGACATATTTTCGTAGCCTGTCCGTTTAAAACTTAATTTGAACATTTTATTTGCAATGGCAGCGGAACCCTGATTTATCTGTCTGCCCTTGTCTAACATTATAGGCATCCATTTAGAGGTAATTTCAGGTCATATAGTGGATTGTTGCTTTTATATTTAGTTATAACTCAAGATCTACTGAACAAATTGAGTTCGCATTTGGTAGGTAGGAGCACTTGTACAATGTGTACTTGCTTGTCAAGTTTTGGTTTAATAGTTCTAGTAATTTAAAAGATGTTGCGTTTTTTTGCATTTTTTTTAAGTATTTGAGCGGAAAAACCGTCTAACAAACTGATCCAAGCTATTAGCAAAATGAAGGGAATCGCCAAATTTGGTTTCGATTGGTGAAGTATTTTGTAAGTTATCGGTTGGATACATACATACATACATACATCCATACATACATACATACATACATATATATATATATATATATATATATATATATATATATATATATATATATATATATATATATATATATATATATATATATATATATATATTGCTATGGTATTTAGTGTGGTTTCTTTTATTTAATTTATTTTATACCTTGATATCACTTTTAATTGTAGAGCATGATAATGCAATTGCGTCTTTATTTAAAAGAAAACGCTAATATTGAAAATCCTGAAATTATGCCAAAAATTATTTACTTACTGCTGTGATTTTAAATTTTTCTCTCATCTCATGGGTAGGGTTCTGTGCTTGGGCTAGAATTTTTGTTTAATATATCGTTTTTATGAATTCTAGTATTCTTGAGTGTTTGGAAATTTCAAAAAAAAATATGTATTATTGGGTCTTTTGATTTTACCTTTTTTTTATTTAACGGTGAAAAATAGCCTTACTTTTCCATATCATTAATATTTGCTTGATTTGAGATCAAAATTAAACAGATTGATCAAATTAATGAATTTCTATTAACAAAAGGTTATTTCACATATGTAAAATCAAATTTAGGTAACAAAATGAATTATCTGACTATAATATAAAGGCCGAATCATTGTGAACTAAAATTTACATTAACATCCTAAATGAAACGAAAATATCCTTAAAAGCTATTCACACTATAGACAAAGAGTCATCATATTTATTCCGATAAAGTTCTAGAACGACTTACTGAATGTTGCCTTGATGGTTCCATCCATGTTTTCTGTGATTATTACTATCTATTTGTTCTCCTATTTGGATTTGGCAGCTTGGCAGTAATTATTCATTCATTTCCATCTTATTGAACTCTCTTTACCAACCTCGTACCAGGTATTTAATTTTCTTACACACAATTTTTCTGATGGTATTTTTAGGCACTTGCCTTTTATCCTGTTCATTTACCGATTATCCAGTTTCACTTCTCGCAGCTCAGTTATTAATTGTCTTCATATCGCAGTTCTGTTACTGATTGTCTTCATCTCGCAGTTGAGTTACTTATCTCATTCTACTCGCAGTTCAGTTTCTAATTCTTTTTTATTTATTTTTTTTGTTTCAAATTAATGAATTTCTATTAACAAAAGGTTATTTCAAATATGTAAAATCAAATTTAGTTAACAAAATGAATTATCTGACTATAATACAATGATTCGGCCTATATATTACACTCACAATTATACAGGGCATTTAAATTTTAGGATGTATTAATTTTATGTACATTGCCCGTTTTACTCCACAACAATATTTCTATTTTTTTCACATATTTGCTATCTATAGCTATATATATATATATATATATATATATATATATATATATATATATATATATATATATATATATATATATATATATATATATGTAAACTTTTCAACTGACTTTGGGTTTTAGGAGCCCTAATTCGCACTCATTTGATGAAATTTTCCAAAAATCTCACCATCGCTACCTCTCTATTAGTGAATTTTCTTAATGAAAATTCACCAATAATGTGGTTGAAGAAAATAGTTTTGAGATATGTTTAATTATTGTTACTTTGTTTACCGAGATTACGTCACTTTATGTAGTCTTATTTATGGTGTTTTTGTTTTCTATAACAAATAATTAATCTATGCTTTATGTACCACATCTTATCATACGTTTATTGCGTTGTTGTTTTCATTACAATTAACCTATAACACCTATATTGGGCATGTCCAGTAATAACAAACCAATAAATACACAACGTATTTATAACGATAATAACGTAACCAGTGGTGTTATATGTATAGACGATTAATTTTTCAACATTCTTGATATTAAGGAGTGTAATATCACGAAGCAAACAACACGTCCAAGTAATGTTAACTGTGATAGCTTTCTATGATAGTGTCGCCTTGTTAGTCTACTAATGTATTAGACAATAGTTCGGATTGGTCTGGTGTTACGGTATGGCCCCGCACCGACTAGTGGGAGATCCCAGATAGGTGTTGCATTCGTCAAACTATCCACACGTGGGAGGCATTATCTCTAACTGAATGATCGTTTAATAGAAAGGTAGGGAATATGCTGTACACTCGTCTGAGATATACTGTCATAAAAGAGTTAATTAGCAACAGATGATAATTATTAACAGATGGCAGGTAATATAAAATGATATTTTGCGATATGTTTGGTCTTCACTGGAGAGAGGAAGTAGAATCGATAACATATATGTTCAAACAAAGAAAATTCAGTCTCGTTGTTTGATAAAACCAATTCGACTCTCGCGGATAAGAACATCGTACTTCAATACGTTAAAAAACTCGGGACGCAGCAAGTGCGTTATGGTAGTGAATTTTCTTAAATATGTTTTTATTGCAAATATGTCTGTTTTCTTTTTATTTAAGAAAGCAGGCATCAATTTTGGTTACCAGTATAACCTATATAGTAAAAACAATGTGCCATGTTTCATAAAAATAACTTTATTGTGTGAAAATGTACAAAAATTTCCAAAAGTAAACTTAAAGTGTTCCCACAAAAACTCGTTTTTTTGTCAACCTTATAGGTTAATAGCAAATTGGGCTATTCAAATATGAAGCATTTGATCAAAATTCGCTACCATAACGCACTTGCTGCATCCAGAATTTCTTTTCTTACAAACATGCATTATATTTCGATGGAAAATGCAAAAATGCAATAACATAAGGCGTGTTTGATTAAAAAAAAAAGGAAATTTGTATCACCAACGACTTATGGGCCACCCTGTGACTGTAGCAATATTTTTTTAAGATGAAGCTCAAGACACCCTATAATTAATATATAAAAAAAAATTTCATATCTTGTATAATAACGGATATATTGAGCTTTATTGATTTTTTACGAAAATTCGACAAAAATTATATACCATTAAACGATAAACTCTATAGCTAAGATTACTGCCAAGCATAAGAGAAAGGGTCTATTTGAAATTTATTTTCTGGAAATATTTTAGTAAAATGAAGGACAATGACGGTTGAAACTAAGACTTCAGGGTTTGTAATACAACCTTCTTGAGACATTTTCTTTCCATAGCCCGTATTAGATTTAAGTTCTTTGCCTAAATGTTGCCAATTTTTGACGTTTTAAATCGCAACTTTGACATTTTCAGGAAAATCCCAATAAATTTTTATTTAAATGCCTATAACTTTTTTGTCTTTTGATCTACTGAGCTAAATTTTGGTAGGTAGCTTACGTATAATGATATAAACGTACCAAATTTGGATGCTTTTACTTTGTTAATTTTGGAGATATAAATTTTTTACAATTTTTTTCGAAAGAAAACTCAAAATTTTCCGGGAAAACCTGAGCCGATTTTCCTGGCTAACGAACTTATCCATGCCATTTGTAAAAGGAAGGTACTCACCAAATTTAATCAAAATCGGCCCATAATTTTTTGAGTTATCGGTGTGATACATATATATATATATATATATATATATATATATATATATATATATATATATATATATATATATATATATATATATATATATATATATATATATATAAATATATAAAAATTGAAACTGACCCCGGATATGTGTTCTGGGGAGCCTAATTAGCGCTCATTTGAAGAAATTTTTTCAAAATTCAAAAGTCGGGATCTCCTCATTAGTGAATTTTTTTAAAGAAAATTCAATAAAAAGTATGGATGCAGCAAGTGCGTTTTTCATTAAAATGTTTTAAACAGCAAATATGTCTTTTTTTTAAAGAAAGCAGGCATCAAATTTGGTACCAGTATAATCTATATAGTAGAAACAATGTCCCACATTTCATCAAAATAACTTTATTGTTTGAAAATGAACAAAGATTTTTCAAAAATATACTTAAAATGTTTCCGAAAAAATTAGTTTCCTGGCCAACGTACCTTATATGTTAATAGCAAATTGTGATATTTAAATTTGAAGCATTTAGTAAAAATTCGCTACCATAACGCACTTGCTGCGTCTCTAATTTCTTTTCTTACAATAATGCATTATCATTTCGCGGTCGAAATTCGATACATTATATTACCCCCACCACTTTATCCATTTTTTAAAAATAGCAACCCCACATCTTTTCATCACAATTCGATGGATCACATTTTCCTGAATGCGGAGATACCCCATATGTATGGTATAATATTACAGTTTTCAATACAGGGTGGAAACTTAATACCGGATTATTAAAACTAAACAGTTTACCCTGAAATTCAAATTGCGCAGAGAAACTTAATAAAAACGCCCCTGTCTTATAATAAATGTTCAAAATGTTCTCCATTCACTTGCACACAACGACATAATCTGCTCTGGACTTCTTCCACGTATCTTTAATTTATTACCTTGTCTTGGTATCATAAATCGTTTCTTATTAACTACTAATTTGTGCACTATGAAAGGTTACATTTAACAGTTTTGTTTTATTTTGTGGTGTATTGTGTTGAATACACGGTCACCTAATAAATTAGTCGTAATTCTGTTCCGATAATTACAATTAATTTTTGGTCTAATAATGCGATACTTAATTGAAACTCTGCGAACAGAAATATTAATAATGATTGGGTATGATGATATGTGTAGAACACAGGCACAACTTGTTAACCTATTTGATGAAAAACATCAAGATTTTTCCCCACTAACCCAGGGAACTTTGTCTAAGATACATTCACAGTTTCGTGATTATGGACACGTTAAACCACTGTCCAGGAGACACAAGTGTGTAAAACTCAATATTTGGCTTTACAAAAAGAACCAACAACTTCTACCCGTCAAGTTACACGTGAAAATGATGTTAGTGAATCAACAGTTTTAAGGTATCTCAAAAACGAAAAAATGCATCGCTATAAACTACAACACGTTCAAGAGTTGAATGACGGTGATTCTGATAGAAGACTGTAATTTTGTGAACAACTGCTGGACATGTTACATAGTAATGTTGTTTCTTCTGCTGACGTTCTTTTTTCCGATGAAGCAACATTTCTTTTGAATGGCGATGTAAACAGGCAAAATTTCAGATACTGGGCTGCAAAAACCTCCACTGGTTGCGACAAACACACACTCAGCGTCCTCAAAAGTTGATAGTTTGGGCTGGTATCATTGCGGATCACGTAGTTGGACCTATTTTTATAGAACTTTTAAACGTTCCAAGATATTTATGAATGCTTAACGAACAGGTTGTCCTAATGTTAGCAGAATTGTATCCAAATGTAACGGAACCTAATATTCCCCATGAAAGGATACGGTTACAACAAGACGGTGCAGCGTCCCAATTTGCTCTTCAAGTACGGGAATATTTACACGAAGTCTTTCCACAAAGATGGATTGGGCGAAGAGGTTTCGTAGAATGGTCCGCTCGATCACCAGATCTTACACCTCTTGATATCTTTTTATGAGGATACCTTAAAAACAGAGTGTATAAAACGCAGCCTGCTGATTTCGATTATTAAAATGAAAATAACCACGCTGACAAATCTACATTTGCAAAATTTATTATTGATACCGAACATAGACCTACAGTTAATAACCGCATACAACCACAACATTTTTATAATGACAAACGTAAAGTAGACTTTTTTGAAGCTTTAGAAGTCAAAAAGCACACACATGACAATAACTACTTTGTTTTAAACGAGCAAACTGATTAAATAAATTCCCCTTTCTTGGATACTCTTCTTTCTAATTAAGTAAGCCAAAAAAAAAAAAATTAACTATTCTTTCAAAAAAGTTGTAATAAGATAATAAGTTGATGTATTTCGATATTTTCGTTGTATAGAGACTGCTTTTATACTGTTATTGTTTAGTTATTTTATTGTTGTAACTGTTATCATAGTAATTATAGGCTAGTTCTATTTTTATGTTAAATATTGACATACATCACATAGACATTTTGAAAGCCTCATCTGTCATCTGTGTTTCATTTTATTTTTAATTTGATAAATTTTTTGATTAAAACATCACATCATAACATAGCAACAGATCTTTATGTGTAGTTGTCATGATTTCGTACTCATTCAATTTTTATCTGTCTGAGAATGCTGTCAAGCAGCGAAACTATAGTCACAGAAACGTTGAAGAACATCCTAGAACATCCAGAATTCGTAGGGGCCACTTGCTCCAGTTAGCTTACGCGCTGGCTACGTCCTCCACCTACAAAACCAACAGTGAAGCCAGAGAAGTAGTCTCCAAGTCTGTATGTAGTATGGACAAGTTTCACCAAGTAAGGGCAACAACAATCAATGAATTAGTAGGTCTTGGTCAGATGGCATAGAAAACAATTTCTTAAATGGGCCCCATTATATATATATATATATATATATATATATATATATATATATATATATATATATATATATATATACTTTATTAGGTTTTTGATTTCGTGGAAACTTCTTTATTCATAAGAAAAAATAAAAAATAATAAAATTTAAGTAAACGACGTTTCGCCGCCTCATGCGCGGCTTCTTTAGATTTTTTAAAATTAAGTGTAAAAACTACATTCTACACTTATGTTGGGAGATTTAAGTTCTATGTGTCGTAAGTTCACTGTCAAGAAATTAGGTATCACGTCATGTCGTCTGCATTTGAGCAGAAAATTTTGTTTATTTTCGGTGTTGGCTTTTTTCTTAAGAAGTTTGGATAACGTTCTCATTTTGTCGGCAGTATATATTATGCTGTATTTGTAGATTTTTTTGTTTGTTATTAACGTATACAACTGTTGTTCGTATATATATATATATATATATATATATATATATATATATATATATATATATATATATATATATATATATATATATATATATATATATATATATATATATATATATATATATATATATATATATATATATATATATATATATAAACAGATAAAAACTGAAAATAACCTCGGATGTGGGTCCTAGGGGACCTAATTTACGCTCATTTTAAAAATCTTTTTATAATTCACACGTCGCTATCTCCTCATTAGCACATTTCTTTTACGCAAGTTTGCAAAAAATTATAGACAATTAAACCATAAATTCTATGACTAAAACTACTACTAAAGCATCAAAAAAGGGTCTATATGACCTGACTTTTCTGGAAACATTTTAGTAAAGTAAAGGACAATGACGGCTGAAGCTGAAACTTAAAGACTTGGAAAACACACTTCTTGTGACATTTTCTCTACATAGCTCGTATTCGCTTTAGGTTCTTTGCCTAAAAGTTGCCAATTTTGACGTTGCAAATCTCGACTTTAACGTTTTAAGATGAAAAGTTATCAAATTTTCAAAGTAATTTTTCTAGCATTTCTTGACAATTTTGCACCAAAAAATTTAGTCTCTCTGTAACATACAATAGACTTTGTTATAAGTACACAATATTTGGCTTTTGGGCGTTTATCTGGTCATCAGTGACACTCAAAATTTGTTTATTTAAATGCCCATAACTTTTTTTCTTGGAATCTATAGATCTAGTTTTTGGTGTATAGTTTATTTTTTGTGGCATGAACCCTCGTACAAAATTTGGTTGTCATAGTTGTTATTTCTGTAGATATAAAAATTGTGCAAAAGATAACACAACATTTTCCGGGAAAAACGGGGCCGATTTTCCTGGCTAACGAACTTAATCAAGCCATTTACAAAAGGAAGGTACCCACCAAATTTTATCAAAATCGATTCATATTTTTGAGATATCGCTGATCGGTGTGAGCGGAAACCAGGCGCTGTAGAACCCATTTGAATATATATATATATATATATATATATATATATATATATATATATATATATATATATATATATATATATATATATATATATATATATATATATATATATATATATATATAAATATTCAAACTGAGCTGTAATCATATACCATCTAATATGGTTACAGTTCTCGTTGTCATCTTGAATTATCTCGCATATATCAGTGATTAGTTTTTCTTTGTAATCAGGTTTGATGTTCACACTATATAATTAATAATTCTATATCTATTCCATCTCAATCTAACCAATGAATAATTAATTATATGTTGAAGTATAAAACCCACATACTGTCTGTCACCCTGACTGAAACTGTATCATTTATTAAAACGTCAGAATCCAACGTCACGCTTTCCAAAAATGGAATTGGTTATCGTATTGTAATATCTAGGTACATCAACGATTGATGTATACTGGACCACTGCTCTATTTATTACTGATGAGCTACACATCTGGGTCTCTAAGGTGTTACAGATTCCACGCGATGTGTATTTAACATAGTTGACAGACAAGTTTTGAGCTCTGCTGCAAACTGCTGTTAGCAAAAGGTAATTATTATACCTATCTGACTAAAATAGTTAGATTGTAATGAATTTTTCTTAGTCGTGATACCAACAAAATGTTTGTACTAAAATCAGTTTCAGAACGTCCTAAAGTTAAAAACTGCAAAATGCAAAAGTTGACGTGGTTTGCATTCTAACAGTCAACTCGTCTGAATGTGAATTTTCATTAAGAACATTTCACATTTACTCACTAATAGAGAGGTAACGAGATTTTAGGAAAATATTTTCAAACGAGTGTGAGTTAGGGCCCCTAGAATCTATACCAAAGGGCCGTTTGAGTTTCCAATGTTTATATATATATATATATATATATATATATATATATATATATATATATATATATATATATATATATATATATATATATATATATATATATATATAGTGTGTATATTCGGTTTCTTTTTTCTACAATATCTAAGTAGGCGTTGATCTGACATGTCTAAGACTTGCACATTACCAGGACACTTTTTACGCAGTAATCTTTTTGTGCTATTTTCAACTTTGGATTGTCATTTGTTTTTGAGCTACATGTATCAACGTTTGTTTTTATTATGGCAGCCATATTGGACTTTTTGCTCATATGGTAGCCCCTGAAAAGAGCTTTCCAATGATGTACAACATGCTTGCGAAATCTTGTAATTGCACTGACAGTTTTGGGAAAAACCCTTTTGAGGATAGTAGGCTATGAAATCCAATACCAGAAAACAAATGAGAAAAAAAGTGTTCAAAAAGCAGTAGGCCATGAAGTCTAACAATATACTTCTACTTTTAACATAATTTTCCGTAATGATTCACGATAAAAAATATTGTGATTTAATTTACAACACTTAATTAGGTAATAATGCTAGGTAATATTATGTGGAATAGTATAATAACGAAACCCGGCAATAACAAATAGAAATTTAAACTCCACACACCAGCACAATTAGAAACGGGACTCAACAAATAATAAAACAGAAACTTAAAAATACACTAAATAGAAAATTGTTCAATATAGCCACCGTTTTGTTCAATGCACCTTTGTGACACAAGCCTGAAAACTCGGGTGAGGGTGATTCGGATAATATTATTTATAGCTTTCGTGATTCTGTTTCGTAATTCATTGATATTTTGTGGTTGATCGAATTTATACACATTTTTCTTCAGAGTACCCCAACAATAAAAATCCATGGGTGTTATATCAGGACTTCGAGCACACCAATGGTTTGGCCTATTGTTACAAATGACACGATTATTAAAATTTTGGTACAAAATTTTTTTGACGATCCAAGCATTGTGAGCTGGACAACCGTCTGGTTGGTACCAAATCTCCGTTAAATTATCATGAACTCTTCTAATTGTTGGTAAGATATCATTTATCAACAGATTAAGATACCTTTCCCCAGTTATAATTATTTTCAAAAAAGAACGGACCAACAATGAAGTTACCTGATTTTTTTAAAATTAACTGTCTCATCAACAAATAAAAATAAATAATAAACCGCACTAAACATTAACACCAAATCTGTCTTGCAATCGTCTTTCTTCCTTTAGATGAGGATTTTTATTTGTCCAATAATGCCTCTTATGGCGATTATGCACAACACAATTTGTAAATCTGGATTCATCAGTCCATATTATTTGCAAATGAATATTCTCATTTTACTGACATTGTCCTTGATTCCATCTGCAGAATTGAATTCGCTTAGGATAATCGTCAACATTTAAGCCTTGTACGATTGTAGGTTTGTATGGATGGTAAGGACTTTGTTTTAATATACGGTGTGCCGTAATTTTTGGAACGCCAATTTGTTCACCATAAAACCGAACAGATTGCGGAGGGTTTTCGTTTGAAACACGTAAGACGGCATTATTTCTTTCTTCATTTCTAGGCATTGGTAGTTTCTTTGCGTGGAAGCTAGCATTCAGTAGATTGGCCACTATTATGCAAAATATTTTGGTGTTTGGTTGTAGTCTTTCTGGGTGGTTGTTTTGATATAAATTTGCATCTGTCTTAGTATTTCGGTTAGAACAAATATAACATTCCAACATAATAAATATTCTTTATTACTGAACATATTGTTGAATAATATTTAAAATAAACAGGAAACAAACAATTTAGTACAACATTTTAAGCAACGTGATAAATACACCTCAAATTGTTCAAATAATTAAGAATGACAGTATTCTTAATTTTCGCGATAGTGTTATATCCATAGCTTTCTTCTGTTGTTTTTCAGTTGACTTACGTTTAAAAACCAAATAGTTTTCAAAGGCGTCTTCGCAAATCATTAGTCTGCTTTTTATTGAGTCCTGTTAGTAAATTTAGTTATTTGCTAGGTTTACCTATTTAATTAAATTATAAAAATTTTATTGGATCATGTTGTAATGTAAAATATCATTTGTAATAATGGTCCGATTCATTGGTGTGCTCAAAGTTCCTATTTTTTATCGTAAATCATTACGGAAAATTATGTTAAAAGTAGAAGTCTATTGTTAGACTTCATGGCCTACTGCTTTTAGAATACTTTTTTTCTCATTTATTTTCTATTATTGGATTTCATAGCCTACTATTCTCAAAACGGTTTTTCTCAAAATTGTAAGTGGAATTACAAAATTTATCAAGCATGTTTTACATCATTGGCAAGCTCTTTTCATAGGCTATCACATTAGCAAAAAGTCCAATATGGCTACCATAATAAAAACAAACGTTGATACCTGTAGCTCAAAAACAAATGACAATCCAAAGTTGACAATAGCACAAAAAGATTATTCTGTAGCAAGTGTCCTGATAATGTGCAAGTCTTAGGCATGTCAAATCAACACCTACTTAGATATTGAAGAAAAAAGAAATTGACAAATGTTTTTTTTTTCAAAATAACTCGAAAACGAAAAGAGGCAGGGCAAATTACAAGTCATATTTGGAACGAGCATTTAATTCTACAAAACATTGCTAATTTAACCGTCTCCCTATCTCTAATAATAACAGAGATAGCAATACATTCCCATCCAGTTTGGGACACACTATATATATATATATATATATATATATATATATATATATATATATATATATATATATATATATATATATATATATATATATATATATATGGTGGTGTCTTACGGTGACGGCCCATTAGAATTGTTTCAGAGACTACTTCGATTGGAATTTTCAAAATTTTGACAACAATGTTCTCGGGCATGCCCTACTCAATTAAAATAATGGGGTTTATGTACCACATCCTGTTATACCGGAGGTTGACGTGATCTACGTTATTTTAAATAAAACACCCTGTGTATTATTGCATTTTTGGATTTCACGTAATGTTTTTGTTGGACATTCATCAAGTTTTTTCATTCCTAAAACTAACCATTTTCAAGATATTTAAAATTTTAGAAACAAATTAAAAGAAACATAGTAATTCAAAAGCAGGTGTATTTTACAGTAAGAAAGATCGAGGCACACTATTCGCAGGGGGGTAGGCGGATCCCTGAACATCCCACATGTACTCTCAAAGTGGCTTAATTGCATACAGGGTGCTGAATTTAATGCCAAGTTTAGTTCAGCTGAAACCTTCATAAGTTGGCTTTCTGAAAAAAAGTATCCCATATGTTTTTCAATATTTTGATACAAAATTTCATTCCCTTTCGAACGATATAAAGTTCCCTATATCTATCTCTTCCACTTTTAGTAAATTTTCTTTAAAAAATTCACTAATGAGCGCTAATTAGGCCTCCTAGAACACATATCCGGGGTCAGGTTGAATTTTTATATGTTATATATATATATATATATATATATATATATATATATATATATATATATATATATATATATATATATATATATATATTGCTATAGATAGCAAATGATAGGAAAGAAAACGGGACATTTATGCATCCTGGTAAATATAAAATAAACGTATATACCCTAATGTAGCAATGAAAGAGTTTTGGCAGGAGATGTCAACGCCCGACATGAATGTCAGTGACCCATGTAGCAACCCTCGATGTTAAGTTACATTCGAGTAATAAAAAAAATTATATATTCTAGAAATATCCACAAAGAAACCAAGAACAATGTTTCAGTTTTGTAGGGAGAATGAGATTGTAGATAATAAATGCAGTTCTGTTGATTTTATTGTATGTAAAAAAACAGATATGACCAAGCTAGCTAGAGACTCAATGTATTAAAAGAGCGGAGGTCATTTTTAAAAAACAAAAGTTTGTGTAGTATTAAGTTAAGGTGCGTGTGAGAAAAAAACGTAAAAAGACGCTAAAGGTTTGACGGAAAACACAAACACAGGTGGCGTGATGAACAATAGCGTTTTTTCACTTGTAAGAAAGTGAATAAAAGCAACGGTCCGAGAGGGTCCGGCGTCTTTTCCATCCAGTGAATTCATCAGCATCACTTCACCAGACCAGGTGATCATCATCATAATTATGTAAGTTGACATAAGAGATTCCAGAGTGCATCGAAGGGAGAGTGTAAAACACCTCCAGAGTGCTACGAATATGGAATAAATATATCAATATGTTAACGAAGTAAATCCGTTAATAATCAATAAATGGACAGTAAATTATGGCATGGACAAATTAGAAAGATAATAATAATTAATGAGGGACAGCATTAATGAAAGAACAATATATAATCCAATGGAAAATGTTTCAGTAAGTGTTACCTTTTCCTAAATTGACCAGTGCGGGTTGAATTTCACCATTTTAACAGCACCAATCAAATATTTTTGTGCCAATAAATTTCAATAAGCAAAAATTTGCTTGAAATAAACGGAAAGAGACCGTGATCTCTGTAGAATTGTCGATGTATATTGATTATGTTGTATCCATGTTTAACCGGTAATTGTGTAATTATTTATAATGTTACCTGAATGTTTTAATAGGATTTTTCAATTTATATTTATGTAAAGAATGTTTTAAAATATCTCTTTGTATTTAACGAGTGTCATATCGACACAGTTAAATGTTTTAATAGGATTTTTCAATTTATGTTTATGTAATGAATGCTTTAAATGTTTCTGTTTGTATTTAATGTGTGTCAAATAGACACCGTAAAATTTGTGTAATGAATTTAATGGAATGTATAACAGATTGTAATTAACGGAAGTATTGTTCTTAGTTGATAATTAATCAGCAAAATTGTTGTATAGCCATCTGTGCAGAGCGAAATTAATTTTTGATCAAGTAAAAATCAATAAATGAATTTAAATAGCACATATTAGTGAATTTTAATTAGTAGAAGCTAGCTGTAAGTATAAGGAACCCAACCTGATGATCAAGACATATGTTCTCAGCTCTAAAATAAATAATTGCAGGTATATACTACCCATAAAGTAATACCATAGCAATATATATATATATATATATATATATATATATATATATATATATATATATATATATATATATATATATATATATATATATATATATATGTCAAACCGATAACTCAAAAAATAATGACCCGATTTTGATAAAATTTGGTGAGTACCTTCATCTTGTAAGTCGCTTGGATAAATTCGTTAGCCAGAAAAATCGACCTAGTTTTTCCCGAAAAATTCTGCGTTTTCTTTCGAAACATGTTTATATCTGCGGAAATAACACATTAAGGGCCACAAAATTGGGTACGCGGATTTATATCGTTAAAGGCTAATCACCTGCGGAAATTTAGATCTGTAAGTTAAAAGGCAAAAATGTTATAGGCATTTAAAGAAAAAAATGGGTTTTCCTCAAAACATCAAAGTCGCGATTTGAAACGTCAAAATTGGCAACATTTAGGCAAAAACCCTGAAACTAATACAAGTGATGTAGAGAAAATGTCACAAGAGGAATATTTTACAAACTCAGAACCACGGAATTTTTTTTATGTTCAGCTTTCTGGTGTATTTTTTGTTGAGTATATTTCATCAATGTTTTTGTTTGAGTTTTGTATCCAAATGACTGTATAAATATTTATGTTCGATCATGCTTTTGCTTGCTCTTCTTTACCTTATTTTTGACTGTTACTAAATAAATAAAGTAATGTTTTATAGCTTTTAATATAATACTAAAGCACTATAATGTATTATACTTATGAAAATTCACTAACATAACGCACTTGCTGCGTCCAGAACATTTCATTATTGCTCTTGCAATATTATCATAGAAAAGTATGCAACAAATCCACTTCTACATGTCAATAAATATTTGACGAGTCATGTGTGGCTAATAATCGCAACCAGAAGCGTTCTAACAAAATTAACTGCTCAGAGCAATAAACCAGATGATATAACAGATTTTTTGACGAAATTATTAAAACATATAAAACTTAATTAACTTGACAGAAAGTATGTCGAAATGGCAACCAACTAAGCAAAATAATAAGAACGGGATAATAAAAACGCTAATAAAACCTAAAACGAAATCTCCACCGCTGAAATATATCGTTTCACTTTTTTAAAGGCAGCGTTTGTTCTAACGGCGGAGCAAGTTTAAGCGGAAGCTGCCGTTTATTACTGTTACTAGATACAGATCGTTAATTATTTTAGGTTTATGATTAGTTCTTTTTTGTACATGACACTAATCAAATTATGATATGCCTAAGTTTATTGCGATAACAAACTTGTAATTTAGTAACAATTGTTGCGTTTTTCTTCGCTTGGAAGTAAGATATAATTTACAACTATTTAACTGATTAATTTTGCAAACTGAAAGCTAGGTGTATATATTGTAATTTTTGGCGTTGTTACATTATTTATTTTCTGTCGCTGTCCTATCTTTGTAAAACTGTTCTATAGTTAACACAGACGTAGAATAGACAGGTTGCGCATAAGCAAGATGCAAGATTACTTTTCCTCATTTCCATGGGCGTCTGTCTGCTTCTCTCATTCTCACCCCTCTGATATCTCACAAAGCGCCACCGAAATTATCCAAGCTGGCATGGAATTATTTATTCCACGTACACAGAAAACCTCTTCAGCCACTCAAAAGCCCTGGTTCTCTAAATCCTGTGACAAGGCCAGACTTGAAAAAGTCAAAGCTCACAAAACGCTTCTACAAAATCCCAGTCAAGAACACCGTCAAGCATTTAACGACGTAAGAAACCGATATGTCCACATTCTTTCTGAGGCAAAAAACTCGTTTAATAACTACATCAAAAACAACGTCCTCTTAAGCTCCAAGGGCAGCAAAGCCTTCTGGACTCTTGCTAAATCTATTTCTGCAAGAGCACGTTTCCACCTCTTGTCTCAGGGGATGAAATTGTTTCTACCGTCCTGGGAAAGGCCGAACTTTTTGCCTCATTGTTCGCCGGCAATTCTACTCTCAACCCACCTTCAAATGTTCAACCACCAACAATCCCCAATGTCACGCATAAAATGACGGATATCATTTTCAAAACTAAAAAGTTACGAAAGATGCTCTCTTCTCTTAATACCAGGAAAGCCTCTGGCCTTGACGAGATCCCATTAATTGTTTTAAAAAAATGCGCACCAGAACTTGTTCCTGTCCTGACTCGTCTGTTTCAGACATCTTGCAATAGAGGCATATTCTATAGTACAACCCGTCCCCAAGACAGGATTCAAAGCGCTTCCAAGCAACTACACGCCTATTTCTCTCCTTTCAGTCGTATCTAAAGTGATGGAAAAGTATATAAACATCGAATTACTAAAATTTATTGAAAAACACAGACTAATTCACGACAGGCAGTATGGATTCCGTCAGCGCAGATCAACTGCCGACCTCCTTTCCCTTGTCACCCATTCCTGGAAAAAATCTATGGAACTACACGGTTAATTCCAGATTGTCGCTCTAGACATTTCCAAAACATTCGACCAGGTCTGGCACGCAGCACCTTTTAATAAACTTCCGGCCTATTGACTACCACCAAAACTCTGTACCTGGACAGCAAATTTCCTCTCCAACCGGAGCATTTCTGTTGTCGTGGATGGCCATTCCTCTCAGCTATATCCAATTAATGCCCGCTCACTCGGGGGTCACTAAATTAAGCCTATATTACCTAAAGGCTACCGAACCCTTCTCCACAGAGTTGCCCACGTAGTTTGATCGTTATCTCGGTCAGAGTTAAGTGAAGAGGTCGCAGACATTCTGAACAGGGAGTAAACCCTTTAAAATCTTGCGCCCGAGATCCCCAGATAGTAAGTGTCAATCCGTGTCACCGAGCAATCCAAGACCTCGTCACAATATATATATATATATATATATATATATATATATATATATATATATATATATATATATATATATATATCTATATATCTATATATATATATATATATATATATATATATATATATATATATATATATATATATATATATATATATATATATATATATATATATATATATATATATATAAACATATAAAAATCGAAACTTACCACGGATATGTGTTCTAAGGGGCCGAGTTTGGGCTCATTCCAAGAATATTTTTTTAAAATTAAAAAGTCGAGATCTCTTCATTGGTGAATTTTTCTAAGAAAATTCAAGACTAACACAATTTTATTTGCAGAGAATTTTCATAAAAAATATTCACATATTAAAATTCCAAGTTAAAAAAAAGTGTAGGTATCTTGTAAAATAATTATGTTGGGTTGACCGGCTACCTCCAGACGTTATTATTATCTATCACAATTAGCTGTTTAAACACTTTTATGTTACAGATTTCTTGCATGTAATTCCATACATAACCCAATATCTATATGTGTCATCTAAAATGAATAATTACTCTTTAAACGTTAGAATTAATCAATCCAATCCACATTGAACGTTTCGTAACTCGTGCGCGCGTTTGCTTGAATGCATCCAAGACAGATAGAGATCAGCTGACCAATTCAACATAATGCTCTAATGAAAGGCCCGAACAAAAGAACAACAGATACGATTATCGCAATTATTATTATTAAATCGGCACAGGTTGATCCGTGTATTTGTTTGTCTGGTTTGTCAATTACACAGCCGGTTTCATCTCGTAATAGCTCGTAATTATTTCATTCGATTATACGACAGTGTATTAATGATAAAGTAATGAGAGTAATTCCTGGTTTAGAGCTGTTACAGATTTTACTTTACTAAAGGCAGGGGCGTTACTTAGACAAAGCTGCAACAGGTTTCAGCTCAGGTTTCAGAGGAGTTGTTTATGTAATGAAACGACAAAAATTTTTTAGTTACATCCCTTGGATGATCGTGAAATCGACATTTGTATTGTCCAGTTCTGCGCTCACATAAAAAAAAACACTTACAATAATTAAAAAAATCTGGACGCAGCAAGTGCGTTATGGTAGTGAATTTTCATAAAACTGTTTTTAATAACAAATATGTGTGTTTTTTTTAAGAAAGCAGGCATCAAATTTGGTTACCAGTATAACCTATATAGTAAAAACAATGTGCCTTGTTTCATCAAAATAACTTTATTGTGTGAAAATGTACAAAAATTTCCGAAAGTAAACCTAAAGTGTTCCCGAAAAAACACGTTTCTTGGTCAACCTTATAGGTTAATAGCAAATTGAGCTGTTCAAATATGAAACATTTGATCAAAATTCGCTACCATAACGCACTTGCTGCGTCCAGAATTTCTTTTCTTACAAACATGCATTATATTTCGATGGAAAATGCTAAAATGCAATAACATAAGGCGTGTTTGATTAAAAAAAAAAAGGAAATTTGTATCACCAACGACTTATGGGTCATCCTGTGATTGTAGAAATATTATTTTAAGCTGTAGCTCAAGACACCCTATAATTAATATATAAATTTTTTTTCATATCTTATATAATAACGGATATATTGAGCTTTATTGATTTTTTTACGAAAATTCGACAAAAATTATATACCATTAAACGATAAACTCTATAGCTAAGGCTACTGCCAAGCATCAGAGACAGGGTCTATTTGAAATGAATTTTCTGGGAATATTTTAGTAAAATGAAGGACAATGACGATTGAAACTGAGACTCTAGGGTTTGTAAAACATCCTTCTTGAGACATTTTATTTCTATAGCCCGTATTAGATTCAAGTTCTTTGCCTAAATGTTGCCAATTTTGACATTTTAAATCGCCACTTTGACGTTTTGAGGAGAACCCCAATTTATTTTTCTTTAAATGCCTATAACTTTTTTATCTTTTGACCTACATAGCTAAATTTTGGTAGGTAACTTACCTATAGGGATGTAAACCTGCCAAATTTGGTTGCCCTTACTTTGTTAATTCCGGAGATATAATTTTTTTTCGAAAGAAAACACAAAATTTTCCGGGAAAACATGCGCGGATTTTCCTGGCTAACGAACTCATTCAAGCCATTTGCAAAAGGAATTTTTTCACCAAATTTAATCAAAATCGGCCCATTATTTTTTGAGTTATCGGTGTGATACACACATATATATATATATATATATATATATATATATATATATATATATATATATATATATATATATATATATATATATATATATATATATATATATATATATATATATATATATATATATATATATATATATATATATATATATATATATATATATATATATATATATATATTGCGATGAACTCCGGCTCAGCAGATGGCCCGACGGATAATTTGCCAATCCGTCATTCGGGCGTGACTTAAACGTTTTGATTTAAACTATCCTCGGGCGCCATTTTTATTCCCTACTAAATAGGACGGGGTCAGATCCCCGTGAGGACTTCTGCTAAGGCCCTCGTAGAACATCACAAAGTTACTGTTTCATAACAGCCTTGTCCCATGGTAACTCGAGTGGAGATGAAAACTATAGCCAGGGGTCGTAAGTTATTCTGTCCCGTAGAGTTCTCGAGGAGTAAGTGGGTTTTAGTCACTCACTCCTGAATAATGGCTGTTTTCCCTAACATATAAAGTTGGAAGCAGAAATATTCTAAACAGGCAACTATCGACTACGATATGCCTACGCTAGTCGCAATCCGTCACAGGATTCTAGCCCTCACACTTTTACACTAGTACAAATACCTACAGGCAGTGCAGTGAAACGCAACTAGTTACATAAAAGCTTTCTAATAACATTCTAGATATTTACAAAAATGAAATCGGCAATAATAAAAATCAATCAAATAATTAAAACTAAAAATTCGCTACAAAGCATGCCAATATCGAGAAACATATCTCAATCCAGATAGTGTTATCTCTGGCAAGACATTCTTTTACAATTGATACCACAAATGTGTACCATTTAAAAATACAGTGATATGCACCTAAAATAATACGCCTAATAATTAATGCTAATTAAGCGGGCGGCTAGCATTCACACAGCAAACAAAGCATAACAAGGCACGGCAAGCGTAAAACAGGATACCCTAATGGAGAATGGATCCGCGCCGTGAGGAAACAAACGGTTCCCACGCTTTCACGACCCTAACTCACTAATGAATACCACTAGGTAATTTGTTACCTAATATGGAACACCCTAACTCGCCTACAATGCCCTCCAGCGATTGCACACCATTTTGGATTGATCTCTGCTTCCTCCGAGGACTTTTCCGTCCCTCAAAGCAAACATAGTCGCACCAATACAGCACACGATGTCGGGCACACTAAATACTACCCTACCTCAGCACTGTCCGTGCTCCCGTTTCCCTTAAATGGGTACAAAACGTGACCAGCTTGGCCCTTACCTAGGCTGGACACTATAACTAATTAACCACCTAGTTCAGCGAGCGCATACCCTCCAGAATAAATACACGATCTCTCAAAGGACGTACGTCCCTTCAAGATATCGCGGTTCACCCTGTATAGTACGCTTTGATTCGCTAAAACACCCTAGTTCCACTACAGTACGGCATAATTATTTACCTTACTTAGATCTCCCTTAGATGGGCAATCGTGACCATTTAGTCACCACTAAATCTAGTAGACTCTATCTACACGTGAAATCCTAACTCCGCTGTTAATACTTCACGTAGAACAGCATTAATAAAACACAACAAGTTTAACCATTTACCAATTATACTTCTGCACGTTTCCCGAAGTGATAACTAACCTGATAAACTGATACCTTTACAGAACACAGTCCTCCTAGACTATTATTCTCTACTAACAACAGACCAATACACGGCCTCTTCGCTACTCTATAGCGATACGGGACAATCTTCCCTCAGGTACTATTACACCTAACGCTTTAACAAACTTCCACGCGAGATACGGACGACGGAGACCTGTTACCACGGCAATCATTCAAAACCCTCTGTCTCGCGTTGCACCTGCTCTGTCCTCACCGCTTTTCCGACATGCGCCTAGGACACATCTTATTGCGCGTGTCAGACTGGCGTACAGCGGTCCGTTCTACAAGAACTGCGTTTGGATTCTGGCGAATTTTCATACTTTAAAATGAATCAGATTTATTGTTCAACAAATATCCGTTATTTATACCGCCTAAACGGCTCATTAATTATTCAAATAACTGCAATAAATCGGACTTCATTACAATATATATATATATATATATATATATATATATATATATATATATATATATATATATATATATATATATATATATATATATATATATATATATATATATATATATATATCTTTATAAACATATAAAAATTGAAACTGACCCCGGATATGTTTTCTGGAGGGCCTAATTAGCGCTCATTTGAAGAAATTTTTTCAAAATTCAAAAGTCGGGATCTCCTCATTAGTGAATTTTTTTAAAGAAAATTCACTAAAAAGCCAGGCCGGTTGAGGTACTGCCCACTGTTGGATTCACGTTTTAGTGAATTTCTCTGAAAAAAATTTACTAATAAGGAGATCTGCGTTTATATATATATATATATATATATATATATATATATATATATATATATATATATATATATATATATATATATATATATATATATATATATATATATATATAAACTCAAATTTTCCTATTAGTGAATTTTTTTCAAAGAGATAATTTATTTTCCTTCATTAAAAAGATAAACGGTTTATTCGTTGCAATTACTTAGGTACATAAACAGAGGAAAACCTCTAGGTTGCCATCAAGCAAGCAGAAGATCCTTCAGCCCTTCGGACTAATTCGCTTACCTAGGCATCTTACATTTAATATTTTAGCAATTCTTTAACTTAGCCTAAACACTAAACTAGACTAATATCTCAACCGGAAAGTCATAATATCTCCCAAATTATTCCCGATTACAAAAAAAAAAAGAAAAAGAAAAAAGATCAAGTACCATTTACTGTGTACTATACACGTACTCAAACAAATGCTTCTTAAACTGTTAAATTTTTAGCCTCTTAAGTTCATTTGGTATCGCATTATAAAGCTTTGGAACATTGTAACTATAAGATCTTTTAAAAAGATAGGTTTTATGGTGAGGAGGAGTTATTTAATCACGGTTGCGGATATTTATATTGTAAATGTCAGTCCTGAAGCGAATTTCATCATACAAATAGGCAGTTTTTTTTATTAAAAACAACCTGATGGTAGAAGCACAGCGTATTTAACTTCAGTCTGTTACCCATATTAAGCCACTTTAATTCACTTAATTTATGAGATACATGTTGCCTACGTCGCAATCCAAAAATATACCTGAGACATGAGTTTTGTATTTTCTGTACTCTGTTCTTGGTGACTACATCAAGACAGGGTTAGTACAGTGGTGCAGCATACAAAAAGTGCGACAAGATCAACGTGTCACATTGCATCGCCTTCATTTCAACGGATAAATAATTTTTATAGGGATAAAGTAGTTTTAAGGCAGCATATTATCTTCTTAAGTATTTTGAAATTTGACTAGTAAACCTAAAATTATTTTCAAAAGTAACTCCCAAATTACTATTACTTTAAACGATAGGTATTACGACGTTCTTTATTCTAAGCTATTTCAGCTACAGATGATTTATTTCCAAATAGTAGCACTTAAGATTTGGATGGATACAGAAACAAAGCATGTTCCCTCGAAAACTGCGTCAAGTTCGCCAAATCTTTGCCCTTTCGAACGACAAATATAGCTGGGTGTCATCGGCATACATATGAAACTGACAATGTTGAATCTTACGAAACGTGTTGCTCGTATAGCTACTAAATAATAGGGGACAAAGAATTGACCCCCGTAGAGCACCGACACTAATTAAATGTGTCTGCGAGTAATTGCCGTCTATTTTCACAGACTGGGTTCGACCTTTCAGGTAATTAGAAATCAGGTCCAGTGCAGTCGTTTCCAGACCAATGAAATGTAAAATAGAAACAATAAAATTATGGTTAATAGTATCGAATGCCTTAGGAAAATCCAACAGTACTAGAGCCGTTACTTTGTTTCTGTGTGAAGACTTCAAGATATCATCTGAAACCTTTACCAAGGCCGACGTACAACTGTGCAAATGTCTGAAGCCAGACTGATGCGACGGCAAAATGGGATATCGATCTAAGTGCGTATTTAGTTGCTGATAGATTACATGTTCGAAAATATTTGAAAGAATATGTAATAAACTAATGGGACGTAGATCCCTGTGAGTCTCTGGGTTTGGAATCTTAGGAAAAGGAATGATATATGCCTGCTTCCACTGTGATGGAAAGACACCAGTTGCAATGCATGTGTTTATTAAATGAGTAATATAAGGAATAACTTGTGGGCAACAGTACCTTATTATTATCAAACTGATAGTGTCCGTGCCCACTGCTCTATTTTTATTTTGTTTACAATCCGTAAGATTTCATTTTTAATTGCCACTTCAGTATAGTTTCTCAGTTGTTTATAGTAGTCCCAGGGAATGACAGTTTGGTGCTTTTGCTATATATATATATATATATATATATATATATATATATATATATATATATATATATATATATATATATATATATATCACACCGATAACTAAAAAAATAATAGACCGATTTTGTTAAAATTTGGTAGGCCGTCATTTTGCAAGTAGCTTAGATAAGTTCGTTAGCCATGTAAATCGGACCAGTTTTTCCTGGAAAATTTTGGGTTTTCTTTCGGAAAATGGTTGTATATCCGAAAATAACCACCCTACTCCAACAAATTGTGGTACTTAGGTTTATACTATTAAAGTGATCCTACATGCCAAAATTCTGATCTCTAAGTTGAGAGGAAAAAAATTGTAGACATTTAAAAAAAATGGGTGTCATGGGTGGCAGAGAAATGCACAAAACCAAAATATTTTGTGTGGATAACCAAATATTGTATACTACAGACAAAGGTTGGGTTTTCTTGACACAGAAGGGTTAAGAAATAATAGAAAAATTACTTTGAAACATTTTATAACCTTTCTTCTTAAAATGCCAAAGTCGCGATTTTAAGCGTCCACATTTGCAACATTTTTAGAAGGAGAAACTGAAACAAATAGGGGCTCTGTGAAGCAAATTGCTTAATAAATGTGTTTTACAAAGTCTTAAGTCACAGCTTCAAACATCATTATCCCTCATTTTATAAAAATGTATGTAGAAAATTGATTTCAAATAGACCTCTTCTCTAATGATTTGGCAGTAGTTTTAGTTACAGAGTTTATGATTTAACAGTCTATACTTTTTCGCGAATTTTCGTATAAAAAAATCGTTAGTGAGAAGACCGCGACTTTAAAATTTTAAAAATATTTCTTCAAAGGAGTTCGAACTAGATATATATTTTGATATGGTTTTATTTGGGCCTTTTTTTTCTTTATGTGGTGGTGGAGTTTTTAAGTGGCTCCACTATTGGGTATCAATTGATACGTTTCTATTTTGTGTATTACTCTGTTTTATGTATTTAGTTATGTATATTTATGTATAATTTTGTTTATTTTATAATATTAAGTTACTATGTATCATTATGTGTGATTTTAAATATTAAGTATATGTTGTATATTATATTGATGTATGTAAATATAAAAATTGTTGGGCGCCTTTAATTTATTATATATATATATATATATATATATATATATATATATATATATATATATGTAATTATGTTTTCTTTACTTTAAATTAGCAATTTTGTTTAAAATGTCAATGATTGTTATTATAATTAGGTTCTTCTCTAAGAAATGTAGTTATTGTTCCCGAAATTTATGTTTAATATGGATATTTTGAATAAATATTTACCTTTATATGTTTATCTGATTTATTTTTAATTTTTTTACGACTGCTTTGACTCCCTTTCTACAGGTGTATGTATAGTTTGGGTTCCTATTGAAAATTATTACTGTATATTATCCACAAACCAAATTTTCTTAAAAATTCTGATATTTACCTTCTGCGCCAGAATTATGTATCTTGGTAGACAACTAGGTATGAAATGCACATGTTTTAAAACTTATAAATTCTTAAATGATTCCTTTTACAGAGGTATATGATTTTTACAACAAACAGAAATTTTAGCGACAAATTCATTTCCCTTTTAACCTGAAATTACTTACTTGGATCCGTCTAAAAATGAGAAATATTGGCCATTGAAAATGTTACAACTGTTATCTTAATTTAGTTTACATACGACTAAATCTCTTAAAAAATAGACAAATTAATAATTTATATGTTCTGCATCGGACAGAGTAACGCCATCTGTTGAGGTCTACTAAAAAGACTCCTTGTGTTATGGGTCTAATCTAACAAGCATTTAGCGGCATAATTGGCATTTTAGTCATTTAGTACTTCTAAATAGGTAATGTTTATTAGCTTTGGGGTTATTTCAACCAGTGTTGACGACGAATGTGTTATTAAGGTGGATTACATCGATAAATACCTTCTAACTAGATTGGCGTCCTTTAGTATCAATCATGTTTTGTTCGATTTATTCTCTTGAATGATATGCTGGTTCGAAAACCTTTTTTTTTGTTCCCTCAGGGCTCGTCCGCGGCCTTGCCGCCCCGATAGCACCGCAACCCTTGGTTGATTGTGCATACCCTTAGTCTTACTCCACCCATTCCAAAATCACTGTGCCTTGAACTAGTCTGCACAGCGATTGGTAGGGTGAAGTTTTATATTGCTCTGTCTCCGGTCTAGAGTGACCGTAGATCAGTTGTCTTTTCCGGTCCAGAGCTATACACTCACACAAGATGTGCTGGGCTGATTCCTCCCCCTCGCCGCAGAGTCTGCATGCGAGGTGCCCTTCGAACCGCACCATTTTATGCAGGTGTTTCTTGACGGCCATGTGTCCCGTCAAGAGACCTGTTGTGTTTCTGAGCTGTCCTCTGCTAAGGTTTAGCAGCTCCACAGCTCTCTTTGAACTGGGTCCGTCAATTATTGACTTCCCATGTCTGAGCCCTGGACAGTCCGCCCAGTACACCTTGTGTTGGTTTCTGACCCAGGACTTAATGGCTCCCCTGGCAGTGCTCTTTGACACGCCCAGAGCCGGTTCTGGTCCCATAAATGGTTCTGCTGACCCTCTGTTCGCGAGACTGTCAGCTTCTTCATTGCCTTTGACCCCCGAGTGGCCCGGCACCCAGATGAGGGTCACCTCATTTTGCCCAGCCAGGTCGCTCGTCTCGTCTCGGCACTCACTCACCAGCCAGGAATTTACCCGTGGGTTACTTAGTGCCTTAAGGGTTGCCTGGCTGTCTGTGGCTATCAGGATCCGCTTGTTGGTGTAGCCCCTCCTCTTGTTCTCCCGCACACAGTGCAGGATGCCGTACAGCTCGGCCTGAAACACCGTTGCATGGGCTCCGAGGGAAATACTATGACTTACCCTCGGTCCTTCCGAGTAAACACCTGCCCCCGTCCCACGCTCCCCGTCGGATCCGTCCGTGAACCAGACGAGCGCGTCCCGTGGAATGCCCGGCGTCTCCTCCCGCCATGCCTCGCGATCGGGGATTTCCACTGTAAAGTTGTTTTCCCTGCACATTCGCGGGCTCGCGAAGTCTGACCTCATTTCAAGCATGGGCTCCTTCACGATCTCCTGAATTTTGCAGTGGCCCCTGAAGCCTGGGTTTATCTTCAGTCTACCATTGTAGGCTAGTCTGTATAGTCCTAGCCTGGCCTCTCCCATAATAACTAAGTGTAGTAGGGGGTAGATCCAGCAACACTTCCATGGCGGCTGTTGGGGTTAAAGACATGGCCCCTGTGATGCCTAGGCAAGCCATCCTTTGGATCTTGCCTAGTTTTTGTTTGGCACTGGATTGTGTCACCTTAGGCCACCAGACCAGTGCCGCATATGCTAACGACGGTCTGACCACCCTTGTGTACAGCCAGTGGGCCATACTAGGTCTTAGTCCCCACGTTTTTCCATATAGCCGCCTAGTGACGGCTAAGGTCATGACTGCCTTACGCAGTATTTTTCCAATGTGACCATTCCAGGTTAGCTTAGAGTCCAATACGACCCCAAGATATTTTACCTCCCTGGCCATTGGAACGCTCCTACCGTATAGAGTGAGAGTTCTGTGGCTTTCACACTTCCTCCTCCTCGTAAACGGCACGACGGTTGCTTTCTCGGGGCTCACCCCGAGCCCTTGATCAACCGTCCACCCTTCCACCACTTTCAGTGCAGTCTGCATACGCTCCCACACTGCCTGTGTGACCTTTCCTCGGACTATGATGACAATGTCGTCCGCATAGCCCTGTACCTCATACCCCCCTCCCGAGAGCCTCCTGAGCAGGCCGTCCACGACTAGACACCAGAGAAAGGGAGACAGAACGCTCCCCTGCGGACACCCCGCCGCGACCCCCGCCAGCAGAGTCCCTTCCGCGAGTGAGGTGAACACCGCCCTGTCCCTGAGCATGAAACCGATCCACCTGCAGCAGCTCTCCTCTATTCCACGCTCCCGGGCAGCTGCCAGAACCGATCCGAACGAGGTGTTGCTAAAGGCCCTCTCTATGTCTAGGAAGGCCCCCAGCGCCACCTTCTTGTTCTCCAGCGTATTCTCCAGTTTCAGCACCAGTTGGTGCAGTGCTGTTTCTGTTGATAATCCTGCTCTGTATGCATATTGTCCGCAGTGTAGAGGATATGCTTCCAGTACACCGCCCCTAATGTGCCGGTCTAGCAGTTTTTCCACTGTTTTCAGCAAGAAAGATAAGAGACTTCTTGGCCTCAGGGACTTTGCCTGGTCTGTTGGACGCCCAGGTTTAGTAATAAATACAACCTCGGCCAGTCTCCATGCCCTCGGAATGTACCCCAGAGCCAGGCTGGCCCTCATAATGAGGGTAAGCACCGGCGCCAGTATATCTATCCCCTGTTGGAGCATGATGGGCATTATTCCATCAAATCCCGGCGATTTGTATGGCTTAAAGCTGTTAATGGCCCATCTGATTTTGCTCCAGGTAACCACCTCTTTAGCGACTGTCCAGTCTACTCTAGATGCCCGCCTATAAGGCGCCTCTATTTCTGAGTGTTCCCAGTCCGGAGGTTTATTATGTTACAGCCGGGGAAGTGCGTCTGGAGTAAAATTTCCATAGTTTCCTCCCCCGGGCTTGTAAAGCCTCCCGTGGGTGTTCTAAGGGAGCCTATGTTAGTCTGAGGGCCCTTAGACAGGATCTTGTGTGCTCGACTACTCTCGGACGTGTTTTCCACTTCTTCGCAGTGCCACCTCCACGACTCCGTCTTGGCGTCCCTCCGTCTTTTGTTATAGGTCGATAGGGCCTGTCTATATTCATCCCATGCTCCCGACCTTTTGGCCGCGTTAAACAGCTTACGAACCTGCGTCCTCCTTTGCCTGAGATCCTCGTTCCACCACGGGACGTTCCTGGTGGACACCCTCATTTTCAGGGGGCAGTTGGCGTTATAGGCCGAGGTAATTGCGTCTCGCAATTGGACTGCTGCAATCTCGAGGTCTATTGAATTTTTTATGGTGCTTTTAACCCCCCGCAGTTCCACAGCTAGGTCTGCCCTGTAGGCTTCACAGTCCACCTTGCGGGGGTCCCGGTACCATACCGTTTCTCTTTCGACTTTGGCGATTTCAAACCGGATGTATCTGTGGTCTGAGCTACTCACTTTTCCAGACACAGCCCAGCTTTTAACAAAGTCACCCAGAAACTAGGTGGACACTGTTAGATCTAAAACTTCCTCACGCCGTGTTGTGACGAAGGTCAGTTTATTACCTCTATTCAATATGTCTAAGTTAAATTTCATAAGGAATTGTAAAAGTGCCTCACCCCTTGAGTTTGTGTCCGAGCTACCCCACAACTCATGGTGCGCATTCGCGTCCATGCCGATGATGGTCTGCCATCCACCTGCTCTGCTACCCACCATCAGCTGCTCCAATTCGTTGGGTGGAGGAGGGTCCGTGCTGTCCCCTGGCAGATAGGCTGACGCGACAGTAATGTCCCTCAGCCCATCCGCTCCTGCACATCGGATTTTGATCGTTGCCAGGTCCCTGGAACAGAAATTCATTAGAGGGAGAAACTCTATCCCTTCCCTGACAAAAATGCAGGCCCTCGGGTTCTCGCTGGATCTGCTGTAGATGAGCTTTCCAGTAGCTCCGCCGAATCCCTTGATCTCTCCTTTATAGGAGTACGGTTCTTGGATGAGGGCCACATCCGTGTTCCTCAGAGCCATTAGTCCGGCCGTGGCTGCCCTACTGTGTTGGAGGTTGACCTGAAGGAACCTAAGTCCCATTAACCCTTAGTTGCTTCCCCAGTGGGTGGAAGCTAACCCTTCCCATGCCCCAGAATGCCTTGAAGGAGGTTCCTTCAAGGGCTCTGTAAGATGTCTGGTCGATCGAGAAGGCGAGCGTCTGTCCTTTCTCCTCTGCCTTCCTGCTTAGAACCGACCAGTGTTGCGTCCCCAGTTCAGGGTTCTGGATCTTAAGTCTGCTGATCACCGTCTCCTGCGGGACGGTGTCAGGGACTGTCGAAAACCTTTACACCAGTAACTGTTGATATACACTACTGTTTAGAAAACTTTTCTGGTTTGATTTATAGAATTTTGTCACTGTTTATCAATTTTATAATAGGGATGGTTTCAAGCTGCTGCTTGTTTGGAGTTTCTCGTTAGCACCCTCTATCGAAGATACTGGCTGTGTCCTCCAAAATCTGTCAAACAATGATATTCATATTTTTCACAAATAACAATTTGTTTCCTGAATGTGCCAATAATATGGATCAATTACAAATTTAGTCAAAAACAGGTATTTCCTTCACTCACACGAATTATTATTAATCACTTATGCAGATTAGTCAAAACAATTTTCTTCTTAAGCGCCAAATTTGAATTTGTATTATTTGTTCCACTTCTTACAACTAACCTATTTAAAAATTTTATATTTATCTAAAATTTTTGTCAATCTTACATATATAATCTTTGACATTTCCTTACCTAGCTTAACCTATATCCTGTTTTTTACCCCACCAAAACTAAGTCTTGCTTACTTTCTCACAAGAGATACACCAGCGCTAGACCCATCACAATGAACAACCAAGTTATTCAAAGTAATGAGTCATTTTCTCTTGTTGGCATTTCTGTGGATCGAAATCTTAATTGGCACAAACATGTCACATCAATTGCAGAAGCGGCTGCTAAGAAATTAGGTTTCCTCTTTCGGGCTCGCAAATACTTTTCACCAGCTAATCTCTATACCTTGTATACTGCACAAATAAGGCCAAATCTCGAATACTGCTTCCACATCTGGGGTGCCGCTGCCGCTTCTACACTCGTTATCCTGGACTCCATTCAAAAAAGAGCTATACGTCTCATCGGTGACCCTACCCTCACCCAGAGGCTACCATCACTTGCCCACCGACGTGCCGTTGGTGACCTTTCTCTCTTTTATAGATATCTGCACGGGCACTGCTCAGAGGAGCTTTCCTCCATAGTTCCCCCACCTGCTGCCCCCAACAAATCTACCAGGGGAACAGAGCGAATGCACACTTTTACGGTCCAGGTCACCAGACTTAGAACATCTTGTTATGCCCTCTTTTTTGTCCCGAGGACTTCCAAGTTGTGGAATTCCTTGCCGGCACGTGCTTTTCCTTCTCCTCCGAACCTCCAAACCTTCAAGTCCAGAATTAACAAGCTGCCTCTTTCCTCCTTGTCAACACCCACGGTACGATAGTATTTAGGCTGTAAGCCCTCGTGGTGTGTTGTTGAAACTAAAAAAAAAAAACAGTCCAATATTAATCTTCACTGTAAATAAGCGTCTTATGATATGTGTCACATCACTTTAATATACAGTGCATCGTTTCTTAAATTTTATTTGATCAAGGTATTAAGCAAATTTTATTTCTTAAAAAACTAAATATTTGTTTCATTTCTCTTTATACTTTTAAAATACACAATCTTTTTATATTTTAGGTGCTCTATATGGATATCATTGTTGACTTATGAATCCACTTATAGCCGTCCTAGAAATTGGGATTTATTAGGGGTATTTATATTTATACGTATTTTATCTATCTTGGGCATAATAACTTAACTTATACACTCTCTAATTCTCTCTAGTCCCTCTTGGTTCAGTTTACCTTTTTCTCTAATAACAATTTTACCTTAAATACCTGCATTAGGTTTATATTGAGCACAGCAATATGTACTTATGTAATCGTACCGATAACAAAATATAATGGGCAGCTTTTGTTCAAATTTTGTACGTACCTTCCATTTGTAAGTGGCTTTGATAAGTTCGTTAACCAGGAAAATGTAACTAGTTTTTCCGGGAAAATTTTGAAAATTCTTATATATCCAAAAATAACAGAGCTATGACAACCAAATTTGGCACATACGTTTCCTCTATGTGCCACAATTTAGATCTTAAAGTTAACAGAAAAAAAGTTATATATATATATATATATATATATATATATATATATATATATATATATATATATATATATATATATATACATATATATATATATATATATATATATATATATATATATATATATATATATATATATTCTCCAAACTTCATTAAGCTAAGAATATGGAATAGTACTGATGATTAACCTGGTCAAAAGCGGACTTCTGGTCAAGATTAAGCAGTGCTAAGGGCAACTGTTGATGATTAGCGTAGTGAAGAATATATCTGTGCAGATGCAGTGAGTCGTAAATTGTTCTCTTAGGAACTCCGTAGCTTTGGTCATCTCCAACGCACTACACTTGCTGTTTCTCGAATTGTTTATGTTTGACTTTTAAATTAAGATGAGTTTGGATAAATCATTCGGTGTTAAGAACCTACTAATTCCCTGTATTTTATCACTTTTGATCATCCGGTAGTGTATATATCTTTGTTTTACTAGAAGTGTGCATTTGTCTACATACGATGAATCCCAGCTAGCAACGCAGTGATAGTAGCTTAGATCGAAACTTGAATAGAGTAGTTATTACGTAATAGCCACTAATTGTACGACTCTGTGGTTAGAAAAACTTTATATTGCACATCCGCAGTGACAACAAGGTAATATCCACCACCTTAAACTACTTTAGAGTTAGGCAATTTAATAGCTACTTTTAAGGTTATAGAAACGTCGGCTTTACTCTTAGAACGACTCGAAGGTTCCGAAAACTTGAAAGTAGCAAACAATGATAGACGAAACTATCGTTTGTTGCTGAAATGCTACATTGAGCTCCTTACTGCCTTTAGATTGCATGGAGACGTGTGCGCATACGTCCGTAGCAATCTACCCTGCACCAGACTTCCCAATTTAGAAGCTGGAAGAAAAGACATACTATGGATAAAACTCTCTCTCAGGGCTGCAACTAAATTCATCTGTTGCATTTACCGGTCACCTTCTGACAACAACTTTGTCCAGCTCTTTGACTACCTTTCTGAAAAAACCGACTATCTGATTTCTGAATATCCTTCCTCCGAGGTCACTATTCTTGGCGACTTCAATGTCCATTGTCTTCTAATTGTTGGTAAGATATCATTTCTCAATAGATTAAGATACCTTTCCCCAGTTAAATTATTTTCAAAAAAGAACGGACCAACAATGAAGTTACCCGAAATTTTTAAAAATTAACTACCTAATCTACAAATAAAAATAAAAGTTTTTACCTAATAGGCCGCATCAAACATTAATAACAAATCTGTCTTGCAATTGTCTTTCTTTCTTTAGCTGGGGATTTTCATTTGCCCAATAATGCCTATTATGACGATTATACACACCACAATTTGTAAATCTGGATTCATCAGTCCATATTATTTTCAAATGAAAATTTTCATCTTTCTGACATTGTCCTTGATACCATCTGTAGAACTGAAGTCACTTAGGGTAATCCTCAACATTTAAACGTTGTACGATTGTAGATTCGTATGGATGGTAATGACTTTGTTTTAATACACGATGTACCGTACTTTTTGGAACGTCAAATTGTTCACCATAAAACCGAACAGATTGCGGAGGGTTTTCGTTTGAAACCTGTATGACGGCATTATTTCTTTCTTCATTTCTAGGCATTGGTAGTTTCTTTGCGTGGAAGCTACCGTCGTTCAATAGATTGGTCACTATCCTGTGAAATATTTCAGTGTTGTCGTCTTTCTGGGTAGTTGTTTTGATATGAATTTGCAGCTGCCTCAGCATTTCGGTTAGAATGAATATAACATTCCAACATGTCAAAATATTCTTCATTACTGAACAGATTGTTGAATAATATTTAAAAGAAACAGGAAACAAACTATTTAGTACAACATTTTAAGCAACGTGTTAATCACACCTCAAATTGTTCAGATAATTATGAATGGCAGTATTCTTAATTACCGCGATAGTGTTATATCCATAGCAACCTTTCTGCTGTGTTTTTCAGTTGATTTACGTTTAAAAATTAAACAATTTTCAAAGGCGTCTTCGTAAATCATTAGTCTGCTTTTTATTGAGCTCCGTTAGTAAATTTAGTTATTGCTAGGTTTACTTATTTAATTAAATTATAACAATTTTTTAGGATAATGTTGTAATGTAAAATATCATTTGTAATAATAAGCCGATTCATTGGTGTGCTCAGAGTTCCTATTTTTTATCGTGAATCATAACGGAAAATTATGTTAAAAGTAGAAGTGTATTGTTAGACTTCATGGCCTAATGCTTTTTGAAGCCTTTTTTTGTCAATTGTTTTCTGGTATTGGATTTCATAGCCTACTATCCTCAAAACGGTTTTTCTCAAAATTGTCAGTGCAATTACGAGATTTCTCAAACATGTTATGCATCATTGGAAAACTCTTTTCACAGCCTATCACATGAGTAAAAATCCAATATGGCTACCATAATAAAAACAAACTTTGATACCTGTAGCTCAAAAACAAATGACAATCCAAAGTTGAGAATAGCACAAAAGATTACCCTGTAAAAAGTGTCGTGATAATGTGCAAGTCTTAGACTTGTCAGATCAACGCCTACTTAGATATTTAAGAAAAAAGAAATCGACAAATTTTGGTTTTTTAAAATAACTCGGAAACGAAAAGAGGCAGTGCAAAATACAAGTCACATTTGGAACGAGCATGAAATTCTTCAAAATATTTCTAATTTAACGGTCTCCCTATCTCTAATAATAACGGAAATAGCAATACATTCCCATCCAGTTTGGAACACACTGTATTGTTGCGGTAGTAACATCTGGGAAGGGATAGTATATTGTTTTTTATCGTCATTATAAAATGCTTTGTCATCTTGAAGAGGAAAGATGCGCAGTCACCCTCATTACAGTAATTGAAAGATGTTTAATGTTCCGTTTGAGGACATCTCTTGTCATTTGTAGTAGGTATTTGACTGACGTTTGTTGACAAAAGCGCCGTGTTGGCAACGGCAAATACTATTTTTATCTGCTGTTTTGGCCTATTTTTCTTTTCACGTTCTTGAAAAAGGTTGTAGAATAGCCGTAAAATAACATTTGTTGATCAACCAACCTGTTTTTTTTTTTTACTGGCGTACGACATTATTATTGGATCACACACATTACACACTTTACTAGACTTGCACAACATCCTAACGCACGTTATTGTGATGGAACAATCATTCTTCAAGAATCGGTGGGACTGTAAGGTTAAAACTACTTTATGGTCAATTTGAAAGCTTACTACTACTTTATAGTAGCCACAAATAGGAACATTCATTTCACCATGGTAGCGAAAACCTGACTGCCACAGTATATATCCGCAAGAAGTTCAACAACCATTAGATATAACATGAAGAGGCCGACAACCTTGCGACAAGTGGTAATGTTACCTGAAAGTAATTTTTTTTTATGTCAACAACACACCACGAGGGCTTACAGCCTAAATACTATCGTACCGTGGGTGTTGACAAGGAGGAAATAGGCAGCTTGTTAATTCTGGACTTGAAGGTTTGGAGGTTCGGAGGAGAAGGAAAAACATGTGCCGGCAAGGAATTCCACAACTTGGAAGTCCTCGGGACAAAAGAGCGGGCATAACAAGATGTTCTATGTCTGGTGACCTGGACATTAAAAGGGTGCATTCGCTCTGTTCCCCTGGTAGATCTGGGGGCAGCAGGTGGGGGAATTATGGAGGAAAGCTCCTCTGAGCAGTGCCCGTGCAGATATCTATAAAAGAGAGAGAGGTCACCAACGGCACGTCGGTGGGCAAGGGATGGAAGCCTTTGGGTGAGGGTAGGGTCACCGATGAGACGTATAGCTCTCTTTTGAATTGAGTCCAGGATAGCGAGTGTAGAAGCGGCAGCTGCACCCCAGATGTGGGAGCAGTATTCGAGGTTTGGCCTTATTTGTGAAGTGTATAAGGTATAGAGATTAGTTGCTGAAAAGTATTTGCGAGCCCGGAAGAGGAAACCCAATTTCTTAGCAGCCGCTTCTGCAATTGATGTAACATGTTGGTGCCAATTAAGATTTCGATCCACAGAAATGCCAACAAGAGAAAAGGACTCATTACTTTGAATAACTTGGTTGTTCATTGTGATGGGTCTAGGGCTGCTGTATCTCTTGTGAGAAAGAAAGCAAGACTTAGTTTTGGTCGGGTTGAATTGTACAAGATTTCTTCTTCCCCAGTCTAATATTTTTTGGAGGTCTACGGAGACAGAACCCTCCATGAGTCTGCGATCCTCATCTAATTGGGTTAAAGAGACAGGCTTAGAATATTGTATGTTTGAGTGCAGGGTGCTGTCGTCCACGTAACTGTGAACTGGGTTGGATGTGCTAGAGAGGAGGTCATTGATGTGGAGAAGAAACAAAGTAGGGGCTAAAGCTGAACCTTGAGGAACTCCTGCATTAATTGGATACAGTTTAGAGGAATGGCCATCCACAACAACAGATATGCTCCTGTTGGAGAGGAAATTTGCTGTCCAGGTACAAAGTTTTGGTGGTAGGCCATAGGCCGGAAGTTTATTAAGCAGCGCTGCGTGCCAGACCTGGTCGAATGCTTTGGATATGTCTAGAGCAACAATCTAGGATTCACCGTGTTGTTCCATAGACTTGTTCCAAGAATGGGTGACAAAGGAGCGGAGGTCCGCAGTCGATCTGCGCTGACGGAATCCATACTGCCTGTCGTGGATTAGACTGTGTTTTTCAAGGAATTTTAGTAGTTCGGTGTTTATATACTTTTCCATCACTTTAGAGATGACTGAAAGGAGAGAAATAGGCCTGTAGTTGCTAGGAAGCGCTTTGGATCCTTTCTTGGGGATGGGTTGTACTCGAGCAGTTTTCCAGTTACTAGGAAATATGCCTTTATTGTAAGATATCTGAAACAGACGAGTCAGGACAGGAGCAAGTTCTGGTGCGCATTTTTTGAGAACAATTGCTGGGATCTCGTCAAGGCCAGAGGCTTTCCTGGTATTAAGAGAAGAGAGCATCTTTCGTACCTTTTTAGTTTTGAAAATGATATCAGTCATTTTATGCGCGACATTGGGGACTGTTGGTGGTTGAACATTTGGAGGTGGGTTGAGAGTAGAATTTCCGGCGAACAACGAAGCAAAAAGTTCAGCCTTGCCCAGGGCGGTAGAAACAATTTCATCACCTGAGACAAGAGGTGGGAACGTGCTCTTGCAGAAATTATTCCCAATAGACTTAGCAAGAGTCCAGAAGGGTTTGCCACCGTTGGAGCTTGAAAGGACTTTGTTTTTGATGTGGTTATTAAACGAGTTTTTTGCCTCAGATAGAATGCGGACATAGCGGTTTCTTGCGTCGTTGAATGCTTGACGATTTTTTTGACTGGGATTGTGTAGAAGCGTTTTGTGAGCTTTGACCTTTTCAAGTCTGGCCTTGTCACAGGATTTAGAGAACCAGGGCTTTTGAGTGGCTGAAGAGGTTTTCTGTGTACGTGGAATAAATAATTCCATGCCAGCTTGGATAATTTCGGTGACGTTTTGTGAGATATCAGAGGGGTCAGGATGAGAGAAGCAGACAGACGCCCATGGAAATGAGGAAAAGTAATCCCGCATTTCGTCCCAGTTTGCGGAGTTGTAGTGCCAAACGATACGTGGGTGTGATGACTGTGTGACCTCGGGTTGCATTGCACAGGAAGCAGTGACCAAGCCGTGGTCTGAGCGACCAAGGGGGGCGGTGACTGATATCTTATAGCATTCAGGATTTGTAGTAAGAAGGAGATCCAAGGGATTTAAGCTGTGTGTTGGGATACGAGGAAAGTAAGTAGGTTGCTGAACCATATTGGCCAAAGAATTGCTGACTGCAAAGGCCTCCGCTGCTCTCCCTTGTGGATCTGTTTTTGAAGATCCTAGCCATTCCTTATTATGGACATTGAAGTCGCCAAGAATAGTGACCTCGGAGGAAGGATATTCAGAAATCAGATAGTCGGTTTTTTCAGAAAGGTAGTCAAAGAGCTGGACAAAGTTGTTGTCAGAAGGTGACCGGTAAATGCAACAGATGAATTTAGTTGCAGCCCTGAGAGAGAGTTTTATCCATAGTATGTCTTTTCTTCCAGCTTCTAAATTGGGAAGTCTGGTGCAGGGTAGATTGCTACGGACGTATGCGCACACGTCTCCATGCAATCTAAAGGCAGTAAGGAGCTCAATGTAGCATTTCAGCAACAAACGATAGTTTCGTCTATCATTGTTTGCTACTTTCAAGTTTTCGGAACCTTCGAGTCGTTCTAAGAGTAAAGCCGACGTTTCTATAACCTTAAAAGTAGCTATTAAATTGCCTAACTCTAAAGTAGTTTAAGGTGGTGGATATTACCTTGTTGTCACTGCGGATGTGCAATATAAAGTTTTTCTAACCACAGAGTCGTACAATTAGTGGCTATTACGTAATAACTACTCTATTCAAGTTTCGATCTAAGCTACTATCACTGCGTTGCTAGCTGGGATTCATCGTATGTAGACAAATGCACACTTCTAGTAAAACAAAGATATATACACTACCGGATGATCAAAAGTGATAAAATACAGAGAATTAGTAGGTTCTTAACACCGAATGATTTATCCAAACTCATCTTAATTTAAAAGTCAAACATAAACAATTCGAGAAACAGCAAGTGTAGTGCGTTGGAGATGACCAAAGCTACGGAGTTCCTAAGAGAACAATTTACGACTCACTGCATCTGCACAGATATATTCTTCACTACGCTAATCATCAACAGTTGCCCTTAGCACTGCTTAATCTTGACCAGAAGTCCGCTTTTGACCAGGTTAATCATCAGTACTATTCCATATTCTTAGCTTAATGAAGTTTGGAGAATATATATATATATATATATATATATATATATATATATATATATATATATATATATATATATATTCTCCAAACTTCATTAAGCTAAGAATATGGAATAGTACTGATGATTAACCTGGTCAAAATATATATATATATATATATATATATATATATATATATATATATATATATATATATATATATATATTCTCCAAACTTCATTAAGCTAAGAATATGGAATAGTACTGATGATTAACCTGGTCAAAAGCGGACTTCTGGTCAAGATTAAGCAGTGCTAAGGGCAACTGTTGATGATTAGCGTAGTGAAGAATATATCTGTGCAGATGCAGTGAGTCGTAAATTGTTCTCTTAGGAACTCCGTAGCTTTGGTCATCTCCAACGCACTACACTTGCTGTTTCTCGAATTGTTTATGTTTGACTTTTAAATTAAGATGAGTTTGGATAAATCATTCGGTGTTAAGAACCTACTAATTCTCTGTATTTTATCACTTTTGATCATCCGGTAGTGTATATATCTTTGTTTTACTAGAAGTGTGCATTTGTCTACATACGATGAATCCCAGCTAGCAACGCAGTGATAGTAGCTTAGATCGAAACTTGAATAGAGTAGTTATTACGTAATAGCCACTAATTGTACGACTCTGTGGTTAGAAAAACTTTATATTGCACATCCGCAGTGACAACAAGGTAATATCCACCACCTTAAACTACTTTAGAGTTAGGCAATTTAATAGCTACTTTTAAGGTTATAGAAACGTCGGCTTTACTCTTAGAACGACTCGAAGGTTCCGAAAACTTGAAAGTAGCAAACAATGATAGACGAAACTATCGTTTGTTGCTGAAATGCTACATTGAGCTCCTTACTGCCTTTAGATTGCATGGAGATGTGTGCGCATACGTCCGTAGCAATCTACCCTGCACCAGACTTCCCAATTTAGAAGCTGGAAGAAAAGACATACTATGGATAAAACTCTCTCTCAGGGCTGCAACTAAATTCATCTGTTGCATTTACCGGTCACCTTCTGACAACAACTTTGTCCAGCTCTTTGACTACCTTTCTGAAAAAACCGACTATCTGATTTCTGAATATCCTTCCTCCGAGGTCACTATTCTTGGCGACTTCAATGTCCATAATAAGGAATGGCTAGGATCTTCAAAAACAGATCCACAAGGGAGAGCAGCGGAGGCCTTTGCAGTCAGCAATTCTTTGGCCAATATGGTTCAGCAACCTACTTACTTTCCTCGTATCCCAACACACAGCTTAAATCCCTTGGATCTCCTTCTTACTACAAATCCTGAATGCTATAAGATATCAGTCACCGCCCCCCTTGGTCGCTCAGACCACGGCTTGGTCACTGCTTCCTGTGCAATGCAACCCGAGGTCACACAGTCATCACACCCACGTATCGTTTGGCACTACAACTCCGCAAACTGGGACGAAATGCGGGATTACTTTTCCTCATTTCCATGGGCGTCTGTCTGCTTCTCTCATCCTGACCCCTCTGATATCTCACAAAACGTCACCGAAATTATCCAAGCTGGCATGGAATTATTTATTCCACGTACACAGAAAACCTCTTCAGCCACTCAAAAGCACTGGTTCTCTAAATCCTGTGACAAGGCCAGACTTGAAAAGGTCAAAGCTCACAAAACGCTTCTACACAATCCCAGTCAAAAAAATCGTCAAGCATTCAACGACGCAAGAAACCGCTATGTCCGCATTCTATCTGAGGCAAAAAACTCGTTTAATAACCACATCAAAAACAAAGTCCTTTCAAGCTCCAACGGTGGCAAACCCTTCTGGACTCTTGCTAAGTCTATTGGGAATAATTTCTGCAAGAGCACGTTCCCACCTCTTGTCTCAGGTGATGAAATTGTTTCTACCGCCCTGGGCAAGGCTGAACTTTTTGCTTCGTTGTTCGCCGGAAATTCTACTCTCAACCCACCTCCAAATGTTCAACCACCAACAGTCCCCAATGTCGCGCATAAAATGACTGATATCATTTTCAAAACTAAAAAGGTACGAAAGATGCTCTCTTCTCTTAATACCAGGAAAGCCTCTGGCCTTGACGAGATCCCAGCAATTGTTCTCAAAAAATGCGCACCAGAACTTGCTCCTGTCCTGACTCGTCTGTTTCAGATATCTTACAATAAAGGCATATTTCCTAGTAACTGGAAAACTGCTCGAGTACAACCCATCCCCAAGAAAGGATCCAAAGCGCTTCCTAGCAACTACAGGCCTATTTCTCTCCTTTCAGTCATCTCTAAAGTGATGGAAAAGTATATAAACACCGAACTACTAAAATTCCTTGAAAAACACAGTCTAATCCACGACAGGCAGTATGGATTCCGTCAGCGCAGATCGACTGCGGACCTCCGCTCCTTTGTCACCCATTCTTGGAACAAGTCTATGGAACAACACGGTGAATCCTAGATTGTTGCTCTAGACATATCCAAAGCATTCGACCAGGTCTGGCACGCAGCGCTGCTTAATAAACTTCCGGCCTATGGCCTACCACCAAAACTTTGTACCTGGACAGCAAATTTCCTCTCCAACAGGAGCATATCTGTTGTTGTGGATGGCCATTCCTCTAAACTGTATCCAATTAATGCAGGAGTTCCTCAAGGTTCAGCTTTAGCCCCTACTTTGTTTCTTCTCCACATCAATGACCTCCTCTCTAGCACATCCAACCCAGTTCACAGTTACGTGGACGACAGCACCCTGCACTCAAACATACAATATTCTAAGCCTGTCTCTTTAACCCAATTAGATGAGGATCGCAGACTCATGGAGGGTTCTGTCTCCGTAGACCTCCAAAAAATATTAGACTGGGGAAGAAGAAATCTTGTACAATTCAACCCGACCAAAACTAAGTCTTGCTTTCTTTCTCACAAGAGATACAGCAGCCCTAGACCCATCACAATGAACAACCAAGTTATTCAAAGTAATGAGTCCTTTTCTCTTGTTGGCATTTCTGTGGATCGAAATCTTAATTGGCACCAACATGTTACATCAATTGCAGAAGCGGCTGCTAAGAAATTGGGTTTCCTCTTCCGGGCTCGCAAATACTTTTCAGCAACTAATCTCTATACCTTATACACTTCACAAATAAGGCCAAACCTCGAATACTGCTCCCACATCTGGGGTGCAGCTGCCGCTTCTACACTCGCTATCCTGGACTCAATTCAAAAGAGAGCTATACGTCTCATCGGTGACCCTACCCTCACCCAAAGGCTTCCATCCCTTGCCCACCGACGTGCCGTTGGTGACCTCTCTCTCTTTTATAGATATCTGCACGGGCACTGCTCAGAGGAGCTTTCCTCCATAATTCCCCCACCTGCTGCCCCCAGATCTACCAGGGGAACAGAGCGAATGCACCCTTTTAATGTCCAGGTCACCAGACATAGAACATCTTGTTATGCCCGCTCTTTTGTCCCGAGGACTTCCAAGTTGTGGAATTCCTTGCCGGCACATGTTTTTCCTTCTCCTCCGAACCTCCAAACCTTCAAGTCCAGAATTAACAAGCTGCCTATTTCCTCCTTGTCAACACCCACGGTACGATAGTATTTAGGCTGTAAGCCCTCGTGGTGTGTTGTTGACATAAAAAAAAATTACTTTCAGGTAACATTACCACTTGTCGCAAGGTTGTCGGCCTCTTCATGTTATATCTAATGGTTGTTGAACTTCTTGCGGATATATACTGTGGCAGTCAGGTTTTCGCTACCATGGTGAAATGAATGTTCCTATTTGTGGCTACTATAAAGTAGTAGTAAGCTTTCAAATTGACCATAAAGTAGTTTTAACCTTACAGTCCCACCGATTCTTGAAGAATGATTGTTCCATCACAATAACGTGCGTTAGGATGTTGTGCAAGTCTAGTAAAGTGTGTAATGTGTGTGATCCAATAATAATGTCGTACGCCAGTAAAAAAAAAAAAAACAGGTTGGTTGATCAACAAATGTTATTTTACGGCTATTCTACAACCTTTTTCAAGAACGTGAAAAGAAAAATAGGCCAAAACAGCAGATAAAAATAGTATTTGCCGTTGCCAACACGGCGCTTTTGTCAACAAACGTCAGTCAAATACCTACTACAAATGACAAGAGATGTCCTCAAACGGAACATTAAACATCTTTCAATTACTGTAATGAGGGTGACTGCGCATCTTTCCTCTTCAAGATGACAAAGCATTTTATAATGACGATAAAAAACAATATACTATCCCTTCCCAGATGTTACTACCGCAACAATACAGTGTGTTCCAAACTGGATGGGAATGTATTGCTATTTCCGTTATTATTAGAGATAGGGAGACCGTTAAATTAGAAATATTTTGAAGAATTTCATGCTCGTTCCAAATGTGACTTGTATTTTGCACTGCCTCTTTTCGTTTCCGAGTTATTTTAAAAAACCAAAATTTGTCGATTTCTTTTTTCTTAAATATCTAAGTAGGCGTTGATCTGACAAGTCTAAGACTTGCACATTATCACGACACTTTTTACAGGGTAATCTTTTGTGCTATTCTCAACTTTGGATTGTCATTTGTTTTTGAGCTACAGGTATCAAAGTTTGTTTTTATTATGGTAGCCATATTGGATTTTTACTCATGTGATAGGCTGTGAAAAGAGTTTTCCAATGATGCATAACATGTTTGAGAAATCTCGTAATTGCACTGACAATTTTGAGAAAAACCGTTTTGAGGATAGTAGGCTATGAAATCCAATACCAGAAAACAATTGACAAAAAAAGGCTTCAAAAAGCATTAGGCCATGAAGTCTAACAATACACTTCTACTTTTAACATAATTTTCCGTTATGATTCACGATAAAAAATAGGAACTCTGAGCACACCAATGAATCGGCTTATTATTACAAATGATATTTTACATTACAACATTATCCTAAAAAATTGTTATAATTTAATTAAATAAGTAAACCTAGCAATAACTAAATTTACTAACGGAGCTCAATAAAAAGCAGACTAATGATTTACGAAGACGCCTTTGAAAATTGTTTAATTTTTAAACGTAAATCAACTGAAAAACACAGCAGAAAGGTTGCTATGGATATAACACTATCGCGGTAATTAAGAATACTGCCATTCATAGTTATCTGAACAATTTGAGGTGTGATTAACACGTTGCTTAAAATGTTGTACTAAATAGTTTGTTTCCTGTTTCTTTTAAATATTATTCAACAATCTGTTCAGTAATGAAGAATATTTTGACATGTTGGAATGTTATATTCATTCTAACCGAAATGCTGAGGCAGCTGCAAATTCATATCAAAACAACTACCCAGAAAGACGACAACACTGAAATATTTCACAGGATAGTGACCAATCTATTGAACGACGGTAGCTTCCACGCAAAGAAACTACCAATGCCTAGAAATGAAGAAAGAAATAATGCCGTCATACAGGTTTCAAACGAAAACCCTCCGCAATCTGTTCGGTTTTATGGTGAACAATTTGACGTTCCAAAAAGTACGGTACATCGTGTATTAAAACAAAGTCATTACCATCCATACGAATCTACAATCGTACAACGTTTAAATGTTGAGGATTACCCTAAGTGACTTCAGTTCTACAGATGGTATCAAGGACAATGTCAGAAAGATGAAAATTTTCATTTGAAAATAATATGGACTGATGAATCCAGATTTACAAATTGTGGTGTGTATAATCGTCATAATAGGCATTATTGGGCAAATGAAAATCCCCAGCTAAAGAAAGAAAGACAATTGCAAGACAGATTTGTTATTAATGTTTGATGCGGCCTATTAGGTAAAAACTTTTATTTTTATTTGTAGATTAGGTAGTTAATTTTTAAAAATTTCGGGTAACTTCATTGTTGGTCCGTTCTTTTTTGAAAATAATTTAACTGGGGAAAGGTATCTTAATCTATTGAGAAATGATATCTTACCAACAATTAGAAGAGTTCATGATAATTTAGTCGAGATTTGGTACCAACAAAACGGTTGTCCAGCTTACAATGCTAGGATCGTCAAAGAATTTTTGTACCAAAATTTTAATTATCGTGTCATTTGTAACAATGGGCCGGTTCATTGGTGTACTCAAAGTTCTGATATAACACCCATAGATTTTTATTTTTGGAGTACTGTGAAGAGACTATTTCACATAGTAATTACCTAGCATTATTACCAAATTAGGTATTTTAAATTAAATCACAATATTTTTTTATCTTGAATCCTTACGAAAAATTATGTTGAAAGTAGAAGTCGATTGGTAGACTCCATGGCATACTGCTAAGACAATAGCACAAAAAGATTACTCTGTAAAAAAATTGCTTGATAATGTGCAAGTCTTAGACATGTCAGATCAACGCCTACTTAGATATTGAAGGAAAAAGAAATCGACAAATTTTAGTTTTTTAAAAATGACTCTAAAACGAAAATAGGCATGGAAAAATACAAGTCATATTTGGAACGAGCATGAAATTAAACATTGCTAATTTTACCGTCTCCCTATCTCTAATAATAACGGAGATAGAAATACATTCCCATCCAGTTTGGGACACACTGTATAGAACATGGCATCCTTGTCATAAAGTAAACCACAGTGGGTTTACACATATATTCTAGATATTAAAGTAAAACGGTATGAATTACCAAAAGATAGTAGAACCTTATTAAAAACTCCAAGAACCGAAATGGGAAATAGTGAGTTTTGTACAGTGGCATTAAAAATTCTTTGGACACATTTTCTCGGCTTCACAGAATTATAAAAGTACCACTGGGTGTAATGTAGATGGTACAAGTCACAAAACAAAATGCATATAAACAAAAGCAATAATAAACTAAAATTTTGTTAGCTTAAAATGGCAGGCAAAGCACAGAACTTCAAAAGTATTTTCGGTTTTTGAAACCATAATGTGGCAACGAGAACTATAAACACCCATTTGGTAGGCTACATCGTAGCCGGTACCGCAAAGTAAGTATACAATATTGAGTAATAGTCCCACGTGGTAGCCTGTAGGAAAATTAACTACAAAGTTTCAGCTTTTCAGTATTTGCCACCAAAAACAATTTGTATTTATTTTCACGTCGCATATCTAGTGAATGCTTTTTAAAAGTGTTTTGGTGGTTACTCCGTGATATGAACATTCCTATCGCGGGTCACAGACTGGTGGCAGAATACTAAGAAGTTATCACGATAGTTGCTGCCACGTTCCAGCGATCAATTGTGTTATTTGGGACAGGTCTTGAGATATGACTGATTTTATTATCCTTTAAAGAGACCTGTATGTCTGTAGCTATCGTAGATTTTAGCGAGTAAAGCAATGAGGATAATATGTATCAGAATACCCGCAAAAATCAAAGAGAAATGGTTTGTTAGAAGAAATATTAAAATAACATTTACATGCCTTGAAACTCTACCGGTAGACCTGTGTACAAATTTATAACCTATTTTCATTTAGTTCCCTTGCGTTTTGCGGACGCCTATGTATATGATTTATACGCTTGCTAATAAATAAAAGTCAATCGACGGTCGAAGCGGGGTGCTCTTGGGTGTGGTCACTTTTACTCTCAATATACCAGCGGAGATCTGAGAGTGTACAAAGTTGCTGCTCACTCAACCAACAAAACATCGTAACGCTGCAGATCTCACTACGACAATTGCGAAATGATAAACTACACACTGAGATATTCCACTGTTTCCCCTTGCGCATAGCCATACAGATAAATATATAGATCGAGTAACTACGTGAACTATAACTGTATTCTGATGGAATGCTGAAAATTGAAGACGGAATGAATATAAGTGTGAAGAACATTTACTGTTTGCTACACTAGTGATTTCTGTCCAGATATCTTTGTGTTTGTGTTTGTTAGTGCTGAAATCCCTATCACTTGGACAAATATTGTCGTCATCGCTCATTCACTAACATGAAACAATTTGCTTTTTTGACAAAGGGTCATTTTGGGACATTTTCTGGCGGTCATTGATAAAACTAGCATGCTTTGGTAGGACCTCATACACCATAATATGTAACAGTGGTAAAAATAGTTCAAAAGCGCATTGGCGCCGAGATATACTGGGTGATGCATTAGGTGAGCGACATTCATATCTCGGTAACTATGGCAGCTAGAGCTTCGGGAAAAAATATCCTTAAGGTTTTTTAAGTATAATTCTGGAAATATTTTTTCATCTTAGTGAATTTTCCTAATGAAATAGAGAGATAACAATGGTGGGACTTACGGAAAAAAAAGATTCAAATGAGCGCGAATTAGGGTCTCCAGAACCAATTTTTATAGGTATATATATATATATATATATATATATATATATATATATATATATATATATATATATATATATATATATATATATATATATTATAGCATACAGATAAAATCCTGGATTATAAAATATAGGACAAGAATTTAAATAAAGAGCGAAAGTAGTCACATTAACCCATTAGTGTATGAAGTTTATTCAAAATGAAAAACAGTGTTTTTTCCAAGAAGTAGTCTTTATTCAGCATATAAATGAAGAAAATGAAACAAAATTCTGAGTAAATACCTGATGGAACAAGTTACAACCCGTCCCTTTTGAGGGACTCTGTACTGACAAGTCACTATATGGTGTGAAATGATTTAAAGCATATTTTAGGATGTAGTCCGACATTACACTTTGTACATATGAAATTTGCCTTGGACTTGCAATATCTACATCTTTTATCCGTTGCACTGTATTCAGGCCAGTGATTCATTCCATCAAATCTGACATCGTCCGATGGAATTGGGATGGTTTTTCCTCTCAGTGAAGCTGTACCAAAAGACTGCAATAAGCTTTGTGCTATGTGCCTACGGAAAACCAGTAGGCTAGTCGCTCTCTCATCATTTGGTATTAATTTTCTCATCAGCAACCACCCATTCACTACTGAAACGTCGAACAAATACGAAAAAATAGGCCAATACCATTTACGTTGCCTCATTCTTGTTCTATAGACAGCAACAAGCTGGTCTATCTTATCAACACCACCCATTCCTCTATTATAGTTCGAAAAAATTTTAGGTTGTACCACACTCACTTTTGATTTTTTTTCCCTGCACCAGCGTCTACATGTTGTTTCTTCTGAGGTATCATATGTTGTTGCTGCCGTCACCACTTTGTTATCTTTCCACTTCACCAGTGTCATGGTTTGGTCAGTGCTGCTTCTATAATCAAATGTACCTTTTGGCATCTTCCCCAACACCTTCTTGTCCATCAGTGGGCAGTTTGCCAACCTATTTTCTTGAATCGTACCAGTTGCACAGAAACCCTCATCAGCCAAATACTTCATTAGTTTCACGGAAGTGAAATAGTTGTCAAAAAATATTTTGAACCCTTGATTTGCTGGTACCTGCGCTTTCTGTAATAAATTTAGCACTGTATCTCCTCCTATCCCAAAAACTTTCTCCGTTCCAGTTTTTCCCATATAAATATCAAAACTCAACATGTATCCTGTGCTTGTACAAATTGCCCAGTTCTTGTAGCCGAAGCGTATTGGTTTGCCACGTATAAATTGTTTGGCATAGTGTTTCCCATAATATGGTATCATGCTTTCGTCTATTGAAAGAAACTCCTCTAGCCCACCATGCTTTCTAAAGGCAACATTGAGCTCTTCTATCAGAGGACGAAGTTTATATAAACGATCGCTGTGATCTATATTATCATTGTCGTTCAAATGAAAGCTTTTTATTATGGCTTCAAACCTATGGAGCCTCATGCTTTCAGACAGAATTGTAGGAACATCATTCTGATTCGACCAATACATCCGCTTATTAGGATATTTAGCGTAACCTGATAGTAGCAGTGCTCCAAAAACTACATATAGTTCATTGAGTGTCATGTTCAATGGATTGTTATTTTGTACTGAATATCTGTTCGTCTCTTTGACGATTGTTGCACACAATTTCTCAGTAAAAAACAGTGAGAAAAAGTCCATTGGTGACTTGCACCGTATTGCTTCTTCGGATGGTGGTACCAGAGTACAGTCAATGCATAACTTATATGTGGGTTTTGATTTCACCCACTTCAGATTAGTAAGTGTTGATGTTCGTGGTTTTGTTATTGCTGATTTCGATGCTGTTGAAGGTTTTGAAGTCGATGGTCTTGATGTTGTTTGTGCAAGTCGGGGATATTTTGAGAGTGGAACGTCATCACTGGAATCACTTTCACAGGGATCTGGTCCATCATGATCTACAATTTGCATTATACATTCCGTTCTAAGCATATTTGGTCCTAAGTGGTTCAAATTCGCTTCGTGTTCATCATCGCTTTTGTCACTATCTTGTTCAGTTTCATATCCATCTTCAGGTGGAATCGCAAAAATATCTATATTCCTTTCGTCGTTACTCTCCTCTAAGCATTCTAGCAATTGGTGGAGACTGAGTCTGGAATATACAATACATAATGAATGTAGATTTTCCAAAGAATAAAAACAAATGTCAGTTTTATTCAAATGGCCGTCGAGCACAGAGTCCCTTATAAGGGACAGTGCAAAAAAAAGTTTGTAACGGCAGAACGATTCATCCGAAGTACGTTGTTTTAGGTTAAAATTGTATCACAAAGTCTCCACAATAGATGAATGAAGTAATAATGGCAATAATTTCACGATGACGAAAGTGAATAAATAATTACTTACCCCCCATGTTTGGTGTTGTATAAACTTTCGTCCATCGCGTACAAATGATGCAATTACACACGCAAAACCACAAACACGCTGTCAAATTGTTCACATATATAATAAATGCTGTTAGGTTGACACGACTAGGGTGCCATCTCTTGCAGAATAGCCTAATCTACCGAGAAAAACGTAGATTTCATCGAGTCCCTTATAAGGGACTCTGTACACTAATGGGTTAATAAAGAGATAAGTTAGAGCAACGTTAAAATACCTGAAATTGTGCAATCCATGTTTCTTCACAGCTACATTCAGAGTCAGGGGGTTAATAACAGTCAATTGTCCAGCAGAACCTTAAATTTAAATAATCACCTATACAGTGTGTCCCAAACTGGATGAGAATGTATTGCTTTCTCCGTTATTATTAGAGATGGGGAGACGGTTAAAATAGCAATGTTTTGTAGAGTTTCATGCTCGTTCCAAATATGACTTGTATTTTGCCCTGCCTCTTTTTGTTTTCAAGTTATTTTGAAAAAACAAAAATTTGTCAATTTTTTTTCTTCAATACCTAAGTAGGCGTTGATCTGACATGTCTCAGACTTACACATTGACACTTTTTACAAAGTAATCTTTTTGTGTTATTCTCAACTTTGGATTGTCATTTGTTTTTGAGCTACAGGTATCAAGGTTTGTTTCTATTATGGCACCCATATTTGATTTTTTGCTGAGATGATAGCCTGTGAAAAGGGCTTTCCAATGATGTACAACATGCTTGAGAAATCTTGTAATTGCACTGACAATTTTGAGAAAAACCGTTTTGAGGATAGTAGGATATGAAATCCAATACCATAAAACAAATGACAAAAAAATAAAGTGTTCAGAAAGCAGTAGGCCATGGAATCTAACAATAGACTTCTACTTCTAACATAATTTTCCGTAATGATTCACGATAAAAAATATTGTGATTTAACTTACAATACTTAATTAGGTAATAATGCTAAGTAATATTATGTAAAACAGTTTAATAACGAAACCCGGCAATGCAAAATAGAAACAAACTCCACAAAACAACACAATTAGAAACGAAACTCAACAAATAATAAAATAGAAACTTAAAAATACACTAAATAGAGAATTGTTCAATATGACCAGCGTTTTGTTCAATGCACTTTACACACCTTTATGAAACATGCCTGCAAACTCTGGTGAGGGTGTTTTGGTTAATATGATGTATAGCTTCCATGATTCTGTTTCGTATCGAATTGATACACATCATTCTTCAGAGTACCCCAAAAATAAAAATTAATGGGTGTTATATCAGGACATCGAGCACACCAATGAACTGGCAGATTGTTACAAATGACATGGTTAATAAAATTTTGGTACAAAAATTCTTTCACGAGCATTATGAGCTGGACAACCGTCTTGTTGGTACCAAATCTCGTCTAGATTATCTTTTTGGTAAGATGTCATTTCCCAATAGATTAGGATACCTTTCCCCAGTTAAATTATTTTCGAAAAATAATGAACCAACAATGAAGTTACCTGAAATTTTTAAAAATTAACTGTCTAATCTACAAATAAAACTAACAGTTATTTACCTAATAAGCCGCACCAAACATTAATACCAAATCTGTCTTGCCATCGTCTTTCTTCCTTTAGATGGGGATTTTCATTTGCCCAATAATGTCTATTATGGCGATTATACACACCACAGTTTGTAAATCTGCAATCATCAGTCCATATTATTTTCAAATGAAAATTTTCATCTTGCAGACCTTGTCCTTGATACCATCTGCAGAATTGAAGTCGCTTAGGGTAATCGTCAACATTTAAGCCTTGTACGATTGTAGGTTTGTATGGATGGTAATGACTGTTTTAATACACGGTGTACCGTATCTTTTGTAACGTCAATTTGTTCACCATAAAACCGTACAGATTGCGGAGGGTTTTCGTTTGAAACCTGTAAGACGGCATAATTTTTTCTTCATTTCTAGGCATTGGTAGTTTCTTTGCGTGAAAGCTACCGTCGTTCAATAGATTGGTCACTATCCTGTGAAATATTTTGGTGTTTGCTTGTCGTCTTTCTGAGTAGTTGTTTTGATATTAATTTGCAGCTGCCTCAGTATTTCGGATAGAACGAATATAACATTCCACATTCCAACATGTCAAAATATTCTTCATTACTGAACATATTGTTGAATAATATTTAAAATAAACAGGAAACAAAACTATTTAGTACAAAATTTTAAGCAACGTGGTAAATACAACTCAAATTGTTCAGATAATTAAGAATGACAGTATTTTTAATTGTCACGATAGTGTTATATCCATAGCAACCTTTCTTCTGTTGTTTTTCAGTTGACTTACGTTTAAAAATCAAACAATTTTGAAAGACGTCTTCGTAAATCATTAATCAGCTTTTTATTGAGTTATCTTAGTAAATTTAGTTATTTACTAGGTATACCTATTTGATTAAATTATAACAATTTTTAGAATAATGTTGTAATGTAAAATATCATTGTAATAATGGGCGGATTCATGGGTGTGCTCAAAGTTCCTATTTTTTACTGTGAATCATTATGCAAAATTATGTTAAACGTATAAGTCTATTGTTAGACTCCATGGCCTACTGCTTTTTGAACACGTTTTTTTTTTGTCATTTGTTTTCCTGGTATTGGATGTCATAGCCTACTATCCTCGAAACGGTTTTTCTCAAATTTGTCAGTAAAATTACAAGATTTCTCAAGCATGTTGTACATCATTGGAAATCTCTTTTCACAGGCTATCTCACGAGAAAAAAATCCAATATGGCTGCCATAATAAAAACAAACGTTGATACATATACATAGCTCAGAAACAAATGACAATCCAAAGTTGAGAATAGCACTCTGTAAAAAGTGTCCTGATAATGTGCAAGCCTTAGACATGTCAGATCAACGCCTACTCAGATATTCAAGAAAAAAGAAATCGACAAAGTTTGGTTTTTTCAAAATAACTCGAAAACAAGAAGAGGCAGGGCAAAATACAAGTAATATTTGGAACAAGCATGAAACTCTACAAAACATTGCTAATTTAATCGTCTCCCCATCTCTAATAATAACGGAGATAGCAATACATTCCAATCCAGTTTGGGACACACTGTATGTATTTGGTAGTGCAAAGAATGATGAGACGATAAAGATAGCTGTTAAGTCATTAAAACTTGTATTACATCCATAACGCACAATTAAAATAGAAAGGATGATGGACTAAACATAAAAAGTGAAGTGACATAAGCGCTAAAGGTAAAGGTAAAGGTAAGATGCTTACTGGCAATTAGGCCATTGCTGACCCTTTTTGCTCATCTAAACTAACCTACCTTCCACCTTGAGCTCGATCTCAACGACGACAGTGATTTTGAAAAATCATCCGCCGCCGGTGAGGCTCGAACCGTCGACCCCCGAGTCCGTATTGGAAAGTCTGAATCGACTTTCCCACACGGCCACGGAGGCGCTACATAAGCTCTAAGACACAAACAAACAAAATCCTAAAGTGAGAAAGACCATTTATACTGAGTTCGACAAAGTATAAGTCCATAAATTTGAGGCGAGTTTTAAATAGAAAATAATGTGTTAATTTAGGTTATTAATATGAAACAAAGTAGGAACTATTTAAAGAAAGATTAGTAATTACAGAAATACGTTGTGAATGATAGTATTAAATATAGGTTTGACATTTTGGTTAACATTAAATAGGTTAGAAATTTGAATTTATACAATTTTAAATTTGGCGGATAAAAGATATTTGACTTACCTGAATTTAATTCTATTCATGTAACTAATATGAGAAAGAGGAAATAGCTTTCTTTGAACTATACTGAGAATATGCAGCATGATTGGGCAGCATCAAAAACAAAAAAGTGTCTGAAGTGTAATAACAATCTAATTGGCGGTAAGAAAAGAAATGAATATCCGGAAGGAGAAGAACCGGACTGTTAACAAAGAACCTAAAGCAAGCAGTAGGTAGCAGCGAGGAAGAATATTAAAAACCGTCGTTAAAAGCTATAAAAGACACCTAACGAAGTAGAAGGGTGTGCAAATAAGTATATCTAGCAAGAATTACATGTAAAAGAAGTGCCAACAAGACTATAATGAATAGGGTTGCTGGGCGGGGAGGAAATCTGCGCGGAAAATTCTAAAAAAAAAAACATATTGTCGGACTTTGAAAAGATGCCCTTTTCTCGTTTTGCAGCAATACTTCCTTTACACCCTGTCTGCCCCGGACAACATCCATATTCGCCCAGGTCCAGTAATTTTCTTGGGGGTTGCACCCAAGAAATTTTTCTAGTGCCTTATGCTTTGAAGGTAGTTTTATGCATGTACAAGGGGAAGAAGAACCCCCCGTGGTTTTGGGTGAGGGGGCAGAAACCCTCTTCGTCCTGGGGGCCCTTCTTCCCTTTCTGCTCTCAATGCATGAACCACAAGAATCTTTTTATGTTCCGCTTTCTAGTGTATTTTTTGTTTAGTATATTTCCTGTTCATCAACTGTTTTGTTTGAGTTTTGTATCCAAATTACTGTATAATATTTATGTTAGAGGTCATGTTTTTGCTTGTCCTTCCTTACCCTATTTTTACCGATCCTAATTAAATAAAGTAAGGTTTTATAACTTTTAATATAAGTCTAAAACAATATAATATATTATTCCTATGAAAATTCGCTACAATAACGCACTTGCTGCGTCTCGATATATATATATATATATATATATATATATATATATATATATATATATATATATATATATATATATATATATATATATGGATTCAATATGTATCCATCCGATAACTCAAAAAATAATTAACCGATTTCAATGAAATTTGGCAGGTGCCTTTCTTTTATTAATGGCTTGGATGAGTTCGTTGGCCAGGAAAATCTAACGGGGTTCCGGGAAAATGTTGAGTTTTCTCTAAAAAAAATTGTTTCTCCACAAATTACAAAGCTGTTTTGATAAAATTTAAAGGATAGATTGTCTTAGTAGAGGCCTTACTATGTACCAAAACTTGACTTTATAAGTTTATAGAAAATTGAGTTATTCAAATTTTGAATTTTCTCTTGAACAATTTTTTTTTTCCGAAAATTACAAAGTTACTTTAATGAAATTTGGTGGATATCTTGCTTTAAAAAAGACCTTACTACATACCAAAATTAAACTTTCTAAGTTTGTAAAAAATTGAGTTATTCAAATTTGAAGCATTTAATAAAAATTCACTACCATAACGCACTTGCTGCGTCCCGATTTTTTTTATAATTTATACATATTTGGCATTAACAACATGTTAATGTAAATTAACAATTCTGTACAATAACTTACTTGCTGCGTCCAGACTTTTTTAGAAAAGCTAGCGGTCTCTCATTTATGCGAATTTATGAGCCTTTGTTACTGTTAAATGATCCAAGAATATATTAGTTCATTTCGTAAATAAATTGTGATACATACTGTATAATAGCATGCACGTTCTCTTACACTATGCGTGAATTGTCTCTCTATTTATCGTTATTATAAAGCTTTGTGGGTGAAACGCTTTTGCTTGTGTACATGTATGTATTTGTATGTGTGCGTTTCCTGTTTGACAAGTTCTCTTGCAGTAAGTGTGATTAACTAGAGCAGATTTGATAATAATTAAAATCAGATCTGTTGCAAGCTCTTACATCTATGAAAGGAGGTATTATTTCATTTTATATCAAATACATTATCATATACAGATACAGGTGTTCAATGAAAAGGAACTAAGTTCGCAATGCTGAGGCATACATAAATCAAATTTTAACATCTGATCCACCAGCTACGACTGTCGATGAGAACTTTTAATAAATACAAAACTCACCATCGTCATCACTGTGTCAAGGTGTTGTCGGCTTGTCATCGCAACCATGTTTCTTGGTCTCCGAGAGTTCTTTCTGTTTCATTCTGGCTTACCTTAGTCATCTTTTAGTGACTTTTTGAGTTTTCTTTCGTAAAATTTTTATATCTCCGAAAATAACAAAGCAAGGGCAACCAAATTTAGTACGCCGAGGTTTATGTCATTACAAGTAAATTACGCACTAAAATTTAGCTCTGTAAGTTAAAAGATAAAAAAGTCATTTAAATAAAAAAATCTGGACGCAGCAAATGCGTTATGGTAGTGAATTTTCATTTAAATGTTTTTAATAGCAAATATATGTTTTTTTTTTAAGAAAGCAGGCATCAAATTTGGTTACCAGTATAATCAATATAGTAGCAACAATATGAAATGTTTTATCAAAATACTTTGTTGTTTGAAAATGAAAAAAAATTTCCGAAAGTAAACTTGGTCAACCTTATTAGGCTAATAACAAATTGAGCTATTCAAATTTGAAGAATTTAATGAAAATTCGCTACCATAACGCACTTGCTGTGCCCCGAATTTCTTTTCTTACAAACATGGAAAATGCAAAAATGGAATAACATAAGGCGTGTTCGATTAAAAAAAGACAATTTGTATCACCAACGGTTTATGGGTCACCTGTGATTGTTGACATTTTTCAAGACACCCTATAATTAATGTATACAATTTTTTTCTTATCTTGTATAATAACGGATATATTGAGCTTTATTGATTTTTTACGAAAATTCAACAAAAAATATATACCATTAAACGATAAACTCTATAGCTAACACTACTGCCAAAGAATCAAAGAAAGGGTGTATTTAAAATGAATTTTCTGGAAATATTTTAGGAAAATGAAGGACAATGAAGATTAAAGCTAAGACTGCAGGCTGTGTAAAACATTCCTCTTGCGACATTTTCTTTCCATAGCTCATATTAGTTTAAGGTTCTTTGCCTAAATGATGCCAATTTTGACGTTTTAAATCGCGACATTGACGTTTTGAGGAAAGCCCCAATTTTTTTTAATGCCTATAAATTTTGTGTCTTTTAACCCACAGAGCTAAATTTTTGTAGGTAGTTTACCTATTAGGTATTCACCAAATTTAATCAAAATCGGCCCATCATTTTTTGAGTTATCGGTATGATACATACATATATATATATATATATATATATATATATATATATATATATATATATATATATATATATATATATATATATATATATATATATATATATATATATATATATAAACATATAATATACAAATATATATATATATATATATATATATATATATATATATATATATATATATATATATATATATATATATATACATATAAAAACTGAAACTGACCCCGGATATGTGTTCTAGAGGGCCTAATTAACGCTCATTTGAAGAATTTTTTTTTATTCAAAAGTCGGGATCTCCTCGTTAGTAAATTTTTTTAAAGAAAATCCACAAAAAATAAGGGTTTCCCTCAAAAGCGTCAAAGCTGCGATTTAAAACGTCAAAATTGGCAACATTTAGACAAAGAACCTGAAAATATTACGGGTTATGTAAAGAAAATGTCGCAAGAAGGATGTTTTACAGACCCTGAAGTCTTAGCTTCAACCGTCATTGTCCTTCATTTTACTAAAGTATTTCCAGAAAATAAATTTTAAAGAGACTCGTTCTTTAATGTTTTGGCAGCAGTTTTAGCAATAAAATGTATCGTTTGATGTATATAATTTATAGCGAATTTTCGTAAAAAATCAATAAAGAGAATATATCCGTTATTATACAAGATACGAAAAAGAACTGTATACATTAGTTATAGGGTATCTTAAGCCACATCTTAAAAATTATTTATACAATCACAGGATAGCCCATAAGTCGTTGCTGATACAAATTATCTTTTTTTTTTTCATCGAACACGCCTTATATTATTGCATTTTTGCAGTTCCCATCGAAATATAATGCATGCTTGTAAGAAAAGAAATTCGGAACGAAGCAAGTGCGTTATGGTAGCGAATTTTCATTAAATGATTTTTCATTTTCCAGCATTGTCCTAATATATAATATTCGTGCATTGCTTTTAGGAAGGTAAGTATATATTCACCAGATATCGCCTTTTAGTATTTTTATTTTCGTACAAAGAAAAACATTCACTAATAGGGAGACTCAACTTCTGAATTTTGTTAAATTTTCTTCAAATGAGCAAGAATGAGGCCCCTAAAATACATACCCTGGGTCAGCTTGAGTTTATATATATATATATATATATATATATATATATATATATATATATATATATATATATATATATATATATATATATATATATATATATATAGAGAGAGAGAGAGAGAGAGCGTGATTTTTTGTTGAATTTTCGTAAAAAATCAATAAAGCTCAATATATCCGTTATTATACAAGATACGAAAAAGAACTGTATACATTAGTTATAGGGTATCTTAAGCCACATCTTAAAAATTATTTATACAATCACAGGATAGCCCATAAGTCGTTGCTGATACAAATTATCTTTTTTTTTTTCATCGAACACGCCTTATATTATTGCATTTTTGCAGTTCCCATCGAAATATAATGCATGCTTGTAAGAAAAGAAATTCGGAACGAAGCAAGTGCGTTATGGTAGCGAATTTTCATTAAATGATTTTTCATTTTCCAGCATTGTCCTAATATATAATATTCGTGCATTGCTTTTAGGAAGGTAAGTATATATTCACCAGATATCGCCTTTTAGTATTTTTATTTTCGTACAAAGAAAAACATTCACTAATAGGGAGACTCAGCTTCTGAATTTTGTTAAATTTTCTTCAAATGAGCAAGAATGAGGCCCCTAAAATACATACCCTGGGTCAGCTTGAGTTTATATATATATATATATATATATATATATATATATATATATATATATATATATATATATATATATATATATACCCAAGCAACAAATTAAGGCATGTTAACCAGCACTCGAGTCCAAATAACTTAACCTAGTTGTAATTTAGTAATAATTAACCAAAATGTTGCCTTAATTGTCATAATGACTACAAATTTGGAAATGCGGCTCCGAACTAGCTTATTTTTTACTATTAAAATTACTCCATAGTCAGTAACTTACAAGTAACTAAATTGGAAAAAAATTGGTTTAATTTTACTCATAAAATATACTTGAATATACTTTTGTGTTCCAATTCCAGAGTTGGTAATTTTTAGGTCGAAGTGTGCCCTAAATTGGACTGAAAATCGACTACTAAGTCCAGATACCTGAAATACCTACTTTAAGGTAATTTATTATCTAATATTAACCTGCAATATGTCTCTGTGGTATAGTAAATTGTAGGTCTTCTTATGAAGTCCAGCTTACATATATATTACCAATTTCATTGCAATACAGCACAAGAAATATTTTGGGCACTGAGCTAACCTAAAATGGCTTTCTGATCGGCTATCAAGTCATAATTACTGCAGAAATGGTCTTCCAAGTCAAATTGCCTACCTTCAAGTTGAAAATACCCATAAAATCTGACTTGAAATAAAAATTGTCCTCAAAGTTCAAAGTGTACAGCAGTGAAATACATTTGTGAATCTTAAAGGTGTGTCAGTTGATAAACTTCATCAATAAAAGTTTATTCTTGTTGTTAATGTGCGTGCACCAGTAACAAATATAGTGTTACAATGCCCCTTTGAAACCAATAAAAGTTTACAGACATACTACAAACTATTATATAGTAGTACAGAATGCTCACAGAAAAATAGTGATAGATGCTGATCATTCAAAGTGGCTTACATCAAATCAGCACGTTTCCCTCTTCAATATAATACATCAATTTTCATGCCAAATGGAGTGAAGCAGTGGCAACAGGGTCAGCTGTCATGTTTATGTTTATTTACTTATTTTATTTTGTTTCTATTTTCTATTAATGTCTATATATTATGGAATCAAAGACCAAAAGCGCTGTATAATCATTCCTATATGTCTCTCAGCTGTGCACAGATATAAGTAATATATATTTCTATACACGAAAATGTTTCATTTCTAATAAATTCAAACAAAATTCGTTTACCATATAGTTGAAATTCCCATAATAGGACAAAATGCCTACAAAGTTTGGTTAGTTTGCCCTGTCATTAGGAATTGTGACTTATAGGTAAAAAAATAGGGCAAAATTAACTTTCAGGTCAATAATGTTAGAAGGGCAGCCATATTAAATTAATTTTGCGGTATCCATCTTGATTCTATTGGAAAATGAAAAGTAATTTTTTGTTAAATATAGTGTAATCAAATTTTAGTTCGATAAAAACATTAAATAATGATTGTATACCATGACGACAGGATAGTTTTGTGTTGTTTACATCACCAATCCTCCAAAATCAGAATTTCAAGAATTTTGAATATTTTTTTATTTTCACTAATTTTATCTTTTATACGGGCGCTCAAATTTTATCGAAGTATCATCATCATGTTAACAGAAAAAAACATAACCGCAGTGGGTTTTGTCTTTATACAGTGCGAATCATTGTTGCAAATATTTGAAGCAAGTTCTTTGATCATTCAAGCTATCATTTTTTAACAAAGATGGACAATATCTCTACTACTCTACTGTTTGTTTATACATACATAACCACAGATCCTGCAGAACCGGATAATTTCACATGCGTAGTTCATTGTTAAGAACGTCACGGCACTCGGCGCCTAGATGTCAGATTCAAGTAAAGCGTAGCACATATTTACCAATATATTACGTCCATTGGCCCAATGTTGAATGAAAATGCCCTAAATATAACTAAAACGCCTTGGTCGAAACGCCTTGCTGGACCTATTATCGACTTCCATATTACTTTGACTTTATTCCCCACCTTGGTAATATACACTTAAATTTTACTTGAAAATGACCTGTGGTGATTTGGTCGCCGACCTATTGGTAAGGCGATTTTACGTCAATTGGACTTTAAATGTTTCTTGGGTATATATATATATATATATATATATATATATATATATATATATATATATATATATATATATATATATATATATATATATATATATATATATAGAGAGAGAGAGAGAGAGAGCGTGATTTACCCAAACCGTTGGTTAGAATCTTTTGTACTTGTAATCGGAATTTTGAGTTGAAAATTTTAGTGTAGGCCAAGCCAAGGCCAATATTTCAGGCTAAAATATATTCGAGATGGCGGCACATCCGGTTTTACTGCAATGACTATCAACTCAATTTTTTCAAATGGAACTTCCTATATATTATTAGATTTTCAGATTCAGCGCTGAATACAAAATACAAAGACTGCAAAATTTTCTAACGTTTTTCAGTTTTTTGTCTATAGCTATGAAGCTATGCAGTTTAGCGAACCCTTTACTATTACAAAAATTTAAAAAATATTAAATTCTGCGTCGAATAAAGCCCTAATTAAAATTAAATAAAGTAGTATGGCAGAAATCTACTGTGGAAAAACGGTGATTTTACCAAACGCATTTAGTGAATTTCAATCGCCCGTCAAAGGAATTGAGTGTTCAACGAGCACCTTAAACTTTAAATGTGGTCAAGTACATACCAAGAAATCTCAAACTTTCCTACGCTTGTCATGTCATGCGATATAATAAAATTACTAGACCCTAATTTAACTGGCCTACTAATAATGTCAGGCTTATTAATCGAAGGGTTGTCATTGTTCTTAGGCAATTGAAGTGTAGAATAAACGCTTTTTTAATATATTTGTCAGCCTCAGTACAGTTGAACCGAGTATAGAAATGAAAATGAAACTCTAGAGCGTTACATTAGCCAGTGAAGAATGATAGTAGAGGCGTTTCTTGCAGGTTGAAATGCTCGCAACAAATTTCACCTGTAAGACATAACTGGAGCATGTGGATACTCAATATTATAATCATTATAATTATTTAGTGATGAGGAGTCATTTATGTATTATAATTAATGAACTGGCCGCAAGGATTTGGTGTTTGGTAGGTTGATGGCCACCATGAAGCTTTCTTAATATTTTAAAAGGTGACGTAACTCAATCCGCATGTAAAAGTGCTTGGGTAAAATCACAAATTAATTTTAAAGTACAACATGACCTGATATAAACAGCAAGTGCGTTAGGGAAGTGAATTTTCATAAAAATGTTTTTAATAGCAAATATATTATGCCTCTCTAATGCATGCAGGCATAAATCTGGTTACCGGTATAGCCTATATAGTAGAAACAATGTACCATATTTTATCCAAATTACTTATTGTTTGAAAATGTACAACAATTTTCCGAAAATAAACTGAAAATGTTTCCGAAAAAACTTGTTTCCTTGCCAACAAACCTTAGGTTAATAGCAAATTGAGTTACTGAAATTTAAAGGATTTAATGAAAATTCTCTACGAAAACGCACTTACTGCGTCTCGATTTTTCTATAACAAACATTTATCATATTTGGATAAAAAATGCAAAAATGCAAGAATATAAGGGTGTTCGAAAAAAAAAACAATTCTAGGTTTCACCAACGATTTATGGGCCAGCGTGTGATTGTAAAAATATTTTTATAAGATGCAGCTTAAACCCAAGCAACATTTAAAGTCAAATTGACGTAAAATCGCCCTACCAATAGATCGGCGACCAAATCACCACAGGTCATTTTCAAGTAAAATTTAAGTCTATATTACCAAGGTGGGGAATAAAGTCAAAGTAATATGGAAGTCGATAATAGGTCCAGCAAGGCGTTTCGACCAAGGCGTTTTAGTTATATTTAGGCCATTTTCATTCAACAATGGACGAATGGACGTAATATATTGGTAAATATGTGCTACGCTTTACTTGAATCTGACATCTAGGCGCCGAGTGCCGTGACGTTCTTAACAACGAACTACGCATGTGACATTATCCGGTTCTGCAGGATCTGTGGTTATGTATGTATAAACAAACAGTAGAGTAGTAGAGATATTGTCCATCTTTGTTAAAAAATGACATCTTGAATGATCAAAGAACTTACCTCAAATATTTGCAACAATGATAAAGGTGATTCGCACTGTATAAAGACAAAACACACTGCGGTTATGTTTTTTTCTGTTGACATGATGATGATACTTCGATAAAATTCGAGCGCCCGTATAAAAGATAAAATTAGTGAAAATAAAAAATTATTCAAAATTCTTGAAATTCTGATTTTGGAGGATTGGTGATGTAAATAACACAAAACTATCTTGTCGTCATGGTATACAATCATTATTTAATGAACTAAAATTTGATTATACTATATTTAACAAAAAAATATTCTTCATTTTCCAATACAATCAAGATGGATACCGCAAAATTAATTTAATATGGCTGCCCTTCTAACATTATTGACCTGAAAGTTAATTTTGCCCTATTTTTTTACCTATAAGTCACAATTCCTAATGACAGGGCAAACTAACCAAATTTTGAAGGCATTTTGTCCTATTATGGGAGTTTCAACTATATGGTAAATGAATTTTGTTTGAATTTATTAGAAATGAAACATTTTCGTGTATAGAAATATATATTACTTATATCCGTGCACAGCCGAGAGACATATAGGAATGATTATACAGCGCTTTTGGTCTTTGATTCCATAATATATAGACATTAATAGAAAATAGAAACAAAATAAAATAAGTAAATAAACATAAACATGACAGCTGACCGTGTTGCCACTGCTTCACTCCATTTGGCATGAAAATGGATGTATTATATTGAAGAGGGAAAAGTGCTGATTTGATGTAAGCCACTTTGAATGATCAGCATCTATCACTATTTTTCTGTGAGCATTCTTTACTACTCTATAATAGTTTGTAGTATGTCTGTAAACTTTTATTGGTTTCAAAGGGGTATTGTAACACTATATTTGTTACTGGTGCACGCACATTAACAACAAGAATAAACTTTTATTGATGAAGTTTATCAACTGACACACCTTTAAGATTTACAAATATATTTCACTGCTGTACACTTTGAACTTTGAGGACAATTTTTATTTCAAGTCAGATTTAAAGGGTATTTTCAACTTGAAGGTAGGCAATTTGACTTGGAAGACCATTTCTGCAGTAATTATGACTTTATAGCCGATCAGAAAGCCATTTTAGGTTAGCTCAGTGCCTAAAATATTTCCTATGCTGTATTGCAATGAAATTGGTAATATATATGTAAGCTGGACTTCATAAGAAGACCTCCAATTTACTATACCACAGAGACATATTGCAGGTCAATATTAGCTAATAAATTACCTTAAAGTAGGTATTTCAGGTATCTGGGCTTAGTAGTCGATTTTCAGTCCAGTTTAGGGCACACTTCGACCTAAAAATTACCAACTCTGGAATTGAAACACAAAAGTATATTCAAGTACATTTTATGAGTAAAATGAAACCAATTTTTTCCCAATTTAGTTACTTGTATGTAACTGACTTTGGAGTAATTTTAATAGTCAAAAATAAGCTAGTTCGGAGCCGCATTTCCAAATTTGTAGTCATTATGACAATTAAGGCAACATTTTGGTTAGTTATTACTAAATTACAACTTGGTTAGGTTATTTGGACTCGAGTGCTGGTTAACATGCCTTAATTTGTCGCTTGGGAAACACCCTATAATCAGCGTATACAATGTTTTCTTGTATCTTGTATAATAATAATTATATTGGGCTTTACCGTGGAAATGTGTCACCTTGTATATATGCAAACACATAAAAACTGCAAGGAAACCCGGATATGGATTCTAGGGTACCTAGTTTGCGCTCATTTATAGAAATCTTTTTAAAATTCAAAAATCGCGGTCTTCTCATTAACGATTTTTTTATACTAAAATTCGCTGAAAGTTATGCTGTTAAACCGTAAACTTAACCAAACCTACAGCCAAAGCATTAACTTAACGAAACTTACAGCCAAGGCATTAGAGAAAGAGTATTTGAAATGAATTTTCTGTAAACATTTTAGTAAAATGCTGGACAATGACGATTGAAGCTGAAACTTAAGGGTTTGCAGAACACTTCTTGCGAAATTTTCTTTACATAAGTCATATTTGTTTACGGGTCTTTGCCTAAATTCTGCGAATTTTGACGATTCAAATCGCAATTTTGGCGTTTTGAGGAAAACCCCAAATGTTTTCTCTTTAAATGCCTATAACTTTTAGTCTTTTGACTTACAGACCTAAATTTGGTACGTGGCTCACTATTTATAAAACAACCACGCGTAATAAATTTGGTTGCCCTTACTTTATTACCTCCGGAGATATAATTTGTTACTGAAAGAAAACACAAAAATTTCCGGTGAAACCTGTGCCGCTAAGTGAAGATTGGAACCTGAGATGAGCACTGATAAGTACACTTGGAGAACCTAAATCACCACAACATATTTTAAAAGACCTGACGATCGTTTCACTAACCAAGTTAGTGTCATCAGAGAATGAAAGATTCAAGAATTTTAAATAGCATTTTTTTAGCCTGCCTTTTCAAAAATCTATCACAACATGGTTTTTGTTGTTACGGAAATAAGAAAAAAATATTGGTTACCTGTAACTTGCAAAAAAAAGTTAATCTAGTTAGGCTCTGATTCACTATTACGTCCAAATCTTCACTCGTGGATACAAATCGCAAAGGGTGGTGATAACAACCCTTATATTTTAAATAGGAAACATCGGTCGAGTGTTACATCATTTGAAAGCTCTTTCGTTTCTGAGTTCAACACACAATTTTTTTTGTAAGTTATGTTAACTCGTTTAAAATTATTCACCGTTGGAATTGCAAGAACGTATTTCGTTCATTGTGATAAGAAATGCACTAATTAGTAAATTTTTCGTTAAAAAAAACACAAAAAACAAAACCAAACGTTCAAAAATGTTTATTCAGTTAAGCAAGTGTTTAAATTGTTGACCACCAGCTTCCATACAAAAGTACAAATTTTGTTCAAAACGAGCTCTGACATTCTGGATCATTTGTGGAGTTATTAGACAGCACTCTTCAAGAGACTCCGGTTCTGTTGCGAAAATTTGACTCTTTAAATGGCCCCATAGAAAGAAGTCTAAAGGAGTTAAATCCGGTGATCTAGGGGGCCACTCAAAAGCACTTCTACGCCCAATCCATTGCTTTGGAAACTCTCGTTAAAAAACTCCCTAACACGTTGTGAAAAATGCGGAGGAATTCTATCTTGTTGAAACACCAATTGATTTTCTTGATAGCGATCATCATTTTCAACAATGTCAATTAGTAGAGGGTAAACGATATCTTCTAGTAACTCAAAATTCGTTTCGCCACTCAAATTGCCATCTAGAAAAATTGGTCCGATTAAACGGTCTCCAAAAATGCCAGTCCAGACATTCAATTTCTGTGGAGTTTGAGTGTGGACTTCGTGAAAACTTCTTGGATTATTACCTGCCCAATAACGACAATTATGACGATTGGCTGTAGAGTTTAATAAAAACGCACACTCGTCTGAAAAACAGATATTGAACAGAAAGATCCCTTTATCAGCTATTCGTGCAGTCATAACTTCAGAAAACTCCAGCCGCCGATCAAAATGATCTTCATTCAGTTGTTGTACAATATGAATTTTAACGGGTGAAATTTATGATCCTTCAATATTCGCTGAATAGTTCTTCTTTTGATGTTTGAAACAGTGGCCAATTTTGTCGTGCTCAAAGTTGGGTCTGCAGCAATTTGTCCTAAAACTTCAATCTCAGTAGTCTCATTTCTAACCGAAAATTCACGTTTAGAATCCCGTTTTTTGTTGGCTACTGGTTAACCACTTTGTCGAAACTTTGCAACTAACTCCAAAATGTATTTTCTATTAACATGTCTGTTCGGATGTCGTTCATTAAACAAATTTGCGGTATGGTTGGCACAGTCATCGTTTTTGAAAAAAAGAGTAATTAGTTGAACTCTTCCTTCTACAGAATACACCATTGTGAAATTAATTTTCGTTAGTACTATCAAGTATCAAACCGACCGATAAACTGAAATAATAAACCGCATTTCTCTCATTCCGATAAGAAATGTTCTGATAGTCAATTTTTTGTTTACCAACCAATAAAACATTGACTATCAGTACATTTCTTATCGGAATGAATGAAATGCGTTTTTGCATTTTCAACTGTGAATAACTTTCAAACGAGTTAATAAAACTTCCAAAAACATTAGCGTGCTGAATTCATAAAAGAAAGAGCTTTCAAGTGATGTAACACTCGACTCATGCTCCAGATTTAAAATATAAGGGTTGATGTGACAAAGTTGAGTTTTATGTCAAAACATGTCCCCCTCAATATTAAAATTGATGTGTTTCAGCGTTTCTTAAAAAAATTTCTTTGGACGCAAATTGGTCTGTTTCGTTTTCAATGCGCCAACCTATATATATATATATATATATATATATATATATATATATATATATATATATATATATATATATATATATATATATATATATATATATATATATAATAGAATACATAGAAAATAGAAACTTCTGCAAATAATCGCCAGCTGGGACCTCTCAAACCGGTCTCTCAGGTTCATTTAAATTTAAAGAATTAGTAAGTATGATATACTTCACTATTAATGTACAATTATTATGAAAATTCACTACTATAGTGCACTTGCTGCGTCCAGAACATTTTTTTGACTTCTATTCAGTTTTTAATTATTAGTTCTTTGTTGTAAAATAGTTGTTCGCATATTCGATACCATAACGCACAAGCCTTGCCCGTACTTTTTGAATGCCTTGTCTCAAACATCTTACGCTATCTAAAATCAACAAAAAGTTAAACAGTATAGAAAGCCGAACATAAAACAAATTAAAACTGAGTTAAATGTAACAATTTCCATACCTTATACATACCATCAAGTGTATCATTTCACTCTCGTGTAAACCGTTATGAAAGAGACTACGCCTTGGGGTAATATTACTCCAATAAGAGTTTCACCTGTAAGATAGAAGTAGAGCGCAATTATATGGATTGTTATTTTGGTAGCAGCCGAACTATCTGATCAATTACACACTCTATCGAACTGTATTGTCAAGAGTTTTGATTAGTACAATAGAAAGAGGTAATCATGTAAATGGTTTGAACGAGCGTTTCCTGAATAAATTGTGACATGTGTGAGATGTTGCCCAAATCATATCTGCTTTTAATGCTGGCCGCCTCAAGGCTCCAACCAGAAATTCGTGTTTATTATTCAATCAAATTGATAGATGACTTGGTATTGAAAAATGGTTTGCGCGATCTCTTATATTGCACATGGCCAGCGGTTTCCAAACGTTACAATGTCCATTTTCCACAACTAGGAAAGTTGCTTGTCGATTAAATGACCAAATCCCTAAAAAATACCAGGTTTAGAGCAAATTGATTTTTTTAAACGAGAAATAACAAGGTCTGGACGCAGAGAATTCGTTGTGGTAATCAATTTTTATAAAAAATGTTTTTAATGGTAAATATTAATGGAAACCTTTATAACTTTATAACTTTAATGCAATTTGTAATACAAGTTTCTCTTAAAGACACTTGCACTATATATATATATATATATATATATATATATATATATATATATATATATATATATATATATATATATATATATATATATATATATATATATATATATATAGATATAGATATATAGCAGAATTTAATTTTTTGGCTTCATAGAAAATTGAGGTTTGGTCATTTGTCGCAAAAGGAGTTAGAACAAAAGATTTTTTTGATAATAAAGAGATATCGATGGTAACACTTTCGAAGGAATTTTTTAAATGTGCGCTTACTAGAACCTCTAAAATCGATCTTTAAGGTCTGTGTAAGTTTAAAATATTAATTTTAGTATTATTATTTCTGAACGCCATAACGTCTGGGTTTGACATGCTTAAAGGAACGTAAAGGCTTTTACTACCAGACAAACTGATTTATTCTTAAAACCCGACGCGTTTCAATACATTATCATGCCATCTTCAGGGGTTTAGACCTAGAATGTAAAAAGGTGGTTGTCAGAAAACTATGTTTCTGGTAGGTGTACCATGCGAGTGACTAACACTGCAACTACAGAAAGAATACAAAGTCCAGCAAAGCTAAATGTCAAATACAGAGTAACCCTAACGGCCACGCAATATCTAAACTGACATTAGTGTCAGGAGTTATAAAACATCTCTATAAAAATGTACAATTTAAGATTTAAAAACTTAAAACTGGACTAGGGTCACACAAATATGAACAACACTCTTATGGAGTCACAAGCAGTAAGTTAAATTCAAACTAGTCAATTAAATAAAAAGCTATAGACAAGCACAAACATAAAAGCAAAACAGGCTGCACAGCCGAGCAGAACTTCCCGAGAACATCTGAACATGTGAAATTCAGAAAGAAAAGAAGGACATGGATGCCACATTTAGGTTAATACTTACAAATTTCCTGTCTCGATTACAGAAAGAGGCTATATGAAATCAAAGTTTGGCTTTTCATCTATTGTCTTCAGGATACCAAACAGAAGCTGCGTAAAACAAGAAGGCAGGAACATCACAAGACTTGAAGAAATCAGAGGATGAATGCAAAGACGCTTATTTTTTAGCTTAATTTTATCAAACTAACAGAATGGAGTCCCATGGATCTCTAGATATTTAAATTAAAAATGCAAACTGAATGTGACAAGTGACAAGTGACATGACAACCAAAAGTGGCATGTGAACTACGGCTGGCGGAGAAAATGTCAACCAAAGAAACAACCGATCTTTGCTCTATGGCTGTAATCGATCACACGTCATTCGGGGCACTATCATTGAAAGTTCCATTAAATGAAAATCTATTCACTCAGGTTTTTCTGTATGTCAAAAGAAGGTTATTCTTGAACTTGGTACCAAAAGAAACACTTTAATTATATGGAGCTAGAGCACTACCATTGAAAGTTTATTCAATAAGGTTTCTGTAAATGGAAGGAAAGTTCATGCTGCTGGTGTTTGAAACATTAATAACATTATTATTTGAGCCATTTATGTACTTGTAGATCTCCATTTCCTCCAGGACAAACTGTTTCGTGCCAAAACTAGATGGGTGAAGGATTCTAGCATCGTTCTCCTTGTCAAAGTTGTGGCCGCTATCTCTGAGGTGGCAACCGAAGTCAGAAGTGGTGTTATCGACTGTATTTCTGCTTCTAAGATGTTCAGAGACATTGGTACATCTAGTTCCCTTCCTGTTCTTCCTATATAAACAGTGTTATATTGGGGGTCCCCACAAGTGAGACAATATACCCCCGACTTCTTGAGGTGAGAAATAGGATCCTTATTATGAACCAGAACTTTCTTAACAGTATCTCTTGACCTGTATGCGAACTTGGTATTGTCTCTCTTTAAGACACGAGAGACTACAGCAGTGATTGGGCCACAGTATGTAAGAGGAAAATATGAGGGACTCTCTGGTTGGGCTGGCTAGAGATTGGAACTTGTCTCTCTCTCAAGAGCTGACGCAACTTTTTCCTTATCAGTCTGTATATTAAGTCGACAGGGTATTCGTTATTTACTGCTAGCTGTTTAATAACATTGTGCACGTTATCAAAGTTCGTCCCCGACAGTGGGACTCGAAACAGTCTATCAATTAGATATTTTACCGACGCCAATTTGTGGGACATATGGTGGCAAGATCTATATGGGATTAGGTGGTCTGTTTATGTTGGTTTTCTATATATGTCAAATTAAATTGAGTTGTCTTTTCTTGTTCACTTCAGATCCAGAAAACTGATGGACATGTTCTCTTCAAGTTCCATGGTGAAGTTAATATTGACATGTAGATCGTTCAACCAACTGAGAAACAGGTAAAACTGCTCTAAGGTACCTGACCACAACACCAACACGTCATCCACATACCGTGTCCAGGACAAAATGAAGTCATATAGATTAAAATTATTGAAAACAAGTTCTTTCTCAAAGCACGCCATGAAAACCTCTGCGCACAAGGGAGGCAGTGGGTTACCCATTGGAAAACCGTCTTTAAAGGAAAAGAAATTCTGTGCCAAACATACCTTGACTAGGGCGTTCAGCGCTCCCTGTAGTTCACGATTGAGTGAAGACGAGCAAGGAGATTTCTCAATAGAACAAGTGTCTGATTGTCCGGGACACTAGTAAACAAATTGGAAACGTCGAAAGACACTAAGATCGTACTACCATCCAACGGTACTCCTCGAAGCCTCTCTGCTAATGTGACTGAGTTCTTTATCGAGTAAGGGGACCCTAAATCCACTCTAAACATCAGGAAAGACGAAAGGAAACCAGACAACTTGTACGTGAGACAATCCACGAACGAAACGACTGGTCTAACGGGACAACCTTCTTTGTGTATTTTTGGTAAACCATACAGACGGAGAACAATATGATTTATTGGATATAAATGTTCTCTGCACACAAGGGAGACAGTGGGTTACTTATTGGAAGACCGTATTTTTGGACATAAATTCTGTCATTAAAGGAAAAGAAATTCTGTGCCAAACATACCTTGACTAGGGCGTTGAGCGCCCCCTGTACTTTACGATTAAGTGAAGACAAAGCAAGGATATTTCTCAATAGAAGAAGTGTCTGATTGTCCGGGACACTGGTAAACACATTGGAAACGTCGAAAGACACTAATATCGTACTACCATCCACCGGTACTCATTCAAGCCTCTCAACTAATGTGACTGAGTTCTTTATCGAGTAAGGGGACCCTAAATTCACGCTACACATTAGGAAAGACTAAAGGAAATCAGACAACTTGTACGTGAGACAACCCACGAATGAAACGACTGGTCTAATGGGACAACCTTCTTTGTTTATTTTTGGTAAACCATACAGACGGGGAACAATGTGATTTATTTGATATAAATGTTGATATTAATTTTAGTAATATGCCGTATAATTCTTATGAAAATGCACTATTATAACTCACTTTCTGCGTCCCGAAGTTTTAATTCTGCATTTTTTTAGCTAATACTAGTATATACAGGATGTTGCATAAATGAAATAGCACCTCAACGTCACCATTTTAAATAGAACACCTGTACATTATTGTATTTTGGGATTCCTTCAAAAGTTCTAGATATGTTTGTTGTGTGATGTCCGATACTCATATTCATCTGTTTATAAATTATTAACAATAATTGTCAATTGTTTGTCGTCATGAGTTACATCCCTATAAATTTATAAGGCTACAAGAACTACACCCCGAAGACTACGTACGTAGGATCAACTTTTGCGAAGAATTTTTGGTAAAAATTCATGAAGATCGTATTTTTTACGAAAACTTCATCTGGACAGACGAAGCAAAATTTTGTCAACAAGGGATAATTAATAGAAAAAAATCAGCATTCTTGGGCTGACGAAAATGAAAACGGTGCACACATTGAGCATTTGTATTGAAATGATTATTTTGTTAATATGCCCATTTGTTGTTATTTTGTTGTAACTGTTTGTTATTGTAATAAGGTTGTGGAAGAAAAATTTAACCAAGACGATTGTTTCCAAAGCCGCTGAGGGAAACATAATATTTCTGTAAAACATGCCAATAACTCAAAAACGACTGCAGATAAGCAGGCGTAATGTTAATAAAAGTTGCTCTTAAATTTAATTTCACATTCATTTCTGGCATCAGAAATGGCAGTTTCTGTTTGAAGAAAAAAGCTTTTGACATTTTTTACTTGCAAACTTTGAAAACTCGCAGTAGGGGCATGAAACTAAACAAAAGTATCGGCAATAATGCAAAATATTTTCCAAACCTTTGTGAACCGAATAAAAAAAAGCAACTATTTATTTTCAACGGTTCAGCCGTTATGAGTTTCTTAATGGCCCCTGCAACTTCAATTTTTTGTGAAAAATGTGACATATGTCAAAAACTACTGTGTTGACTACTGGAACGTTTTGAACTCAGAATTCAATGTAGAATCGAGGCATGGATGGGATTTTTTAATGGGGTATTCCCATTAAAAAAAAACAAAGTTGGCGCCGATTTTCGGTATTTCCGGAAGCGCTGCCATTTTGTAAATATTTCATTTAGACTTGCAGCAGTCGATTCTGGCCGGCTGTCAAATTTCATAATAATACGATGTCGGGAAATCAAAAAATGTCTAACGAACGGGCTACGTGAATCAGCCTATATATATATATATATATATATATATATATATATATATATATATATATATATATATATATATATATATATATATATATATATGTATATATATATATACATATAAAAATTAAAACTTACTCCAGATATGTGTTCTAGGGGGGAAGAATGTTGTCAAAATTCTAAAGTCGCTATGTCCTCATTGGTGAACTTTTTCTACGAAAACTCACTAAAAATAGAACAATAAATAAAATTTAAGAGAGCATTTTTGTTGCATACTGCCCTAATAATTATTATTATTAATGCATGCCTGAGGTGTACATTTTGAACTGCTTCGGTCTTTCAACGCCCGCGGGCCTATAAATTATACAAATACATAATTGAAAAATTCTTGTTCGCTAAAGAAGTGTTCGAAAGTCGATTTGCTTATTTGTACATAACCGTTTAATTAACAGGAAAATTAATACAATAATCACGCTAAATATATATCTAATTTGAATTATTGTGATACAGCGAGGGAGAGATTACATTCTATTCACCATATTTCAACGACTGCTGATTGCATTCAAATTAATTATCAGCTATGCTTAATATGTATTAACATTTAGAAAGCTTTTCTGGTTTATGTATTTGACTAATGTATTCCTAATATGATTTTGTGCATTTCAAGTATAAGCACTTTAAATAAAAAGTGCTGCAACCTTAATCAAAGCTTCCACATTGCTTGGATATAATTTTCTCTCCCAGAAATACATTACCAGGTAACGAATATAGGGCCCGTTACTTAACCACAAAGAAAATATTCATATTTGTTGTACGCATAAACTTCTGAAACGATATCTTACTCGATTTTTAATAGTAAATTGTCAGTTTCTCCAATCAACCCACTATTTCTTCCCCTTTTTTCTGAAGCGTTCTTACTGACAAATAATCCACACTATCAGGTTGTTTACTGCTACCTGTGTACCAAATTTGTTGTCGATTGCTTAATTACAAAACTATTTCATATTTCAACCCCTACTTGAATTTTATGAAAAATATGAAGTTGACCATGAAAATTTTATTGACGGCTGCTTACCGTTCTTCTGCTACTGGTGCGGCTATATAATGAAGAACTACAAAAGTATTTGCAAACAGTTAAAATGAGGTGTCAGATACATTTATTTTTGGGTGACCTTAATTTGGATATATTGTCAAATGATGGGAATGTCCATCACTACCTGGATATTTTTTCTTCGGGGGGCTACCTATCATTGATTGATGAGGCGACAAGGAGCTGCAGAGACTCGAATACCTGAATCGATCACATGTTTATAAAATCAAATATTGGTCAGATGGAATATGTGCCAGTTGTATTAAAGTCAGGTATAACGGATCATTTCTCAACGATATTGCAAATACAATTTCCTGTGTATGACTCGGAGGGTGACGAAATGAATTATAAGTATCACTTGGATGTTGAGCGATTGAAGAGAAGATTGCGGTATCAAAGCTGGACACATGTTTATAACTGTGGGGATACCGAGGAAGCAGCTGAGATTTTCATGGAAAGTTTTCAAAAGATCATCGCTGAGTCCACAAGACGATATATACCCACAAAAAAAGGGAAAACAGAGTGGATTACCAGTGGTATAATACGATCGGTACAAACAAAGCACAGATTGTATAGGGAAGTGCAAAGGTATCCTGACAATGCTGAGTTGTTTGATGAGTATAAAAGATACCGAAATAAACTCAACGATTTAATTAGGACAACCAAGAGGAAATTCTATGGAGATTTGATAAGCCAGACAGGAAACAGCTACAAATGTTTATGGACAACAATTAACATAATGAATAATGGACACAGAAACAAGAACATAGCGAGCATAAAAACCAAGGAAGGCAGGCTCCTGCAAGATCATCTTAGTGTGGCGGACTATTTTAATGATTACTTTTCCTCAATTGGTAAAAACCTTGCTAAAAGCATCAAGAGCTCTAGACATTTTAAAGACACACGGTTTTCACTTTCGATGGCTCTGTTTTCCACAGATGAATATGAGGTTAAAAGTATGATACTGCGCCTAAAGGACAAGAGAGCTCCTGGGCATGATGGTATACGCTCAGAGGTCCTTAAACAGGTTGTGGATCTAATCCTGACCCCACTTGTCTTTATATATAATAGATGTATTGAGGAGGCAACGTTTTCAAGGATTTTCAAATTCGGAGTTGTGAAACCCTTTTATAAAGGCGAAGATTGCCTAGATGTGACGAATTATAGGTCGATTTCTTTGATTTCCAATGCTGCAAAGGTTTTGGAGATGATACTGAAATAACGACTAAACAGTTACCTGCGGAAATATAATCTCTTGTCTGATCAACAATATAGTTTTTGTGAAAAAAAAATCAACTCAGGATGCTGTAAATGATCTAACCTCCAGCATATATTATAGTCTTGAAAGATATAATCATCCGCTATTATGCGTTTTTATAGATTTAAAAAAAGCTTTTGACACTGCCAGCCATGTGAAACTGCTGGAGGTTCTGGAAAGTATTGGCGTAAGAGGTAAACAACATAAATTGTTTAAGAGCTATATGACTGACAGATTTCAAGTAGTCAAGATAAAAGAGACAGTGAGTAGTTCTCAAAGAGTGGAGTTCGGCGTCCCTCAGGGAACAATTTTGGGTCCCTTGATTTTTAATATATATATATTAATGACCTCTTTAAATTGCACTGTATGGGCAAAGTGGTAGGGTACGCGGATGATACTGCTATTTTCTTTACGGCAGACAGTTGGTGTTCCCTAAATAAACTAGTTGAGAGGGATCTTGAGGTGATTATGGCATAGTTTTCTGATAGATGGTTGACCGTGAACCTTTCAAAAACCGTCTTTGTCCCTTTCTCATCTAATGTCCGCTGTTTTCCCTCTTATGATGCAATCAGTGTTGGTAGTGATTTGGCAATACGAAGTATCATATCTGGGACTAAATATAGATTGCCATATGAGATGGGATTTCCATATTCAAAAAATGGTTAAAAAACTTAGGGTATTGCTGTACAAATTGAGATTCATTAAGGAAATGTTGGATAATAAATATATACGTATTGTATATCATGCATTGGTTGAGAGTGTTCTACGTTACGGAATACTAGCCTGGGGCGGTGCGTCTGAGTCCCATCTCAGATTCCTGCAAAGTACCCAAAACCGTATTGTTAGGGTGATACATGGTAAGGATTATGCTTACCCTAGTAATCGTCTATACAAGGACACTTGCTTGATGGATATTAGGGAGCTTTTTTACTTTACCGTTGCAAACACTCAGGCATGCTCAGCGGCAGTCTTACAATAATAGACCATTCACATTTTACTAGACATAGCACAAACTCGTTTAAAACGCAAAAGGTGAGGAAGGCAGTTGCGCAGAGATCGTTTGCTTACCTATGTGTAAGAGTTTATAGTTCGGTGCCTCCTTAAATAAGAGAACACACTACTTTGAATTTATTTAAGAAACGATTAAAGAGCTGAATTTTTCATACCCCTAGAAGTGTCATTCTCTCTTTGTTTAGAAGAAATTGACAACAGGGGGACAAGTGCGCGCTGGTTCCTGCATGAGTCGGTGATTTTGTGTGTGTGCGGGCGTGTATGCGCCTGGGGGTGTGTGTGGTTGGTCGCGTAAGTGTCGGTGTTTCTTTATTTCTTTGTTTTTTTTTTTTTTGAGTGGAGATGGAACAGTGTGTTTGAACTGGGGACGGGCAGGTCGGAGTGGATATCAGTATTGAGGCATGTATACTGTGATTGGAGACTGGAAACTTTGTTTTTTAGATGTTGGTATTTTAGAGTGTATATATGTTTTTTGTTTTTGTGTAGCAGATGCGTTATGATGTTTTAATCGGTGACTTTTTTGGAGGGAAGCATGTGGTGGAAATGGCGAAATTTTTGTGTTTTTTCTGTAGTTTTATTTTCTCTATACTTTATATTTATTTTTTGGTTAAATTGTGCATTATTGTATTTAACTATACTGCCAACAAGTCTTTGACTTAGGCAGTTTTTTTCTCTACATTTATTGGGGGACACTTTTTTTGTGTGTGAATTTTTCATTATTGCATGTTTATTTGTATTTTTTCGTATGGAGGCAAACCTTCTCAATAAATGTGTACTATTATTATTATATTATTATAAACTCATCGTGAAGATCAAATCCAAGGTTACCATCAGAAAGCCGGTGGAACATTATTGTCTGAACTTTTTTTTTGCGTCTTGAACTTTTAGAGTTATTCTGCTATTCGGTCACTTTTGTGACACTACACAAGTGATAAATTCAAGCAATTACTCCAATTAATTTAAATGTGAATTTATCATTAAAAATAAGAGAATGGACTAAACTATACCTCCACTTAATAATCTAATGTAATATTCCATCGAAACTAAATTCATATTCACCCCCTCACATTGTACCCCTAATTTAATTTCATCAGAAAATATTAGACAAGTGATGAACGTTTTCTAATACAGAAACCCTGGACCGTTATATGACTATATTGAGTCTTAACAAAAAAATATCAATTTTCACCAAATCACTCCTCATTTATCGCTTACCACCAGGAGCGACAGAGAAAAAAATCGTTCCGAAATAATGTCCCCTATGTTTTGGCAAAAAAAAAATCGAAATTTCTGTCACCGATATATCACCCCAACACATTCAACCCCTAATTTAATTTCAGCACAGAATACCAGGTGTTTCTAATAAACACACAAGCGAAGACGCTCAAGGTCAACGCAAGGTCAACTTCATATTTTCCATGAAATTAAATCATGTAAATGGAAAATATTAAACTGTTTTCTAATTATGCAATCTACATCAAATTTGGTCCACAGGTAACTGTTCACAACCCGATACTGTGCTTTAGAAGAAAGGCAATAAATAGTGGGTTGCTTCGGGAAAGTGACACTTTACTATTAAAACTAGAGTAATATATCGTTTTAGAAGTTAATGGGTACAGGAATTTGAATATATATATATATATATATATATATATATATATATATATATATATATATATATATATATATATATATATATATATATATATATATATATATATATATATATATATCTATCAACAACACACCACGAGGGCTCACTGCCTAAATACTATCGTACCGTGGGTGTCGACAAGGAGGCAAGAGGCAATTTGTTAATTCTGGACTTGAAGGTTCTGGGGAGAAGGAAAAACATGTGCCGGCAAGGACTTACACAACTTGGAAGTCCTCGGGACAAAAGAGAGGGCATAACAAGATGTTCTATGTCTGGTGACCTGGAGAGTAAAAGGGTGCATTCGCTCTGTTCCTCTGGTAGATCTGTTGGGGCAGCAGGTGGAGGAACTATGAAGCAAGCTCATTTGAGCAGTGCCCGTGCAGATATCTATAAAAAAGAGAGAGAGGTCACCAACGGCACGTGTGGGCAAGTTATGGCAGCCTTTGGGTGAGGGTGGAGTTACCGATGAGACGCATAGCTCTCTTATGAATGGAGTCCAGGATAGCGAGTGTAGAAGCAGCAGCGGCATTCCAGATGTGGGAGCATTATTCGAGGTTTGGCCTTATTTGTGAAGTATATAAGGTATAGAAATTAGCTGGTGAAAAGTATTTGCGAGCCCGAAAGAGACAACCTAATTTTTTAGCAGCCGCTTCTGCAATTGATGTGAAATGTTGGTGCCAATTGAGATTTCAATCCACAGAAATGCCAACAAGCCAAAAGGACTCATTACATTAAATAACTTGGTTGTTCATTGTGATGGGTCTAAGGCTGGTGTATCACTTATGAGATAGCAAGCAAGACTGAGATTTGGTGGAGTTGAATTGTACAAGATTTCTACTTACTCAGTCTAATATTTTTTGGAGATTCACAGAGACAGAACACCCCATGAGCCTGCGATTCTGATCTAATTGGGCTAAAGAGACAGGCTTGGAATGTTGTATATTTGAGTGGAGGGTGCTGTCGTCCGCGTAACTGTAAACTGGGTTAGATGTGGTAGAGAGGAGGTCATTGATGTGAAAAAGAAATAAAGTAGGGGCTAAAGCTGAACCTTGAGGGACTGCTGCATTAATTGGATACAGTTTAGAGGAGTGGCCATCCACGACAATATAAATGCTTCGGTTGGAGAGAAAATTTGCTGTCCAGGTACAGAGTTTTGGTGGTAGGCCATAGGCCAAAAGTTTATTAAGCAGCGCTGCGTGCCAGATCTGGTCGAATGCTTTAGATATGTTTAGAGCGACAATTTGGGATTCACCGTGTAGTTAGTTCCATAGACTTGTTCCAAGAATGGGTGACAAAGGAAATGAGGTCGCAGTTGATCTGCGCCGACGGAATCTATACTGCCTGTCGTGGATTAGACTGTGTTTTTCAAGAAATTTTAGCCATTCGGTGTTTATATACTTTTCCATCACTTCAGAGACGACTGAAGGGAGAGAAATAGGCCTGTAGTTGCTAGAAAGTGCTTCGGAGCCTTTCTTGAGGACAAGTTGTACTCGAGCAGTTTTCCAGTTACTAGGAAATATGCCTTTATTGTAAGATGTTTGAAACAGACGAGTAGGGACAGGAGCAAGTTCTGGTGCGCATTTTTTGAGAACAATTGCTGGGATCTCGTCAAGGCCAGAGGCTTCCCTGGTATTAAGAGAAGAGAGCATGTTTCGTACTTTTTTAGTTTTGAAAATGATATCCGTCATTTTATGCGCGACATTGGGGACTGTTGATGGCTGAGCATTTGGAGGTGACTTGAGAGTAGAATTGTCGGCCAACAACGAGGCAAAATGTTCAGCCTTGCCCGGGGCGGTAGAAACAATTTCATCCCCTGAAACCAGAGGTGGGAACGTGCTCTTGCAGAAACTATTCCCAATAGATTTAGCAAGAATCCAGAAGGGTTTTCTGCCGTTGGTGCTTGAGAGGACTTTGTATTTGATGTCGTTATTAAACCAGTTTTTTTGCCTCAGAAAGAATGCGGACATAGCGGTTTCTTGCGTCGTTAAATGCTTGACGGTTTTCTGGATTGGGATTGTGTAGAAGCGTTTTGTGAGTTTTGGCCTTGTCTGGCCTTGTCACAGGGTTTAGCGAACCAGGGCTTTTGAGCGGCTGAAGGTTTTTCATTCCAACTCAACTCTTCATTTGAGACCTACGTAGAAATTGAAAAATATTTTTAATAGAATGATCTCAGTCGTTGTTTAAGTGCCACTAAATGTGAATTTTACTAGCTGGATTTACTGAAAACTTTGATTTTGGTTCATATCACATTGATCAACTTTTGAGCATTTAATTCGGATAACACGTTTTACAATCTTGAAGAATTCCATGTTGCTATGTTGCTAGTGATACAGAAAACTGTATTAAATTAGTTCAAGGATGTAATATCTAGCTGTATAAGAATAGTAATTACAAATATGAGCAACGTTTTGGTCATTCCATATTAACGGATGTCATAAAATTTGTGTAAAGAGCGTTTAGAAGAAAATCCAGCGATCATTTAAATTGATTTACCGTACACAAATAGAAGACATATATCAAAGGAGAATGCCATATGCCTATTTATTCTCAACAGGCTCATTTATATGCCATATATCAGCCTGTTCGACTCAAGTATGATCTAATATAATGGAAAGTCTGATTACCATTGCACTTATTTATTATAAGGTTGATTAAAACTTCAGTTTTTATGTCTTTCATAGAATAGCTATATTGTCACTATGCTTTCTTGGATATCTAATGTCAAAGTCTTATTTAATTAGAATCTTCGTATTAAAATCTGTAGGTAATAATCGGTAATTAATCAACTGACTAATTTGTATCTCCTAATCAATGTCAAGAGTAACTAGGTGATTCAGTAAAGTCCGCTTTCAAAGCGATTAGCATTTATATGCAAATTTTTGTAGAGAAAATTCGCTAAAAATGAGATCGCGACCTCTAGATTTCTAATTTTTAGTGAATTTTCTTTAAAAAAATTTACTTATAAGGAGATCTGTGTTCACCTTTCTTTTGCAAATGGTTTAGTACAAGTTCGTTAGCCAGGAAAATCGGACTACTTTTTCCTGGAAAATATTGGGTTTTCTTTGCGCAAATTGACGCATTTAGTGAGGGTTTCAATTATTTTATTCGTAAAAAAAATCGAGATACAGGATACAGGACGCTCTCAAATTACCTAGCGAATCTTTGTGAAAAAATAATGTGAATTATCATGAAACGCATTGCTTGCAAATGCGCATGTAATTTTTGTTTTGTTTTGAGAAAAAGCCTTATGTGAATAATTTTATCTTGGCTGGTGTAGTTTTGGTGTAAATTACGTGGATAGGTTCGTTGGCCAGGAAAGTCAGGCTAGTTTTTTCGGAAGATGTTAAATTTATGCTCGGAAAGTTTTTGTACTTTTCATACAAAAAGTTACTTTGATAAAATACGGTACACTGTTTCTACCATAAAGGTTACACTAGTTACTAAATTTCATGTCCTTCTTTAAAAAAAACATACGTAACATTTAAAACAGTTCTATGAAAATTCGCTACGATAACGCACTTGCTGCTCCCAGACTTTAGTGAATTTTATTAAAATATTAGCAGAAAATTCATTTCAAATAAACACTTTCTCTGACGCTTTGGCAGTAGTTTTAGTTTATGGTTTAATAGTCTGTAATTTTTAGCCAATTATCGTAGAAAAATGCTCCATATATCCGTTACAAGATGCAGGAAACCTTTCTGGACTCGTGCTAAATCTATTGGGAATAATCTCTGCAAGAGCACGTTCCCACCTCTTGTTCTGCGGATAAAATTGTTTCTACCGCCCTGGGCAAGGCTCAACTTTTGGCCTCGTTTTTCGCCGGCAATACCACTTCCAAATGTTCAACCTCCAACCGTCCCAAATGTCGCGCATAAAATGACGGATATCATTTTCAAAACTAAAATGGTACAAAAGGTGCTCTCTTCTCTTAATACCAGGAAAGCCTCTGGCCTTGACGACGTCCCAGCAATTGTTCTCACAAGAGATACACCAGCCCTAGACTCATCATAATGAACAACCAAGTTATTTAAAGCAATGAGTCCTTTTCACTTGTTGGCACTTCTGTGGATGGAAATCTTAATTGGCACCAACATGTCACATCAATTGCAGAAGCGGCTGCTAAGAAATTAGGTTTTCTCTTCCGGGCTCGGAAATACTTTTCGCCAGCTAATCTCTATACCTTATATACTTCACAAATAAGGCCAAACCTCGAACACTACTCCCACATCTGGGGTGCCGCTGCCGCTTCGACACTCGCTATCCTGGATTCCATTCAGAAGAGAGCTATACCTCTCATCGGTGACCCTACCCTCACCCAAAGGCTGCCATCCCTTGCCCACTGACGTGCCGTTGGTGACCTCTCTCTCTCTCTCTTTTATAGATATCTGCCCGAGAACTGCTCAGAGGAGCTATCTTCCATAGTTCCTCCACCTGCTGCCTCCAACAGATCCACCAGGGGAACAGAGCGAATGCACCCTTTTACTGTCCAAGTCACCAGACACAGACCATCTTGTTATGACCGCTCTTTTGTACTGAGGACCTCTAAGTTGTGGGACTCCTTGCCGGCACATGTTTTTCCTTCTCCTCCGAACCTTCAAACCTTCAACTCCAGAATTATTGCCTCTTTCCTCCTTGTCGACACCCACGGTACAAAAGTATTTAGGCTGTGAGTCCTCGTGGTGTGTTGTTGAAATAAAAAAATAATAAGAAAATATACAATAAAAATTGTATATGTTAATTATAGGTTGTCTTGAGCTGCATTTTAAAAATAAATTTTACAACAGCGTCGTTAGTGATACATTTTTTTTTAATCGAACACCTCTTATGTATTTTTGCATTTTTCATCTAGATATAATACATCTTTGTGAGAACAGAAATTCGGGACGCGGCAAGTGCGTTATGGTAGCAAATTTGTATAAAACGCTTTTAATTTCAATTATCTAATTTGCTATGAATTTAAGGTTCGTTGGGTAGGAAAGCAGTTTTTGCCTGGAACATATAGAGTTTATTTTCGGAATCCCTTTGTACTTTTTCAAGTCATTTTCATAAAATATGGTACATTGTTTCTGATATAATGTAGGTTATACTGGTAACCAAATTTGATATGAAAAAAAACACATATTTGCTATTAAAAACATTTTTATGAAAATTCACTTCCATAACGCATTTGCTGCGTCCAGACTTTTTTTAAATCATTTATCATGTTTTTTTTTTCGTTGGTATATGGTTCCTTAAATGAAATTTTACCTGTTGGTAATAAAGTTCGGTAGTACTATTAATATCATCATTAATATATTATAAGACAAATTCTTCAGAGACACATCGCAACACAACAAGGTCATACAAATAAGTAGGCACATAAAACGGGAATGTTTTTAAATATAATATATTATTTTATATATTTTTTAATATTTCCCTCAAATTTCTGAGTTAATATAATTTTCTTCTAGTTAATTCCCTCCCCTGTTAATGTTGGCAATAAAACTTAATTTGTAATATACAACTTATTTGGAGTTTCCTCCTTATGTGGCACATAACTTTTCCTGGAATTTAATCTATTATTATCTGGAATATCAATAAACAGATTGCTCCATTAAAAGATTGACATATTTCAAGATAGTTGAGGAATTTTACATCCAGCTGTTTTTTGTTTGCATGTTCATGGTCTACAGAAAAAGTCTGGACGCAGCCAGTGCGTTATGTAAGAGACTTTTCATAAAAATGTTTTTAATAGCAAATGCGAGCAGTCATGGCCTATGTAGTAGAAACAATGTACTATATTTTAACAAAATTACTTATTGTTTGCAAATGTACAAAAATTTTCCGATAATAAACTTAAATGTTGCTTTCCTAGCCAACAAACCTTACGTTAATAGCAAATTGAGTTATTGAAATTTGAAGGATTTAATGAAAATTCGCTACCAAAATGCATATACTGCGTCCAGATTTTTTCTTACAAACATGCATCATATTTCGATGAAAAATGCAAAAATTCATTAACGAATTTGTTCTACGAAAATTAGCTAAAAATTATAGATCGTTAAACTATAAACTTAACTAAACCTACAACGAAAGCATCAACTTAACCAAACCGTCAGCCAAAGTATCAGAGAAAGGGTCTATTTGAAATGAATCTTTTGTAAATATTTTTGTAAAATGAAGGGCAATGACGGTTGAAGCTTAAATTTAAGGGTTCGCAGAACAATCTTCTTGCAATATTTTCTTTTCACAATCCGTATTCGTATCACGTTCTTTGCCTAAACAAAAATTTTCAGGGAAAGCTGGTCCGATTTTCCTGGCTAACGAACTTGTCCAAGCCACTTCCAAAAGGAAGGTACTCACCAAATTTTATCAAGATCATTCCATCATTTTTTGAGATTTCGGTACCATATATATATATATATATATATATATATATATATATATATATATATATATATATATATATATATATATATATATATATATATATATATATAATAAAGTAGCCTTTATTCACATAGTAAATAACACAATACTCAAGTGCACAATTAAAAAGAAAAAAAAAAGAATTAAATACAATAATACATCATACTTAACAAAAACAAAATTCCATGTGCATAATAAAAATAAAAATAATGACCCTTTTTCTGGCGCTTAGGCAGTAGGTATAGAGTTTATCGTTTAATGGTATATAATTTTTGTCGAATTTTTGTAAAAAATCAATGAAGTTCAATATATTAGTTATTACACAAGATACGAAAAAAATTGTATACATTAATTATAGGGTGTCTTGAGCTACATCTTAAAAAATATATTTAGAACCACAGGATGGCCCATATGTCGTTGGTGATACAAATTTTCTTTTTTTTTTTTTAATCGAACACGCCTTATGTTATTGCATTTTTGCATTTTCCATCAAAATAGAATGCGTGTTTGCAAGACAATAAATTCGGGACGCAGCAAGTGCGTTATGGCAGGGAATTTTCTTTAAATTCTTCAAATTTGAATAGCTCAATTTGCTATTAACCCATAAGGTTGACCAAGAAACAAGTTTTGTCAGGAACACTTCAAGTATACTTTCGGAAATTTTTGTACATTTTCAAACAATAAAGTCATTTTGGTGAAACATGGCACATTATTTCTACTATATTGGTTATACTGGTAACCAAATTTGATACCTGCTTTCTTTAAAAAACACATATTTGCTAATAAAAACATTTTAATGAAAATTCACTACCACAACGCACTTGCTGCGTCCAGACTTTTTAATTTGATCGAACCTGTAGCCCCAAAAATAAGAAAGATAACAATATCAAAACGTTTTTTTGCCGTATACCCAAATAGCGTCCCCCTTTGCCTCATAAGCCGAAGGTTACGCGATCGAATCCAGTTCGATAAATGTACGTTTTATTTTGACGTTTGGAGAAACAATGGTGCACAGATTTCATACATTTTGAACAAGACCTCATTTTTGTTTAAAACGCCTAAATAAGTTTGTCGCCTTTGAGTCTGAAATTATAATTTTGTTATTGTTGATATTGAAAAAACCGAATTGATTATGTTGACTAAAACGAAATCATACTGGCGATTAATAAGGAAAAATAACTGTTACGTTTACAATTTGGGAGATACTTTACTTTTAGTGGCTGTTTTGGCACTAATGCTTTTAGTTAGTCCCCGGACAGGGGACAAGACATATCTTGGAAGGTGTGGTTTTTGTGTAAGTTGCTTTAATATACCAGGAAAATCGGACCAGTTTTTTTTGAAAATTTTATGTTTACTTTCGAAAAACATTTCTACTTTTTTAAACAATAAAGTTATTTTAATTTTTTATGAGATATGGTGCATGGTTTCTACTATATATACAGGTTTTACTATATACCAAGTTTGATATGTTTTATTTAAAAAAAAAAGACATATTTGAATTTAAAAGTATCTTTATGAAATTTCACTACCATAACACACTTGCTGCGTCCAGACTTTTAGTCATTCTCCTTGCCACAAACAACAAAATTGTTGTATAATCTCTCAGTAAAACTGTAGGGGTCTCCCTTTTACTTAAAAAATTGTTTCCTTAGTTTCCTCTGTACTAAACGGTTGCCCTCATCGGTTCTTTTGTTTGATGAATGAGGCCAATTTACTCATCAAGGACCTTTTTAGAGCTGCAATTTTTCAAGCAATTTCTCTTCTATTTTCTTTGTGCTGATTCTAATGGATTCCTTATCCATTCTAAATATGAAAGATCTGATTTTTGTTTAAAACGCCTAAATAAGTTTGTCACCGTTGAGTTTAAAATTATAATTTTGTTATTGTTGATATTAAAAAAAAACTTATGGACGCAGCCAGTGCGTTATGGTAGTGAATTTTCATAAAAATGTTTTAAATAGCTAACATGTTTTTTTAAGAAAGCAGGCATCAATCTATATAGTAGAAACAATATACCATGTTTCATCAAAATAACTTTATTGTTTGAAAATGTACAAAAATTTCCGAAAGTAAACTTAAACTGTTCCCGAAACAACTGGTTTCCTGGTCAACCTTATAGGTTAATAGCAAATTGATATTCAAATTTTAAGCATTTAATGAAAATTCGCTACCATAACGCACTTGCTGCGTCCCGAATTTCTTTTATTACAAAGATGTATTATATTTCGATGGAAAATACAAAAATGCAATAACATAGGGGGTGTTCGATTAAAAAATTCGCTACCATAACGCACTTGCTGCGTCCCGAATTTCTTTTCTTACAAATATGTATTATATTTCGATGAAAAATGTAAAAATGCAATAACATAGGGCGTGTTCGATGAAAAAAGAATTGAATCACCAGCGACTTATGGGCCACCCTGTAATTGTGGAAATATTTTTTAAGATGTAGCTTAAAACACCCTATAATTAATGTATACCAATTTTTTTTCGTAACTTGCATAATAACGCCAATATTGAGCTTTAATGATTTTTACGAAAATTTGACAAAAATGATATACCATTAAACGATAAACTCTATAGCCAACACTACTGCCAAAGCATTAAGTTCTGGGAATATTTTAGTAAAATGAAGGACAATGACCATTGAATCTAAAATTTCAGGCTTTGTAAAGCATTCTTGAGACATTTTCTTTCCATAGCTGATATTAATTTCAGGTTCATTGCCTAAATATTACCAATTTTGACGTTTGAAATCGCGACTTTGACGTTTTGAGGAAAACCCAAATTTATTTTTATTTAAATGCCTGTAACTTTTTTACCCTTCGATCTACAGAGTTAAATTTGGGAGGGTCGCCTACCTATGATGATGTGAAGCCGCGTATCAAATTTGGTTGCCCTTACTTTGTTAATTCCGGAGATATAAATTTTTTCAAATGAAAACTCAAAATTTGGCCGGAAAACCTAGTCCGATTTTCCTGACTAACGAAATTATCCAAGCCATTTATAAAAGGAAGGTATGCGCCAACTTTTATAAAAATCAGCAAATTATTTTTTGAGTTATCGGTGTGATACTTATATATATATATATATATATATATATATATATATATATATATATATATATATATATATATATATATAAATTATCGGTGTGATACTTATATATATATATATATATATATATATATATATATATATATATATATATATATATATATATATATAAACATATAAAAATTGAAACTAACCCCGGATATGGGTTCTAGGGGTCTTGGTCCGCGCTCATTTGCAAACAATTATTCAAAATTCAAAAGTCGGGATCTCCCCATTAGTGAATTTTTTCTACAAAAATTCACTAAAACCGGTTTGAGTAGGTTGACTGAAACAAAATCATACTAGCGATTAATAAGGAAAAATAACTGCTACGTTTCTAATTTGGGAGATACTTTACTTTTGTAAATATGAATTAAGTTTCCTTCTAAAAATTTTCTGTATAATTTTAATGAAATTTATAATACAAGTTTCTTTTAAAGAGACTTACACTATCTACAGATATAGCAAAATTTAGTTCTTTGGCTTCATAGAAAATTGAGTTTTGGGCATTTTTATTAAAAGTAGTTGGAACGCAAGATTGTTTTTATAATAGAGAGATATTTATGGTAACACTTTCGAAAGAATTATTCAAATGGGCGTGTACTAGGACCTCTGAAATCGATCATCGAGGTCGGTGCAAGTTTAAAGTATTAACTTTACTAATATGCCGTACAGGGGCGGCTCCTCAATAAGTGCCCCCGTGCGCGCGCACTTCCGTCTGCCGTGGAAAAAATAATATTTTTGCTATGCTATATTTTAATAGATTGTTATTTACTTTTTTACCTCCTGCATTCAACAAACAAAATAAGAATATCGAGGATCGCGGAGACGGCAGTGATTGATACAGAATCAGAATAAGTATAGTGTTAATAGTTGCAGACGTTATATACATCCATATCCATATACATCGGTCGCGCGGCGGTGTGTGTTTTTCGGCGCTCTGGGGAAATGCGACACTTCAATGCGAAATGATCGCCTATCTTCGTCGAAAACGAGCGAACAAGCACTCTGGTTGTGCGCTGTAAAATTCCACACCTGCAGTTTGCAGTGGACTTTTTGCAGAGCGTGTGTAAAACGAGTAAAGACCTTCCTGAGAAACTCTATGTCGAATGATCGACTTGATGCGCTAGCAATGTTGGCAATAAACAGAGACTTTGTATTTGAAATACCGAACTTTGATTAAAGAGTTTTACAACAGTTTGTGGCTGTCAAAAATAGACGTATGCATTTTTCGTTTAAGGAATGAATATAGGTCTGTTTTTTTTTTATTATTTAATATTATTGGCTGCGCCTTCTCAGGCCATAAGCACATTCTTTTCCCATCATTTAATATATTTTTTTAAATTTTCCAGACAAAGTCAACTTGGCTCGCCCGGGAATCGAACCCGGGACCTCTCGCTTTGCAGGCTGGCACCTAGCCATCTGCGCCACGATGGCGTCTATAGGTCTGTTATGTTATAACTTATAAACTAAAGTGAATGCTAAGTGTTGACAGAATTTATTTGTGTTTTGTGTTAGTAATTATCAAAGGAAAGGACTGTTTAACTATTATAACCTATAACTAACTAGAGTAAAACTTGGTAAGTAGTTAATCACTATTAAGTTTAGTTAGTTTAGTCAGTAGGTTTTTTTTTATAATACATTTTCGGGGAAAAATGAGGCGAGCCCTTCATTTTTAGTGAATTAAAAAAAAATCTTTAATAGAGAGGTAATTTATATATATATATATATATATATATATATATATATATATATATATATATATATATATATATATATATATATATATATGTATATATATATATATCCAACCGATAACTCAAAAAATAAGCAACTGATTTTGATGAAACTCGGCAAGTGCCTTTGTTTTATTAATGGCTTGGATAAGTTGGTTAGTCTGGGAAATCGGATAAGGTTTTCCGGGAAAATGTTGAGTTTTGTTTCCAAAAAAGAATTTTTTCACCGAAAATTACTACACACTAAAATTCAACTTTCTATATATTTAGAAAATTGAGATATTCAAATTTTGAGTTTTCTTTTGACAAAAAATTTTTCTCCGAAAATTACAAAGCTATTTTGATGAAATTTGGTGAATATGTTACCCTATGTAGACCTTACTATACACCAAAATTCACCTTTCTAAGTTTGTAGAAACTTGAGTTATTCAAATTTGTAGCATTTAATAAAAATTCACTACCATAACGCACTTGCTGCGTCCTGAACTTTTTTTTTTGCGCACCCCCTATGCATTAAGGCACGAGCCGCTACTGATGCCGTATAATAATAGTGTGCAATTCTTATAAAAATCGCATTTGCTGCGTCCCGATTTTTTTTTAACATTTGACAAATTTGTGATTTTTCGGGGCGTGAAAGGTCTTTAGAAGAACTAGCTACCATAACGGCTTGCTGCGTCAATGTTTTTTTAAACAAACAAGAACTGTGAAGTAGATTATTTGATACAAGTAAATTAAAATTATATTATTCACTTTGTATTTTTCTTCGTAAACAATTAGCATAAATGCAAATGCTCCTGTAGAAAAACAACACAACAATTCTGTTTATACTAGCCTACCGACTAATCCTGTATCATAAATCCTTGTGCAAATCAATTAATTAATCAACAAATATTCCACAATGAGCTAAAACCCAACAATCTCGGCACACGCCGAGAGATATAATCTGCTCTATATCCTGCTGCGAAGCGACTGTCCTGCTACTATCTACGCCCAGTTCCAACCAGGAACTGACCGGTGGTCAGGCCCGTCACCTCCACAACGAAACCTAAACGCTATTAACTTAGGTCCATCCGCGAAACACTTTCGATCTCATACTGCAGAACTGGAGCAGTATCTTGTATAAGGTTGTTACATGTCGCCTGCAACGGACCTCGCTAGATCAGTGCTCTCTCGAACGCTCTCAGGATCGCACGCTTCATTCATCCGCGGTCCAAAACACGTGCACTTCGCCACTACGTATTATCATCTGAAACAATTGAATCTGTGAACTCTTAGATCGTAGTAGCCTCTGATAAAATAGTGCTTCTGTGTCTTGTGCTAGCATCAAAAACACCCCGGGGGTTACCGTGCCACATCCTCATCGAAATCTCCAGGTTTCACCTTTGACCCAGCATCGAAATCTCCGAATTTTCACCCGAAAATAAATGACTCAAGTGACACAAGTGACATTTAACCGATGTGGAGATGCATTGTACATAAAAGACCGTTATTATTCTTGACTGTATAATAAAATAATTTCTTTTTTGACAGCGTAATAAACTTGTGCCAAAACGGGTATTGTGCAAAAGTTCACTTGCATGTTGAACCCCGTCGGTCAGAAACGAATGCCTTAATTGATGGTTAAAGTGTTACGAAGTTGTCTAAAAACAACAACAAGGACTCGATTTAAAAGTGAAACAGTCTCACAGGTGTTGTTGGAGCATCATTTTGAAAGGCGTGGTGCGCAATTTTAAGATCGTGATCGAAGATATAACAACATATATTCCTACAGACAATCTCTTTGCCTATCTTCATAAGTAATTGGAATTCTTTGTAAACACTGCAATAGTTACAATTGAACACGCCCTCATCACATGGACAAGCTTTTATTACTATTATTATTATAGTTACGGACCTACTGTAAAGCTAATCTAATACAGACATTAAATTTATTAAATCTGTGATGATATAGACTAGAAGTGAAAACAAGCTATATCTGTTAAAATTACTGGTTAGAGAGACTGATATACAGAGTAAATAAACTAGTTTTCTTGTTGAAATGTAAATAAACTTTAACAAAAATGCGGAAATTGAAGTGTAACGTTTCGCTTTAAAGTATAGCAACTGTGAACGGGAGCTGTTTTCAAATAGGAGCGGTTTATCTTCACCGGAAGACATTCATTCATAAGGTCAGTATGGCATATTTTTATGTACCTATTTATTGTTAGCAATGTTATGTTTTACAAAATTTTCGTAGAAAAAAACACGACATCGCACTGTGAATTTTGAAAAAAATTATGCAAATGACTCCTAGAACACCTATATTATCTAATGTCAGTTTAAATTATATATATATATATATATATATATATATATATATATATATATATATATATATATATATATATATATATATATATATCAAACAGATATAACTAAAAAACAATGACCCGATTTTGATAAAATTTGTTAGGTATCCTCCTTTTGTAAATAGCTTGGACAAGTTTGTTAGCCAAAAATTGGACCAGTTTTTTCAAGAAAAATTTAAAATTTCATTTCCAAAAATAACAACGTTATGGCAACCAAATTTGGTACACAACTTTATATATTACATATTATATATTTATACATTATAAAAATTAAACTATGTACCAAGTTATCAAAATTTATATCTCTTAAGTTAAAAGAAAAATAGTTATAAGCATTTAAATTTAAATAACAATTCATTGGTCTCAAAGAATGAGACAAAACGAAAATAATTTGGGTGGTTAACAAAATCTAGATATTAAATTTAACAGGCAGAGATTAAACCTCTTTGGCGCAAGGAAATCAAAAACGACTAGAACCAAAAATTGCGTTGTAAATGCTATCGCTTTTGTTCTTAACACATCAAATTCGTGATTTAAAACGAAAGAGTTGGTGATTTTTAGACACACATTCTGAAACTAATACATACGAGTTGGTTATATAGAGAAAATGTGGTAAAAAGGGTGTTATACAAAGCCTTAAGTCCCTGCCTCAATCGCCCTTTTCCTTTATTTTACTAAAATATTTGCAGAAAATTCATTTCAAATACGCCCTTTTTCGGATGCTTTGGCAGAAGTTTAAGTTATAGGCTTTGTGATATATAATGGTCTCTTGTTTTTAAAGAATTGTCGTGTAGAAGAAATTCGCTACTGAGAGGATCGCCATTTTCGAATTAAATTGTTTTCAATAAACGTGAATTAAGAGCCCTAGAACCGATATTTCGGGATCAGTTGCAATTTTATATATATATATATATATATATATATATATATATATATATATATATATATATATATATATATATATATATATATATATATATATATATATATATTCTGATGAAATTTGGTAGCTAGCTTCTTTTGTAAGTAGCTAGGATAAGTATAATGTTAGCCAGAAAAATCATCCTATTTTTTTTGCAATTTTTTTTGTGAGAAGTTAGTTAACTAATAAGTTTTTTTAGTTTTTAATTTGATTTTAATTTCAATTACAGATTATATGATTTTAATTTTAGATTTTATCAGCAAATTATTTACCTAGTCAGTTTCAGCAGAAACTTTTTTGGTGTTTTACTAGAAATATTTTTTGTCAGATTTTTGAATTTTTTTTACGGTATTCACATGAAAAAATTGTTTTTGAAGTTTCGGAGAAAACTTGTTTAGAAAATCTTCGTGTAAAAATTTTTAGCAAATTTTCTTTAAAAGATGTATATATAATGTTTATGTAACATTACTTAGGCCAATGTTTGTAAAAACAAATGGCGGATTTTCGTGAAGGATATTTGCAAATTTTCATCTAAACAATTTTCTTGAATTTTTCTCAAAATGCTTTTCGTGGATAATTATATCTTGGCAGGTGTACTTTTTGTGTAAATTGTTTAAGTAGGTTATTTTTTGTTTAAGTCCATTTTCGAAACATTTTTGACCTTTTTCAAACAATAATGTTATTTTAATAAACTATGGCGAATGGTTATTATTATATATTTGTGTACTATTATTGTATGTTATTTGTACTATCTCCAGAAAATTTGATCTTATGTGGTATAGTAAAATACATATTTATATAATATAGTACTATATATATATATATATATATATATATATATATATATATATATATATATATATATATATATATATATATATATATATTATTAATCATTCGAAATAGAGACATATTTGAATTGAAATCATTTTTATGAAAATTCACTACCAGAGTGCATTAGCTGCCTCCAGACTTTTCAATTTTAGTTAACTAGAAACTTATTATCTCAGACTAAATGCTAAAAGTTGCAATGGTTGGTAGCTTGCACATTTTTCTTACTATTAAAGAATTAAAGTGCCATGGAAAATCTTTCAAAACAAATATAAATAAATAAAAAGTCTGGACACACCAGTCCGTTTTGAAAATGAATTTTAATAAAAATGTTTTTTATATCAAATATGTCTTTAATGCAAGCAGACATGAATTTGGTTACCGCTATAACCCATACAGTAGAAACAATGTACCATATCTAATCAAAATAACAAAAATTTTCTAAAAATAAAGTTAAAATGCTGAAACGTCAGAGTTTGTATAACACTCTTCTTGCAACATGTTCTTTACATACGCCATATTTGTTTCAGGTTATTAGCCTAAATGTTGCCAATTTTTACGTTTTAAATAACGACTTTGACGTTTTGAGCAAACCCCAATTTTTTCTTTTAAATGCCTATAACTTTTTTGTATTTTAATTTACAGACCTAAATTTAGTTAGATTGTTCACTTTTTATAATACAAACACGCGTACCAAATTTGGTTGCCCTTACTTTGGTATTTCCGGAGACTTGAAAATTTTCCGAAAGAAAATACACAATTTCCCCTAAAAACCTTGCCGCTTCCTTGCCAACGAACTTATCCAAGGCACTTTCTAGAGGAAGGCATACGCCAAATTTAATCAGAATCGACCTATTATTTTTTGAGTTATCGGTGTGATATATATATATATATATATATATATATATATATATATATATATATATATATATATATATATATATATATATATATATATATATATATATATATATATATATATATATATATATATATACATTGAAACTGACCTCGGATATGGGTTCTAAGGGGCCTATTTCGCACTCATTTGAAAAAAAGATTTCAAAACTCAAAAGTCACGATCTCATTAATGATTTTTTTAAAAAGAAAATTGACTAATAATTAGAGAATAACAGTAAATTACTAAAATTTAAATTAATTTTCGACTTTTTCGTTTGTAATAAATTATAAAACAGTAACCGAAAAATCAGCTTGGCTATTAACTTTTTAAATCAAATTAACGAAGATAAGGCTAAAACTACAATTTGTCTTAACATCATAAATGCTCTGCAGGTTTTGAAATTTTAATACAAAAAGAAATTCATTGACATAATAATGCTGCAAAGTTTTAAACTGACTAAAGCTGCAAAAGTCCAAGATTATAAAATCTCATATTTTTATAATCTTGAACTTTTGCAGCTTTTTTATAAGTTCTAGGTACTAATTGCACATTTTCAACAGATAATTATTTACACAATATATACATACATCCATATATACAGTGTGTTTCCCTTTAAGTGGCGACAGTTTATTATTTCATAAGGCGTCGGCCGATTAAAAAATAAATAAATAAAGTACTTCTAAAGCTCTACATTCCACATCCTAGTATGTAATATTTTTAGATTCGCTTTTTCCATAGCCTACTGCGCTAAAAAATAGAACCCCAAAAATGACTAAAGCATATTAGGCATTTTTTACGAAAAAAACAAATATCTCTATCGATTTAGGCACATCTGTAAGCCATAAATCCCAAGTTTCAATAACGTTACCGAGTGTTCACAACTTGAGTGCAAAAAATTAAAAAATAGAGTTTTTTGGAGTGCCCTGTGTAAACGCTACTGGGTGTCTTGCAAATATTAGGTTCCCAACGAATTAAGAGTCACCTAGTGTATCAATTCACACAATATCTTATACAGAGTGTTCATAATAAATACGGAAACATGTCCTTTTGCAATGTATTAACCAATTTGGACTTTGATTGGACCAGCATCTTAAATATTTTGGAAAGACACCACTCCATTACGTCTGTAAATACCTAAGTGAAGATTTGAACCTGCGATGAGCACTGATAAGTACGCTTGGAGAACCCAAATTATCACAACACATATTTCTAAAGACCTCGCGATCGTTTCACTAACAAAGTTAGCGTCATCAGAGGATGAAAAATTATATTTTTCACCTTATCATCAAATTTTTTGATCCGGAATCAACTTTTCTATATGTTTTAAGACTGTTTACGCCGTTTTAGCTAACAAAATTTAAACATTTCTGTCAGCGCCAATTATATTTTTGAGACACTTTTTTTTTTCGGAAAAAATATTTTTTTTTTAGAAAAACCAGTCCAATAGAGCTGGCTAACGAACTCATACAAACCATTAATAAAATAAATATTATTGGCGAGTTTGATCAAAATCGGTTATTAATTTTTTTAGTTATCTTGTACACACACACACATATATTTTTCTTTAATAAAAATTCGCTTATAAACGTAACAGTATTTTTTGCCGCTTTTCATATTAGGTATACCTTTTTTATTTTTTGAGATACCAGTTTTTTTCGAAAAGAAAATTTTCGGCTTATAAATTTTAACGCATTTTTCGTAAAACGAACAATTCACCAGTGTATATATATATATAGATATATATAGATATATATATATATATATATATATATATATATATATATATATATATATATATATATATATATATATATATATATATATCACACCGATAACTCAAAAAATAAGGAGCCGATTTTGATGAAATTTAGTTTGTACCTTCCCTCTGTAAGTGGATTGTATAAGTTCGTTAGCCAGGAAAATCGGACTAGTTTTTCCGGGAACATTTGGGTTTTCTTTCACAAAATTTTTGTATCTCCGAAAATAACAGAGCTATGACAACGAAATTTGACAGGTACATGTCTACTATCAAACTTACCCCACACACCTAAATTTGGGTCTCTACGTCAGTAAAAAGTTAAGAAAGTTATAGACAATAAAAAAAAAATGGGTGCCACTGGTGATCGGAGGAAAGCACAAGAACAAAACCAATTGAATATTACATTCAACGGTTAAGTTGTCTTGGCGCAAAAAGGTCAAGAAGTAATAGAAAAAATATTTCGAAATTTTAAAATTTTTCTTCTTGAGACGTCAAAGTCGCGATATAAAACGTCAAAATTTGCAATTTTCAGACCAGTTCGAAGCAAATACGAACTATGTCGAATAAATGTCGTAATAAGTGTGGTTTACAAAGCCTTAAGTTTCAGCTTCAACCATCAGTGTCCTTTATTTTCATAAAATGTTTTCGGAACATCCATTTTAAGAGACCCTCTTTCTGATGCTTCATCATTAGTTTTCGCTATAGAGTCTATGGTTTAATAGTCTATATTTTAGCAAATTCTCGTAGGAAAAATTCGTTAAGAAGAATGCGACTTATGAATTTTAAAAAGATTTTTTTAAATGAGCGCGTACTAAAACTCCTAAAACCAATATACCGGGTCAGTTTCAGTTTTTACCTGTTCACACATATACAGGGTGACGTATTTCTGGGGTAAAGTTCAATATTTCCGTTATTATACAAGATATGAGAAAAAATATATGTTAATTAGAGGGTGCCTCGAGCTGTAGCTTATAAACCTATTTTGACAATCACAAGGTGGCCCATAAGTCACTGGTAATACACGCTTTATTTTTTTAATAGAACACTCCTTATGTTAGTGCATTTTTGTGTTTTCCATCAAATTGTAATGAATGTTTGTAAGGAAAAAAATTACATCGTTCACCGTTTTTGCGTTATTTCAATTGTTTTGCAACCTTCCATGTTTTTGGCACATATTTCAAACACATATCACAAATTGTCATACGGCTAAGTACACTTGGAGAGCCCAAATCACCACAACACATTTTGAAAAGACCTGACGATCGTTTCACTAACCAAGTTAGCGTCATCAGAGGATGAAACATTCAGGTCTTTTTAAAATGTGTTGTGGTGATTTGGGCTCTCCAAGTGTACTTATCAGTGCTCATCACAGGTTCCAATCTTCACTTATTGTCATACGGCGTTTTTATCAATAGATAGCGGAGCCCCCTGGGAATAACTAATTAAGAGGGCTTTTTGTTTGTATTACTCGTCGAAAAAATCGAGCTGCCGTATGCAGGCACTCTCAAATAGTGTCTGAATTTGGAATGTTTTCGCAGAGATGTTTTTAGTGTTTCCGTAAAAATCAATTTCTGTAAGATTTTTGTAAAAAATGGCTAATTAAAGTGTTTTAGAAATAACCGATTCATATATATATATATATATATATATATATATATATATATATATATATATATATATATATATATATATATATATATATATATATATATATATAATTGAAACTGACCCCGGGTGTGGGTTCTAGGCGGTCTAGTTTGTGCATATTTGAAGAACTTCGAGAGTCTGGATCTCCTTATTGGAGAATTACTAAAACTCACTAAAAGACGACAAATTTGAGTGGACTAAATTAGGCATGTAAATAAAATATAAGATTCAAAAACTAGAGACCTTAAAAATCGATGTTTTTGTTTGGAATTGTAGGACACCACATTATGTAGTTATCGATATAGTATCATCGCTGCGACAGTATTTTGTATAAAGAAGGCAGTATTAAAGATTGGAAAAGTAAAACTATCAACACTGCGCAAACTAGAAATTAGCGGAAAGTCTGCGAATATAAAATTAAATGTCTGGACGCAGTAAGTGCGTTATGGAAATGAATTTTTATAAAAATGCTTTGAATGGCCAACATGTCTTTTTAATGCAAGCAGTCATCAATTTGGATACCGATATAACCTATATAGTAGAAACAATGTGTCATATTTTATCAAAATAACTTATTGTTTGAAAATGTACAAAAATTTTCAGACAATAAACTTTAAATGTTGGTTTCCTAGCCAACAAACCTTAAGTTAAAAGCAAATTGAGTTATTGAAATTTGAAGCATTTGATGAAAATTTGCTACCAAAACGCACTTACTGCGTCTTGATTTTTTTCCTGCAAACTTATCTTTATAAAAAATGCAATAAAACTATGGTGTTCGAAAAAAAATTGTAGGGAACACCAACGACTTATGGGCCAGCCTGTGATTGTCAAATCAATTTTATAAGATGCAGCTCAAGACACCCTATAATTAACTTATACAATTTTTTCTCGTCTCTCGTATAATAATTATTATATTGAGCTTTACCGCAGAAATGCGTCACCTGTATATATGTAAACAGATAAAAACCGAACGTAACCCCGAGTATCGATTCTAGAGGGCCTACTTCTAATGTCACGGCATTCTCAATGACGAAGTTTTTGTATAAAAATTAGCTAAAAATTATGTACCGTTAAACCATAAACTTAACTAAAACTACCGCCAAAGCATCAATAACTAACCTGTTGCATATCAGCCCTTTTTGTAAAACTTCGATCTTTTATATCTGTTGACAAACATCACAAACACTGTTTAGTCCACCCACTAACATTAATAAATCGTAAAGGAATAATTTGCACTTGTATATTAAAATTCCCAAATAATTTGTCAATTGAAATTGAAAACAAATAAACGATCTAATAATATACGATAAACGTCAGTTACAGTGTGTAACTGACCTGCGCAATGATATCAAATGTTCCGTTGCTAGGCAACGACTCAGACATACTAAATCTTATACACTTATAAACCAGTTTTTACCAATGTCAATAAAAAGCGGTGATATTAAATATAAATGTTTAAAATTTGAATCGCTCAATTTTCTGTAAAACTAGAAAGCTGAATTTTGGTACATAGTTAGGTCTTTCCTAAAGCAATATATTCACCAAATATTTTCGAAACATCTAAGTAATTTTCGGAGAAAAACATTTTTTTCGAAAGAAAACTCAAAATTTCCCCGGAAAACCTTGACCGATTTTCCTGGCTAACGAACTCATCCAAACATATAAAAATTGAAACTGACCACCCCGGGTATGGGTTCTAGGGGCCCAAATTCGCGCTCATTTGAAAAAAAGATTGCAAAGTCTCACCATCGATACCTCTCTATTAGTGAATTTTTTAAAATAAAAATTCACTAAAAGTAATTAAGCATGAGGTCAAAAACAACAGTCTGAAACTATATATCGAACAATTTTTAAGATTAGGAAATTACGAAAAAATATATTAATCTTCACTTGATACAAGCTACTCGTAAAATCTATATGCGGAATTTCATCAGAAAACTGCTTATATCACGTTAGAAATTCCAATCAAACTGTTTAATAGCATTCTTTTTGCGCACCGTCAATAGCTAATAACAATATCTCCTGTTTTTTTGAAAGGATTGCGTGAAAGTGCTGTATTGATGGAACAAAAGCCCGTTTTAAACTGCATGCATCTAAGTCTAACGTTACAGTAAAGGTATCATCGTTGAAAAACAACGAAAAGCTACAAAAACCCGCCTCGCATGACCAGTTAATCGGCAAAACTGGATCAATCGGTCGATATCGACGTAGAAAATAACAGGAAAAAATTGTACTGAAAGTGATTCTCTTTCAAGTTATGCATCATCAGTTCTAAGCGACAAGTTATTAGTCAAAACACAGTTTCTCTCATTTCCTAGCATAATAAGAAGCGCGAGCTGAACATCGGGCTGATTGTAGATAAAGAAAGTGATTTATAAGTGTTAGAGACCGCCTTCTTGCCCCTACTTTAACACCATGCAATTTACCTGATGTGTTCACCGCAGGTTGACGATACTTTTCTATGGTTTTTATTAAATATGTGTTTAGCAAAAGTTTAAATATTAATTAATTAAGAATCAGCCTCACAGCCTCTGTGGCCAGGTAATAAAAGCGTGTACCTCTGATGTCAGGACTCGTAAATTCGATTCTTTCTATAGGCGTCGTTTCAGTAAATACTGTAAAATCACCTTAAGTTATGTCAGTGTGTTTCAGCAAGATACATCTCAAGATGTGGCCTTGCCGAGATCGCAGCAATTTTTCTCAAAAAATGCGCACCCGAACTTGCTCCTGTCCTGACTCGTCTATTTCAGACATGTTACATTAGAGGCATATTCCCTAGTAACTGGAAAACTGCTAGAGTACAACCCGTCCCCAAGAAAGGATCCAAAGCGCTTCCTAGCAACTACAGGGCAATTTCTCCCCTTTCAGTCGTCTCTAAAGTGATGGAAAAGTATACAAACACCGAATTACAAAAATTTCTTGTAAACACAGTCTAATCCACGACAGGCAGTATGGATTCCGTCAGCACAGATCAACTGCCGACATCCTTTCCTTTGTCACCCATTCTTGGAGCAAGTCTATGGAACTACACGGTGAATCCCAGATTGTCGCTCTAGACATATCCAAAGGATTCGACCAGGTCTGGCACGCAGCGCTGCTTAATAAACTACCGGCCTATGGCCTACCACCAAAACTCTGTACCTGGACAGAAAATTTCCTCTCCAACCGGAACATTTCTGTTGTCGTGGGTGGTCATTCCTCTAAACTGTATCCAATTAATGCAGGAGTCCCCCAAGGTTCAGCTTTATCCCCTACTTCTTCACATCAATGACCTTCTCTCTAGCACATCCACCCCAGTTTACAGTTACGCAAATGTAACTCAAATGGTGGAATTATTTTGATAAGAAACTATTTAATATATCCACCTTTGTTTATAATTCACAGTAATTTCCATTTTTCTAACAACAAGGAATATAGTTCGTAGTATTTGCAAAAAGTAAACTTGCACCGTTCCGTTTTTTTTTATTCATTATAACGATAGACCTAACTGAAAAACAATACTTAGTATTGAAATAAATGTGCCTTACTAGTAGCGATATCTGTTTCATTGTTTTTCTTAATACGATGAATTATCTTTTCGGGTATTAACGTTCGCCTAACAGTTATATTTGAAATCAGCGTGGCAAAATTATATTTTATAAAAGAAGAGCCCAATTCTGCCCCAACGCATTTTTAAATGAAGGACGACTTTCAATGCCTGCCATTATCGGACTTAGATATCAGCACTTTCCAAACATACTCAATGGGGCTTGGATCAGGATATTGGGGTGGCCATGACAGGAGGACATCAATAAGATGAATCACAAGAAGTAGCATCTCTGTGTAAGTACTACGAAATAGGTTCCCACCACCATGTTCTTTTCATCGGGCCAATTTTGTACTTGATAAGCAAAGTTAGGTAGAGTATTGTCTAGCCTACGAACTAGGTCAGAACAAGCAACATATAAATATGGCACAAGAACTTGATCAATGTAATGCCGTCGGTTTGTGGCTGCTTCTAAAAAAGAAGGTCAGTCCTAAGGTGCAAAAAAATCCGTCCTTGTCTAGCTGAGATAAAACGACGTTATTTCGTACAGTTATTGTCAGCTTACCTGCCTAATTGTGTATCCGTAAACTAAATTTACCATATACAATAAGTACAAATTGGAGAACCCAATTCATCCAAATACAGTTTTCAGACCTGACGATGGTTTCGTTAACAAAGTTAACGTCATCAGAGGGATGAATAAACTATTAGCGAAACGATCGTCAAATCTGCAAACTGTATTGTCATGATTTTGGTTCTCCAAATTGTACTTATCAGTGCTCATCATAGGTTCCAGTCTTTACTCATTACCATATATACCCAAAGCTACGGTGACAGATATATATTTCCGAAAGTATTTTTTTTGTATCACTCACTTTCAACAGAATTACTTCCACATCGTCACAACGTGTCAAATTTTTTTTTCGCTTAAACGTCGTAAAAATATATTTTTTGTCTGTCGGTCTGTATGCGTGTCTGTTTGTAGCCAAGATAAATTTAGAACGAATTGAGATATAGTCTTAAAAATTTGGTGTACGGGGGTGTTTTGGTGAAAATTTATGTTTTTTCGTTAAAACTCGAGTATATCGTTTTAGGGTTTATTAATTAAAAAATTGTAATTTCAACAAACACCTGGTATTCTGTTCCTAAATTAAATTAGGGGTTGAATGTGTGGGGGTGGAATATTGTTAGCAAAAATCTAGAAATTTTATTTTGCTAAAACGGCGTAAAAAGTTTCAAGTTTCGAACGAATTGAGATAGCATCTTCAAGTTTGGTATCTAGTTAGCACCCCACAAAGGAACGCTTCGAATTGTTTTTGGTAAGATCGCTTCAGGGGGTAGGGGATATATAAGGGGTGATTTAGTGAAAACTGAAATTATTTCAATAAAACTCGAGTAATATAAGGTTTCAAAAGTTTATGGGTACACATATTTTCTTTGTGGTCAAATCTTTAGCCCTAAATTCATTCGATGAGAATGCATTTCTGAAAAAAACATTGCTGCAAATTGAATCATAACTTCCACGTAGCTGTGATAATTTATTCTCTTCAGAAAGACAACAAAGAAAAGATTTTTGCCACCGATGCGATACTTCCACACGTTGTGACGAGGCGGAAGTCACAGCTTTGTGGAAGTTATGATTCAATTTACTGCACTCTTTATTACTTCCACTTCGTCACAACGCGTGGAGGTCTTCCATCGGCGACCAAAAATTCAAAAAGTTTTTTCGCTTAAACGTCTAAAAACATATAGAAAACATGATTAGGGAACAAACATTTTTTTTGTCTGTCGGTCTGCATGTCTGTCTGTTTGTATCCACGATAACTTTAGAACGAATTGATATACCGTCTTCAAATTTGGTATACAGTCAGCACCAGACAAACGAACGGTTCGGATTGTTTTTAGGTAAAAATCTCTCCAGCGGCTAGGGGATCAATGGGGGGTGATATGTTGAAAATTGATTTTTTTTCTTGAAACTCGAGTAATATAATATTTTAGGGTTTGTTTATTAGAAAATTTGAATTTCATCAAATATCTGATGCTGAAATTAAATTAGGGGTTGAATGTGTGGCGGTCGAATATCGGTGCAAGAAATTTCGAATTTTGTTTTGCTAAAACGGCGTAAAAAGTCAAAACATATAGAAAACTTGATTCTTGAACAAACATTTTTTGGCTGTTGGTCGGTCGATCTTTTGGCCTGTACGTCTGTCTGTTAGTAGGCGCAATAACTTTCGGACGAATTGAGATATCATCTTCTAATTTGGTGTCGAGTACCCGACAAAGGAGCGTTTAGAATTATTTTTGGGTAACATCGCTTCAGGGGGTAGGAGATAAATGAGAGGTGATTTGTTAGAAATGGCCATTTTTTCATGAAAACTCGAGTAACATAACGCTTTAGAAGTGTATGAGTACAGAAATACGAATATTTTAGGTCATGGGTTCCGATTCATTCCATGAGAATGTCTTTCTGAGGATAATAAATTGTCACAGCTATGTGGAAGTTATGATTCAATTTGCAACGCTATCTTTTTTTCTTCGCAGATAAAACTAACAAATTAAGTCTTGTTGTTTATCAGTGTACGGCATTGTATTAGGTGAACTGTATGTTTTATTTCGAATTGGCTAAAAATTACTGACAACAGATTTAATAATCTTATTATTTAGAACATATTGTTGAAACGTGTATCTAAAAAAACTTAGCGAATATTTAACTTAATATATTTTTTTTATTATCACAGATTAAGTTTCACACAAAACATTCAGATGCAGATGTAGAGACTGCTTCTTTAGCTTCAAAATCACGTTTTAAGGCAACGGTTACAAGGAAAAAACAAACTATTTTTAAGTCTATATATGTATTTATTATACAACGGTTTCAGTCAATGAAGGCAACAATAATTAATTAAACAATTTTACACAAGTCCTCCAAAGCTCTGACAATTTCCTTTGATACGTGTATTCATTTAGAAAATCACTTTATAGCTTTTTAAAAAAACACACAGACACGACCTATTGCAAAATATTCCCCTTACCTGTCGAATCTGGATGCAGATATTTGTATCTGATGACAGGTTGTTTGAGGCCGATGTCTCGTATTTGCGGGGTCACCTGTCAAGAGGTGAGATTCTGGGCGGACGTCTCTGAATCACCGTGTAGGATGTGACTTTGCTGTGACATCGGCAGCGGCCTACTTGATTAGAGGATACTCGCTTTCTGTCATAATCGGTTAGACACCGTTTGATAAGCAAAGGAAATTGCGGTTTTCTCATCCTCTCGTGTGTCTAATGATGCGTATAGATTCTGCAGGGATTTGCAACTTATATATATATATATATATATATATATATATATATATATATATATATATATATATATATATATATATATATATATATATATATATATATATATATATATATATATATATATATATATATAATACAGTGTGTAACAGTCAAATGGAATAAATTAAAATTTTCAATTATTGTGCATATCAATAAAAAATCCTGTTAATCTTAGATTAAAAAATGACATCCTCCAACGCGAAAACTTCACACTCACACTATGTGAAAACTGGAACCTGTGATGAGCACTAACAAGTACACTTGGACAAACTCAAATCACCACAACACTTATTTAAGAGACCTTACGATCGTTTCATAAGATCTCGGTTTTAGTTTTTTATTTAAAAAAGATGAGCGGAGTTTATCTCGCCAGATGTTTGTAGGCTTGATCCAATATCCACATAGTAAATTTCTAGATCGAAAGGGAACGTACAGATTCCTTAAATAACTCGGTTCCTTTAAACCTAATATCCGTATATTAGATAAGGGCTCATAAATTTGTCGACCAGAAGATTAAAGCAGGTCTTCGACCTCGTAGTTTCACTACACAATAAACAAACGATCGTTCTTGGACGACAATTTTACTTCGAACTAGTTCGTTTAACTTGACGCGATATAAATACACGGTAGCTAGTTGTTTAGTTTTTAATTTTTCTTCCTCTGAAGATGTTGACATTGTCAACGAAACGATCGTAAGGTCTCTGAAATAAGTGTTGTGGTGATTTATGTTTCTCCAAGTGTACTTGTCCACACCTACATTCAACCACCTTTGAGTGATAGTTGCAATCCCCACATTTTTAAATAGGAAGTAGGAGCTTGCGATACCTTATTTGGAAGATCTCTTCATTCTCTATTCACAATTCGATGATTGTGAAATTTATTGCAAAACTTAGCAGTAAAAGAAAGAAAGTCATCTGATTGATGAACATTGCTACAGCACACTAAAAAATAGTGCTGCAAATTAAATCGTAACTTCCACATGGCTGCGATAATTTATTCTCTGCAGAAAGACATTCTCATGCAATGAATTTTGGGCCCACGACTTGACCACAAAGAAAATATTTGTATTTCTGTAACCGTAAGCTTTTGAAACGTTATATTACTCGAGTTTTATTGAAAACATTTCAATTTTCCCCAAATCACCCCTTATTTATCCCCTACCCTATGAAGCACTCTTACCCAAAACCAACTCGAAGCGTTCCATTTTCAGGTGCTAACTGAATCCCAAATTTGGAGATATCTTAATTCGTCCGAAAGCTTTGCGCCTATTGGCAGACAGACGTACATACTGACAGATCGACAGACCCACAGACCGACAGAAACATAAATTTGGTTCCAGAATTAAGTTTTCTATATCTTTTAAGACCTTTTACGCCGTTTTAGCAAAAAAATTCGAAATTTTTGTCAACAATATTCCACTCCCACACATTCAACCCCTAATTTAATTTCAGCACAGAATACTAGATGATTGACGAAATTAAAAGTTTTCTAATAAATGAACCCTTAGACGTTATATTACTCGAGTTTTAACGAAAAAATGTCATATTTCACCAAATCACAATCCTACCCGCTCAAGCGATTTTACCCAAAAACAATCCGAACCGCTAGTTTGCCGGGTGGTAATTATATACCAAATTTGAAGACGATATTTCAATTCGTTCTAAAGTTATGGTGGCTACAAACATAAAGACATACAGACTGACAGACCTACAGACCGACAGGCAGACAGACAAAAAAATTTCGTTCCCAAGTCATGTTTTCTATATGTTTTGATACTTTTTTACGACGTTCAACCCCAAAAATTTTTTTAACGTTGTGACGGTTTAGAAGTAAAAAATTCGGGACGCAGCAGGTGCGTTGTGGTAGTGAATTTTCATTAAATCTTTCAAATTTGAATAACACAATTTTCTATAAACCTATATAGTTGAATTTTAGTTTCTAGTAAGCTCTTTCCCATGGCAATTCACCAAGTTTCATTAAAATAGCTTTGTAATTTTCGGTTAAAAATTTTGTTTCGAAAGGTAACTAAAAATTTTCCCGGAAAACCTTGTCCGATTTTCTTGAATAACGAACTCATCCAAGCCATTAATAAAAGATATGTACTTGCGGAGTTTTATCCAAATCGGTTAATTATTTTTTGAGTTATCGGTTGTATACATACACACACACACACACACACACACACACATATATATATATATATATATATATATATATATATATATATATATATATATATATATATATATATATATATATATATATATATATATATATATATATATATATATATATATATAAATTGAAGCTGATGCCGGATATGGGTTCTAGGGGTTCTAGTTCTAGTCATTTGAGAAAACTTTTGCAAAGTCTCACCATCGATACCTCTGTATTAGTGAATTTTTTAAAATAAAAATTCAACAATAATAACTAACCGCGTTTTGTTGTTGATAGCGAGAAAGAATAAAAATCAATGTTAATGTAGGAGATGGTAAAAATGTATTACCAAAACGTCTACCTAATCGCATTCGCTTTTGTGTTTCTTTAATCAGTTAAATCACGTGGTTTAGTTTTGTATACCATACTTTTCACCTATCCTCATTAGAAGTCTCTCAGCGTAAGATCGGGTGTTCGTGCTGGCCATTCTAACGATCATCGACTCGCTATCCACCGATTTGGAAATGTTAAGTCGGACAATGATTTGGAAATGTGCTGGTTCTTCATTCTGCTGGAACCATATAAGGATATAAGTTTGCCAAGGTTGGGGTGACATTATTTTGGAGCGGTGCTGAAAAAGCGACCAATGGCAACGTTTTCGAGTATTCCTGCCTCTTCTTTAGACCAATAGGAACACTTTTAAGAATTGGCATGGCCCTGAAGTGTAAAACTGCACTCACCAAACAACAAAACATGTTCTAGTTTGATAACATTGTTATCTAACATTTGCACCATTTGTTTACAAAAGGCGTTCTTCTATTAAAATCGTCTTCCATGAGCTCCTGAGTCTGTGCCAATTTAAAGCGAAGCATTTTTTTCATATTCGGATAATTGATAAATGGTTAACATTCAACATTGTGGCTGCTTGTCGACTCGAAGCATGTGGTTTTTCTCAAATTCAAGCATTACATCCACTTTGGTATCGTTACTTAGTGCATTGGAAGGTCTAAAAACTGTATTGTGATAAATTGGGTTCCCCAAATTCCAGTTTTCACGCATTGCAATTTTCTTGCCAACTAACATATAAATTGTGGTCATAATATTTATTTGTTTGGTTAATTCATGCTCTGTTAGCGAAACGATTGTCAGGTTTGGAATCTATATTGTGATGAATTCAGTTATCCAAATTGTACTTATCAGTGCTTATCTGCGGTTAAAATTTCCACTTATTGAAATGCGTACCAAATCAATCATGTAGGTCTTTTTTGTTATATTTTGTTAAATTATGCACCTGGTAGCCATAACTTAGGCCAAGAAAACACGATCTTGCAGATAACCACCTCTCTTATCAGCAGGATGGAACACCTACACACTATGTCGCCCCCGTCTTGAATCATGCCTTTTGGAACAGGTTAGATTGGAAAAAAGGTCAAGCAAAGTCTCCTGAAAGCATCCTGTTCATTTTTCTTACTGGGATATATAAAATACAAAGTTTTCAATAAGACAACGAATAGTTTAGACCACCTAAAGGAAAAAAAATGCTGAAAAATAGCTGTGATATCTGCAGAAGCTATTCATGATGCAACGAGAATTTGACAATCGACTTGGAGATTACCAGGAAAAAAGTGGAGCTCACATTAGGCATATGATTTAGTAAATACAGACTTACAGACTTAAACATGTCTGGCTTCCCGTTTGCTGCTGGAATATCATCTAATATTTTTGTAATCTACTTAACAAACTTAATTGTCCTTTAATTTTGTTTTCGCTTTTTAAAGTCATTTATTTTTTCAAGCACCATTGGGCACAATTGCATTTTTGCATAGCGATTAATTGATAATTTATTTTTCCTTAAAAATAAGTATCATACAAGATCACTCTTCACTTAAAAATTTTGTCAGGGTAGTGACATTTCAAAGGGGGTTGGGATGGACAGATATATCTTTACTTTAAAAATAAATGACATCAACAAAATCTAAGTTGACCCATTTTAGCACTTGTCTTAAAAACTGCTGCCAAATAAGAAATAAATAGCATTTATACGTTCCTTTTGAAACGCACTGTATAGTAGCACATTAGTAGACAATAGGTATGTATACAAGGCATAATTATCAAAAGCAATAATTAAATAATATTCTAGCTGACGCTTCTGATGTCTCATTACGTCCAATATTGGGGGTGGTAGATATTGTAGTAGAGAGAGGATGACGTCAGAGGTCAGAGGTCGCACGTGACGGTTCTAATAAGCGGGAGACTGACACGCGCAGCAAACTTAAGACACGAGAGGCTTCTATCAATGCCTGTACGTGCATTAAGCATTGTACAGCTGCTAGTATAGGTTACAAATCATCCACGGAGTTTGCACCGTAACCGACGTGATCTTTCAGTTTTATTCTTTGCCCGTCGAATATTACTGATGTATATTTTGGCTTCAAAAGTTGTGCTTAGGCCTCTTAGCAAATAATGAATTTTCACAATAGCCCAGACATAAATTTACTGTTTCAAAAGAGCGACGTTATTAGTGAATTTTCTTAGAAAAAATTCACTAATGAGGAGATCTCGACTTTTGAATTTTGAAAAAATTTCTTCAAATGAGCGCGATCTAGGACCCCCAGAACCCATATCCGGGGTCAGTTTCAATTTTTATATGTTTATATATATATATATATATATATATATATATATATATATATATATATATATATATATATATATATATATATATATATATATATATATATATATATATATATATATATATATATATATATATATATATATATATATATATATATATATATATATATATATATATATATATATATATATATATATATATATATATGTATCACACCGATAACTCATTTCTTTTGTAAATAGCTTGGATAAGTTCGTTAGTCAGGAAAATCGGACGACGTTTTCCGGGAAAATTTTGAGTTTTCATTCGAAAAAAATTCTTATCTCAAAAAGTAATTAGCCGATTTTAATAAAATTTGGCGTGTACCTTTCTTTTGTAAATATCTTTGACAAGTTTGTTAGTCAGGAAAATCGGACGAGATTTTCCGGGAACATTTTGACTTTTCATTCGAAAAATTTTTTTATCTCAAAGAATAATAGGCCGATTTTGATAAAATTTGGCACGTACCTTCCTTTTGTAAAAGGCTTTGACAAGTTCGTTAATAAAAAAAATCGGACGAGGTTTTCCGGGAAAATTTTGAGTTTTCATTTGAAAAAAAAATTTATCTTAGAAAATAAAAAATCTATGATAACCAAATTTGGTAGGTAAGTTTACGATATAAAAAGCAAACTATACACCAAATTTAGATTTCTATGTTACAAGAAAAAAAGTTATAAAATATTTTGTGCCAGATCATTTCTATGAAAATTCACTACCACTTGCTGCGTCCAGGCTTTTTTTCGAATAAAAGAAATAAAAAACATTACTGCTGAACGACTTTTAGTGAATTTGTGGTTAAAAAATTCACTAGGAGAAAGGCTACCACGATGAGTGTTACTCAACACATAAACCCATAACAGTTGGCAGATTCACAAGTTTATTTTGACAGTTTTAAATCCTTTGAGTATTTTTTGAGTTATCGCTCGAATACATATATGCGTATATATATATATATATATATATATATATATATATATATATATATATATATATATATATATATATATATATATATATATATATATATATATATATATATATATATATATATATATATATATATATATATATATATATATAAATTCATACGGACCTTGGATATGGGTTCTACTGGACTTACTTCGCGCTCATTTGAAAAATTTTCCGAAAGTCTCACCATCGTTACCCTTCTATTAGTGAATTTTCTTAATGAAAATTCACAAAAAATGCAAGTTAAAAATAATATACAAAATATTTCAGAAACTGCTTCTGGAAACAAGACAACTACCAACACCATTACTAAGAAAAGAATTACAGAAAGATACCTAAAAAAGGCGAATATTTTGATATCCGAAAGTGTGAACTGACCTTTGAATAATGTTACGTTTTAAGGTACGAGGGCGGGTCGATAAGTTCGTGAATTTTTGCATGAAACACAGGTTTTTTGACAAAAATTCATTTTATTTCTCATCATAGTCTCCTTTGAGCTCTATGCACTTCGTCCAACGTTTCTCTAATGTTTTTATCCCTTCCAAAAATAAGATTTGTCGAGGTCCTCAAAATAGGTATTTGTTTGTGAGATGATTTCATCATTAGAGTCAAATCTCTTTCCTCCGAGCCATTTCTTTAAGTTTGGAAACAATAAATAGTCACTCGGGGCTAAATCCGGAGAATAGGGCGGATGAGAGAGCAATTCGTAGCCCAATGTATGCAATTTCGCCATGCCCAGCAACCCTTCCTGGCCTGCGCTGATATCACTTTGTCTATTTAAAAGTCTGGACGCAGCAAGTTCGCTATGGTGGTGAGTTTTCATTCTAATAGAAGATATGGTTTTTTATAAAGAGAGCAGGCATCAAATCTGCTTACAAGTATAACCTGTATAGGCGAAATATAATGTAGGTACCATATTTCATCAAAATAACTTTACTGTTTGAAAATGTACACAAATTTTCCGAAAATAAACTTAACATGTTTCGGAAAAAACTGGTTTTTCGGCCAACGAACCTTATAGGTTAATAGAAAATTGAGATGTTTAAATTTGAAGCATTTAATGAAAATTCGCCACCATAAGGCACTTGCTGCCTCCATAATTTCTTTTGTTACAAACACGCATTATATTTCCATGGAAATTCCAATAATATAAGGCGTGTTCGATTAAAAAAAAAAAAGAAAATTTATATCACCAACGACTTATGAGCCAGCCTCTGATTGTAGAAATGCTTTTTTAGGATGAAACTCAAGACACCCTATAATTAACCTATACAATTTTTTTTCGTATCTTGGATAATAACAGATATATTGAGCTTCATAGATTTTTGATAAAAATTCGCCAAAGATTATACATATACCATTGAATGATAAACATTATAGCTAAAACTACTGCTAAAGCATCAGAGAAAGGGTCTATTTGAAATGAATTTTCTGGAAACATTTTTGTAAAATGAAGGCCAATGACGGTTGAAGCTGAGATTTCACGATTTGTAAAACATTCTTCTCGTGACATTTTATCTACATAACCCGTATTAGTTTCAGGTTCTTTGCCTGAATGTTGCCAATTTTGACGTTTCAAATCGCGACCGGCGTTTTGTGGAAAACCACATTTTTTTAAACGCCCCTCACTTTTTTTCTTTCAACCTACAGATCTAATTCTAACGCTCTGAAAATAATGAAGATATTTTGACTAAATCCAGTACATATTTAGCTTTAATAGAAATATACACACACATACACATACCAAAATTGAACTTTCTATGATAATCGAAAATTAAGTTATTAGAGTTTATATCAAGTTGCCTACCACAACGCACTTGCGTTTATGTGTTTGGATTTTTTATAAGCAATATTTTACAAGATCAAAACGGCAATGATTTCAATTCTCTAAAATAGTCGGAAAGTCACCAGGTAGGAAGAAAATCTTGATTTGGTGGAAAATAAATGTCAAAATTGGCGATTTTTTAAGAATATTTTAAGCAGATGCAGTTTCTACACTGCAAAAAAGGTGTTTTACAAGGTCTTAAGTTTCTGGTAAAAAAATGTCCCTCCAAAAATTCGTAGCTATATAGGAAATAAGTGTTCAAGAAAGTCTGGACGCACAAAGTGTCTTATGGTAGCGGTTTCATGAAAATATTTCAATTCATAATAACTCAATTTTCTATTAAAATATAATCTTGGCACAGATAGAAATGTCTCTATAAAAGCAGCCTCTGTGCTAAATTTTACAAAAATAACGTAATAAGCTTCGCATAAGTAAATTTGTTTTTAGAAGAAACCTCTTTTTTAAACAGTTTGACTGTGCTGGCTAAGACAAAATCACCCAAGCTATCAATAAGAAAAAATACCTGTTATTGTTTATAATTTGACGGGTACCTCCCTTTTGTAATATATATATATATATATATATATATATATATATATATATATATATATATATATATATATATATATATATATAGAAAAAAGTTATAGGCATTTAAAGAAAAAAAATTGGGTGCCACTGATGACCAAATAAACGCACAAAAGCAAAATATTTTGTGTGGATAATAAAAGCTGTTGTATGCTACAGATGTAACACTCGACCCATGTTCCCTATTTAAAATATAAGGGTTCTTGTCACGACCCTTAAGGGGTTGATGTGACAAAGTTGAGTTTTATATCAAAACATGTCCCCCTCAATATTAAGCGTTTCTTAAAAAAAATCTCTGGACGCAAATCGGTCTCTTTCGTTTTCAATGCGCCACCATGTATATATATATATATATATATATATATATATATATATATATATATATATATATATATATATATATATATATATATATTGAGCAGGTGGTAGTGGAATTTTCCTTTATGTAAAAGTAAAGGTTTTTTTCACGCCCGAGGAGGTACCACCCCATGCATCAAGGAGCCAGTGAAGTCCCAACGGACGTTTCCGGTTCTGGTGTATGAGTCGGTTTCCCTTATAAGCAAAAATGATGATGGCTCCTCCTTGTATAAAATATTCCGGAGGCAAAATACCCCTCCATTCGGATCTCCGGGAGAGGGGTGTACAGGGGGCGCCAACATCAAGATTTAACATATCCTTTTCGAATATATGTGGCCTAAATTCTAACCTGAACTCCGTCCACCATTTCCTCCAGGCTAACAGGCCCCAACTCCTCTTCCTCACCGAAACCCAAATCAGTGCCAAAACAGCCACTGATCACCTTAATTTCCCGGGGTATGAGCTCCTTACTGCCTTTAGATTGCATGGAGGCGTGTGCGCATACGTCCGTAGCAATCTACCCTGCATCAGACTTCCCAATTTAGAAGCTGGAAGAAAAGACATACTATGGATAAAACTCTCTCTCAGGGCTGCAACTAAATTCATCTGTTGCATTTACCGGTCACCTTCTGACAACAACTTTGTCCAGCTCTTTGACTACCTTTCTGAAAAAACCGACTATCTGATTTCTGAATATCCTTCCTCCGAGGTCACTATTCTTGGCGACTTCAATGTCCATAATAAGGAATGGCTAGGATCTTCAAAAACCGATCCACAAGGGAGAGCAGCGGAGGCCTTTGCAGTCAGCAATTCTTTGGCCAATATGGTTCAGCAACCTACTTACTTTCCTCGTATCCCAACACACAGCTCAAATCCCTTGGATCTCCTTCTTACTACAAATCCTGAATGCTATAAGATATCAGTCACCGCCCCCCTTGGTCGCTCAGACCACGGCATGGTCACTGCTTCCTGTGCAATGCAACCCGAGGTCACACAGTCATCACACCCACGTATCGTTTGGCACTACAACTCCGCAAACTGGGACGAAATGCGGGATTACTTTTCCTCATTTCCATGGGCGTCTGTCTGCTTCTCTCATCCTGACCCCTCTGATATCTCAGAAAACGTCACCGAAATTATCCAAGCTGGCATGGAATTATTTATTCCACGTACACAGAAAACCTCTTCAGCCACTCAAAAGCCCTGGTTCTCTAAATCCTGTGACAAGGCCAGACTTGAAAAGGTCAAAGCTCACAAAACGCTTCTACACAATCCCAGTCAAGAAAATCGTCAAGCATTCAACGACGCAAGAAACCGCTATGTCCGCATTCTTTCTGAGGCAAAAAACTCGTTTAATAACCACATCAAAAACAAAGTCCTCTCAAGCTCCAACGGCGGCAAACCCTTCTGGACTCTTGCTAAGTCTATTGGGAATAATTTCTGCAAGAGCACGTTCCCACCTCTCGTCTCCGGTGATGAAATTGTTTCTACCGCCCTGGGCAAGGCTGAACTTTTTGCTTCGTTGTTCGCCGGAAATTCTACTCTCAACCCACCTCCAAATGTTCAACCACCAACAGTCCCCAACGTCGCGCATAAAATGACTGATATCATTTTCAAAACTAAAAAGGTACGAAAGATGCTCTCTTCTCTTAATACCAGGAAAGCCTCTGGCCTTGACGAGATCCCAGCAATTGTTCTCAAAAAATGCGCACCAGAACTTGCTCCTGTCCTGACTCGTCTGTTTCAGATATCTTACAATAAAGGCATATTCCCTAGTAACTGGAAAACTGCTCGAGTACAACCCATCCCCAAGAAAGGATCCAAAGCGCTTCCTAGCAACTACAGGCCTATTTCTCTCCTTTCAGTCATCTCTAAAGTGATGGAAAAGTATATAAACACCGAACTACTAAAATTCCTTGAAAAACACAGTCTAATCCACGACAGGCAGTATGGATTCCGTCAGCGCAGATCGACTGCCGACCTCCTTTCCTTTGTCACCCATTCTTGGAACAAGTCTATGGAACAACACGGTGAATCCCAGATTGTTGCTCTAGACATATCCAAAGCATTCGACCAGGTCTGGCACGCAGCGCTGCTTAATAAACTTCCGGCCTATGGCCTACCACCAAAACTTTGTACCTGGACAGCAAATTTCCTCTCCAACAGGAGCATATCTGTTGTTGTGGATGGCCATTCCTCTAAACTGTATCCAATTAATGCAGGAGTTCCTCAAGGTTCAGCTTTAGCCCCTACTTTGTTTCTTCTCCACATCAATGACCTCCTCTCTAGCACATCCAACCCAGTTCACAGTTACGCGGACGACAGCACCCTCCACTCAAACATACAATATTCTAAGCCTGTCTCTTTAGCCCAATTAGATGAGGATCGCAGACTCATGGAGGGTTCTGTCTCCGTAGACCTCCAAAAAATATTAGACTGGGGAAGTAGAAATCTTGTACAATTCAACCCCACCAAAACTAAGTCTTGCTTTCTTTCTCACAAGAGATACAGCAGCCCTAGACCCATCACAATGAACAACCAAGTTATTCAAAGTAATGAGTCCTTTTCTCTTGTTGGCATTTCTGTGGATCGAAATCTTAATTGGCACCAACATGTTACATCAATTGCAGAAGCGGCTGCTAAGAAATTGGGTTTCCTCTTCCGGGCTCGCAAATACTTTTCACCAACTAATCTCTATACCTTATACACTTCACAAATAAGGCCAAACCTCGAATACTGCTCCCACATCTGGGGTGCAGCAGCCGCTTCTACACTCGCTATCCTGGACTCCATTCAAAAGAGAGCTATACGTCTCATCGGTGACCCTACCCTCACCCAAAGGCTTCCATCCCTTGCCCACCGACGTGCCGTTGGTGACCTCTCTCTCTTTTATAGATATCTGCACGGGCACTGCTCAGAGGAGCTTTCCTCCATAATTCCCCCACCTGCTGCCCCCAGCAGATCTACCAGTGGAACAGAGCGAATGCACCCTTTTACTGTCCAGGTCACCAGACATAGAACATCTTGTTATGCCCGCTCTTTTGTCCCGAGGACTTCCAAGTTGTGGAATTCCTTGCCGGCACATGTTTTTCCTTCTCCTCCGAACCTCCAAACCTTCAAGTCCAGAATTAACAAGTTGCCTCTTTCCTCCTTGTCAACACCCACGGTACGATAGTATTTAGGCTGTAAGCCCTCGTGGTGTGTTGTTGACATAAAAAAAAAATATATATATATATATATATATATATATATATATATATATATATACTTAAGTTGTTTGCTGTACTTTTGTGATTTTTTTATTGGTTTAACCGTCCCGGTTAATCATCAGCACGCTATATATATATATATATATATATATATATATATATATATATATATATATATATATATATACATGGTGGCGCATTGAAAACGAAAGAGACCGATTTGCGTCCAGAAATTTTTTTTAAGAAACGCTTAAACACGTCAATTTTAATATTGAGGGGGACATGTTTTGATATAAAAATCAACTTTGTCACATCAACCTCTTAAGGGTGGTGACAACAACCCTTATATTTTAAATAGGGAACATGGGTCGAGTGTTACATCATTTGAATGCTCTTTTTTTCTGAATTCAGCACACTATTTTTTTTTGAAGTTTTATCAACTCGTTTAAAAATTATTTACAGTTGGAATTGCAGGAACGTATTTCATTCATTGTGATAAGAATTGCACTAATTAGTCAATTTTTCGTAAAATAAAAAACAAAACCAATCGTTCAAAAATGTTTATTCTGTTAAGTAAGTCTTCAAATTGTTGACCACCAGCTTCCATACAAAAGTACAAATTTTGTTCAAAACGAGCTCTGACATTCTGGAGAATTTTTGGAGTTATTAGACGGCATTCTTCAAAAATGCGTCGTCGTAATTCTTTCAGAGGCTCCGGTTCTCTTGAGAAAATTATACTCTTTAAATGGCCCCATAGAAGGAAGTCTAAAGAAGTTAAATTCGGTGATCTAGGGGGCCACTTAATAGCACCTCTACGCTGACTCCACTACTCTGGAAACTATCTGTTAAAAAACTCCCTAACACGTTGTGGAAAATGCGGAGGAGCTCCATCTTGTTGAAACACTAATTGATTTTCTTGATAGCGATCATCATTTTCAACAATGTCAATTAGTAGAGGGTAAACGATATCTTCTAGTAACTCCAAATACGTTTCGCCACTCAAATTGCCATCAAGAAGAATTGGTCCGATTAAACCGTCTCCAAAAATTCCAGTCCAGACATTCAATTAAGTTTGAGTGCGGACTTCGTGAAAATTTCTTGGATTATTATCTGCCCAATAACGACAATTATGACGATTGACTGTAGAGTTTAATAAAAACGTACATTTGTCTGAAAAACAGATATAGAACAGAAAGTTTCCGTTATCAGCTATTTGTGCAGTCATCACTTCACAAAACTCCAGCTGCCGATCAAAATAATCTTCATTCAGTCGTTGTAAAAGATGAATTTTATACGGGTGAAATTTATGATGTTTATTATTTGCTGAATAGTTATTCTTTTGATGTTTGAAACAGTGGCCAATTTTCTCGTGCTCAAAGTTGGGTCTGCAGCAATTTGTCCTAAAACTTCAATCTCAGTAGTCTCATTTCTAACCGGAAATTTACCTTCCGGATCCAGTTTTTTGTTGGCTACTGAACCACTTTGCCGAAACTTTGCACTTAACTCCAAAATGTATTTTCTGTTAACATGTCTGTTCGGATGTCGTTCATTAAACAAATTTGTGGTACAGTTGGCACAGTCATCGTTTTTGAAGAAAAGAGTAATTATGTCAACTCTTTCTTCTACAGAATACACCATTGTGAAATTAATTTTCGGTAGTACCATCAAGTATCAAACCGACCGATAAACTGAAGTAGTAAACCGCATTTCTCTCATTTCGATAAGAAATGTTCTGATAGTCAATTTTATGTTTACAAACCAACAAAACATTGACTATCAGCACATTTCTTATCGGAATGAGTGAAATGCGTTTTTGCATCTTCAACTCTGAATAATTTTTAAGTTAATAAAACTTTCAAAAAAATTAGGGTGCTGAATTCAGAAAAGCAAGAGCTTTCAAATGATGTAACACTCGACCCATCTTCCCTATTTAAAATATAAGGGTTGTTATCACTACCCTTAAGGGGTTGATGTGACAAAGTTGAGTTTTATGTCAGAACATGTCCCCCTCAATATTAAAATTGAGGTGTTTCTGCGTTTCTAAAAAAAAATTCTCTGGACGCAAATCGATCTGTTTCGTTTTCAATGCATATATATATATATATATATATATATATATATATATATATATATATATATATATATATATATATATATAGTATTAAGTTTTCGTGACGGTAATAGTGTTATTTTCTTAAAAAATTGTGGGAAAGCCGTCAGTTGCAAAATAAAACTCTTTATTAAAAGCCGAGCTTTCGGAAAAGTTTATTCCATTCTCAAGGCTACAACATGGAAAGGAAAAAGTTTTCAATTTACTTAGAAAAAATATAAAAGTTTTAAAATACTTACATCTAACGTGAGTTTTACTATAACTAATTATGAAAATACAAACATGAAAAAAACCGTTTTTTAAATTTTGACTGAAGTCGGAAAGTGCCAAACTGACATATGAAGCTAACAATTGTCTATTTGAATTTGTTTTTTGTTTTTGTCTAGGAAATATAAATAGGGGTAGTGATTTCTAAAATTATTATCTTTCTTTAAGTTTATTAAATTGTCGTTAAAAGTAATTTCAAATTCTTCTAAACACATTCTTTTATTACTTAAGGTTTCACAGTGTAAAATAGAAACATCACTAAAATTTATATTGTGGCCAGTGTCGATATTATGTTCAGACAAAGCGCAAGTTCTTTTTTGTAAACGTATATCACTTTTGTGCAGAGTCCTTAAAGATAGGATAACACAGCACAAAAGTGATATACGTTTACAAAAAAGAACTTGCGCTTTGTCTGAACATAATATCGACACTGGCCACAATATAAATTTTAGTGATGTTTCTATTTTACACTGTGAAACCTTAAGTAATAAAAGAATGTGTTTAGAAGAATTTGAAATTACTTTTAACGACAATTTAATAAACTTAAAGAAAGATAATAATTTTAGAAATCACTACCCCTATTTATATTTCCTAGACAAAAACAAAAAACAAATTCAAATAGACAATTGTTAGCTTCATATGTCAGTTTGGCACTTTCCGACTTCAGTCAAATTTTAAAAAACGGTTTTTTTCATGTTTGTATTTTCATAATTAGTTATAGTAAAACTCACGTTAGATGTAAGTATTTTAAAACTTTTATATTTTTTCTAAGTAAATTGAAAACTTTTTCCTTTCCATGTTGTAGCCTTGAGAATGGAATAAACTTTTCCGAAAGCTCGGCTTTTAATAAAGAGTTTTATTTTGCAACTGACGGCTTTCCCACAATTTTTTAAGAAAATATATATATATATATATATATATATATATATATATATATATATATATATATATATATATATATATATATATATATATATATATATATATATATATATATATATATATATATATATATATATATATATATATATATATATATATATATATATATATATACGTATAAAAATTTATACTGACCTTGAATATAAGTTCCAGGGCGCCTGGTTCGCGCTCACTTGAAGACAATTTTTCTAAATTCAAAAGTAGACATCTCATAAGTGAATTTTTGAAAGAAAATTCACTAAAGATGCAAGAATGTATAGAACTTTGGATTTAAAATTACAAAGTTGATATGTACTTCCGTTATAACTGGAAGTAAAGGTGACATCATTTTTAGGACTCTTGGACACCTACATGGAAACACAAAATGTCATCCAAAAAGAGTAAACTATTGCAGCATGCTTAGATGGTTCCATAGTTTTACTAACCTTGTATATCTTATCTTCTTGTGCATGGTCGAGAATATTAGGCTTTAGTTATATATAAGATATCATCTGTGTGAGAACCTCGGTGGTTCAGGGGTAAGAACGTGTGCCTCTGAACCGAAGGGTACTGGGTTCGATCCCAGGGTAATCCTTTTACTTTTTGAGAACAAACTGTAACATTAACATCAACCGAGTTTCTGGCATTGTATTTGAGCAAGTTGAATGTCTGCACGTTCCGCCCTTCGGAGGGGGCGTAAAGCCGTCGGTCCCGTGTCCATGTTGGGCACGTTAAAGATCCATACTCTCCTTACAGAAAGGCAGGGGTTCGGCAAAATTTCCAGGATAGTGAGGTGAAACTGCTCCCTGGCGTCGGTGATTGTATTAGTTTTAGGTTCTTTTGCCAATTTTGACGTTTTAAGAGGAAAAGTTGTCAAATGTTCAAAGTAAATTTTTTGGTATTTTTTGACCTTTTTTCGCAAAAAAATTTAGTCTTTCTCTGTAACATACAACAGATTTTGTTATCAACACAAAATATTTTGCTTTTGTGCGTTTATCTGGTCATCAGTGGCACCTAATTTTTTTTTATTCACATGCTTATAACTTTTTCTTCTTCTGCAGATCTAAGTACCAAATTTGGTAGCCCTAACTTTGGTATTTCCGAAAATATAAAAGTTTTCTAAAAAAAAAACACAAAATTATCCGGGAAAAACTGGGGCAATTTTCGCAGATAACGAGCTTGTGCAAGCCATTTGCAAAAGGTATGTCCCCACCAAATTTGATTGAAATCGGCTCCGTATTTTTTGAGTTATCGGTGTGAAGTCTATATAAGTCCGGGGCGATTTTGGTTGTTGCCCTCGAATTGAGGGTCTTCCGAATGTTGCTGCAAATGTGCACTGGTTGCCTGTTGTGACTCCGTGTATTTTTGCTTCTTCTTCCAGAGTGTTCCTATCATCACCTGGCTATACCGTACTGATGATAGCTAATAAGCTTGAAACACGTGTATGCGGTTCTCTCCTTGCGGCCTTGCCCTTAACCTTTCTCCTTGTTTAGTATACAGGAATGCCGTGTTATATATATATATATATATATATATATATATATATATATATATATATATATATATATATATATATATATATATATATATATATATATATATATATACACTTAAGTTGTTTGCTGTACTTTTGTGATTTTTTATTGGTTTACGTGAACTGCAGTTTCGAACCGTCCCGGTTTATCATATATATATATATATATATATATATATATATATATATATATATATATATATATATATATATATATATATATATATATATATATATATACATATACATACAAATATAAATTCAAACTGACTCTGAATATAGGTTCCAGGGGGCCTAGTTCGCGCTCATTTGAAAATTTTTTTTCAAAATTCAAAAGTCGACATCACATAAGTGAATTTTTTAAAGAAAATTCACTAAAGATGTAAGAATGTATAGAATTTTGGATTTAAAATTACAAAGTTGATATGTACTTCCGTTATAACTGGAAGTAAAGGTGACATCATTTTTAGGACCCTTGGACACCTACATAGAAACACAAAATGTCATCCAAAAAGAGTAAACTATTGGAGTATGCTTAGATGGTTCCATAGTTTTACTAACCCTGTTTATCTTGTCTTCATGGTCGAGAATATTAGGCTTTAGTTATATATAAGATATCATCTGTGTGAGAACCTCGGTGGTTCAGGGGTAAGAACGTGTGCCTCTGAACCGAAGGGTACTGGGTTCGATCCCAGGGTAATCCTTTCACTTTTTGAGAACAAACTGTAACATTAACATCAACCGAGTTTCTGGCATTGTATTTGAGCAAGTTGAATATCTGCACGTTCCGCCCTTCGGAGGGGGCGTAAAGCCGTCGGTCCCGTGTCCATGTTGGGCACGTTAAAGATCCCTACTCTCCTTACAGAAAGGCAGGGGTTCGTCAAGATTTCTAGGATAGTGAGGTGAAACTGCTCCCTGGCGTCGGTGATTGGCCATAGTCGCGGAAATAGGCCGACGTTAAAGAAACAAAACACACACATATCATCTTTGTTAGTTTTAACATCTTTATTGTCGTAGTTATTCATTGAATTCAGTTAATAATTTCATCCTATAATACACATGTTTATGACTAATTTGCTTACAATAAAGCTGCCTTGAAGCATACGTGATTAAATAGTCTTCTATTTACTCTAAGAATACATTACCATCATTCTTCATATATTACGTATCTCCGACATTGGCTAAACTTGACACCACATGACTGATGTGAGGGAAACCATCACCGATTTGGCAACGTGACATGACAAACATTATCGTGCAACTGTCTCATTAGAATGCCAGAAATTTGGAAAAGTTAAATATGTTAAATAGTATGAAATATCACTTGCATAATAAGACTAATAAACAAACAGTGAAAATGGAATAGCTTGTACATGGAATACCTTGTCTTCAATAATAGAATAATGAAGAATGAATGGGAGAATATTCCCGCAATTGTCTCGTGATGGTTGCAACAAACCGATGTGAGATGACAGCAATGCAGATGTTAACAATACGTTGAGATTTTGTTATTGTGAAGAGTTTATGGAGCAAGGTTGGACGATGTCTTCAGTTGTTCTTGGTAAGGTCGTTTAGGCAAGAGCAATGTGTCTAACAACAGGTTATTCATACATTATAAGCTTATAAACAACTCACCAATCTCAAATATAAATCAATAAGATAATGTAATAATAATAATAATAATAATAATAAATATAATAATAATAATAATAACGAAATATACATGTATGCTACATTGACTACAGCAAAGCATTGATTGATTATGCACCCCACGATTGGTTAAACAAGGTCCTTGAAATTTACAAGATCTGCCCAAGGATCAGAAACGTCCTTTAACATCTCGTGAGTACTTGCAAAACAAACATATGGATGACCAATAAAAATTGTGGAAAAGAGCAGATGAGGAGGGGCATCTTTCAGGGGGACTCCCTGTCGCCGGTGTGGTTTTGCTTGGCACTGAACCCCATGTCGACTGTCCTTAACAAAACTGGATCCGGGTATAAACTAAATATGAAAAACCTAAGAAGAATATCCCACTTACTATACATGGATGATCTTAAATTATACTTTGAGACGCAAAATAAGCTCCACTCACTGATTAATACTGTTAAAATCTTTAGCAATGATGTAAAAATGTCGTTTGGACTCGACAAACATGCTATAATCAATGTCAGGAGAGGGGCAGTCGAAGGTCACCAACAGGCTTTCTGCCATATTGAGCATCTACCGCCTGAAGAGACATAGCGCTACCTAGGGAGTCCTCAAAACCAGCGGGTGGATCATAGCTGGCTAAAGTAAGAGTTCCAGGAGAAATATAGGAAGCGAGTCACCAAGCTCCTAAACACAAAGCTTTCTGGAGGTAACCTCTGTGCTGCTATCAACTCTTGGGCGATACCAGTATTGACATGCTCTTTTGGAGTTGTCAAATGGTCTAACACCGACTTCGATGAACTGGGCAGACTCACGAGGAGGCTTCTTACGAAATTCCGGTGCCTTCACATCAACTCATCTGTTAGAAGACTTTACACACCTCGGAAAGAAGGCGACAGAGGATTAATCCATATAAAGAACCTCTGCTTTAAGCAGGAAATAAACATGCGACAACGTTTTCTTGCATCGCATGATGAACTGATGAAGTTGGTGGTGTGCGAGGATAAAGATTATACTCCACTTAGGCTGGGTCAGCGCAACTATGTATTGGACGTCTCAGTTGACCAGGACAGTATAGTCCAGTGGAGTGACCAGGTTATGCATGGAAGGTACCCCATACACCTGCAGGCAAATAATGTTGATAAAACCTCTTCGCTTATGTGGTTGGTTGGGGGGCAACTCTACCCGGAGACGGAGGGTTTTGTGATGGCCATTCAGGATAGGGTTATAAAAACTAAGAACTACGAGAAGCATTGCCTAAAATTAGAAATGGTGGATAAATGTGGAAAATCCGTAGCTGTTGGAGAGGCCATTGAACACGTCATAGCAGCATGTCCTGCCCTCTCAGACTCAGCTTACTTAGGCAGGCATAACCAGCTCGCCAAAATCATCCACCAACAAATTGCTTTGAAATACAGCCTCCTGAAACCGTCAACAACACCAGCCTACTACAAGTATTCGCCGGAGGCGGTGCTGGAGTCGGCGGACTTTCTCATGTACTGGGACCGACCCATGATAACGAACCGCACTGTGGACTTCAATAGGCCAGACATTGTCCTGATAAACAAACAGATGAGGCTTGTTGTAATCATAGATATTACTGTACCGCTGTCCCATAACATTCAGAAAACAGAAATTGAAAAGATCACCAAGTATGAAAATTTGGCATATGAAATAAAAAACGTATGGAAACTCCAGAAGGTGGCTATACGTCCCTTCGTAATGTTGGCGGAAGGAATAGTCATCAAAAATTTCTTGAGAAATCTAAAGGAACTCGGACTACCAAATAACATCCTCAACGTGGGGCAGAGGGCGGTTCTGCTGCAAACATGTCACATTGTCCAAAAATTCCTCAGTTAAGTGGCGACCTCAAACACCTCTGCTGTGTTGGAGCACCGGAAGTCAGACTCTACTAATATTATCGACATAATGGGATATGATGAATTTCATCCCCATCCACCAAGCCGAGCCCCAACGTCGCGCGCGGGGGGTCGGTCAAAAGATTTCCAGTAGTAATACTGAGAAAGTGTAACGGCTATATCAAATAATAATAATAATAATAATAATAATAATAATAATAATAATAATAATAATAATAATAATAATAATAATAATAATAATAATAATAATAATAATAATAATAATAATAATAATAATAATAATAATAATAATAATAATAATAATAATAATAATAATGATTAGCAATTTACGTTGAAATAATTCGACTATCAAAAATGACAGCCTTCACATTTATTTTAGTAAATTTAAGTAAGAAAATACACTAACAGAGAGGTTACGATGGTGAGACTTTCGGAAATTTTTTTGAAATGAGCGCAAATTAAGGCCTTTAGAACCCATATCCAAGGTCTGTTATATATATATATATATATATATATATATATATATATATATATATATATATATATATATATATATATATATATATATATATATATATATATATATATAGACTTTTTTGAAGCTCTAGAAGTAAAAAAGCGCATAGACGATAATAGCTACATTGTTTTAAATGAGTAAACTGATGTAATGGATTCTCATTTCTTGGAAGTTCTTTCTAATGAAATACTTGAAAGAAAATACATCTAACTAGGTGTTTCAAAAAGTTGTAATGAGATAATATATTGATCAGTGTCGATATTTTCGTTGTATAGAATCTGCATGGACGAATTTGAGCTTAGCTCCCCCAATCCCCCACCCCCAGAAGTCCCAGTTAGCTTCCCCAAAAACCAAAAGTAATCTAAACATTATCACACATACACACATAGATTAATAGACAATAAAGAATTTAATTTTATCGGTAATTACTAAACATTTGCCTAAAATATTTACAGAAAATTAATTTGAAATGGCCCCTTTCTCTGTTGCTTTGGCTGTAGGTTTAGTTAACTTGATGCTGTGGTTGTAGGTTTAGTTGAGTTTATGGTTTAAGGGTCTATAATTTCTGGCTAGTCTTAAGCTGCATCTTATAGAATTTTTTTGACTATCACAGGCTGGTCCAAAAGTAGTTGGTGATCCCAAAGATTGTTTTTTTTTTGGATCACCCTTATGTTATTGAATTTTTACATTTTTTATATAAATATGATGCATGTTTGTAAGAACAAAAATCAAGACGCAGTAAGTGTGTTTTGGTAGCCAATTTTCATTAAATGCTTCAAATATCAGTAACTTGCTATTAACCCAAGGTTTGTTGGTTGGGAAACCTGTTTTTTCGGAAACATTTTCAGCTTATTTTCGGAACATTGTTGTACATTTTCAGACGATAAGTTATTTTGAGAAAATGTGGGACATTGTTTCTACTATATAGGCCAAACCGGTAACCAGATTGATGCCTGCTTGTATTAGAGAGACATATTTGCAATTAAAAACATTTTCATGAAAATTCACTTCCATAACGCACTTGCTGCGTCTGGACTTTTTCATCTTTGATCCAATTTAAACGTTATGTGATCAGATTGTGCAATTTTAAAATTTTGTAGTTACGTTTTATTGAAAAATCACTAATGAAAGGTAGGAACTCTTAAGACTTTTAACTCAAGTTTAATAGCAGCTGTTCTTGCACTTAGCTGGTAAAACCGTTTCACAATTAACACAGACGTAGAGGCTTGCGACTTGAGTGAGTCTGTTGTCTTCTCTGCAACCAAATTTAGTTTTTACAGCATCAACAGGCAAAAGAATTTTCTCTGTGAAGCCAAGGAAAAAGTTAGCCAGTTTGTGCATAAATATTTTTGTGCTTCCGTAGAAATGATTTTTTTGTGAAATTTCAGTAATTGATGATAAATGTTTAATAACTTATTATAAAAAAATGTTTTCGGGTTTCCTTGAAAAAAATTGTCTGCAAATTTTCATTAATTTTCGTCGAAAAGGTTTTCGTAAATAATTATATTTTGGTAGATGGGTAAGAAGAGGTTGAAGAGGTTTGTTGGCCCAGGAAAACCGAACCAGTTTTTTTGGAAACATTTTTAAAGTTCATTTTCTGAAAAATATTGTAGTAATAAAGTTATTTTAATCAAATATGGTACATTGTTTCTACTATATAGGTAACCAAATTTGATGGCTGCTTTCATTAAAAAAAATACATATTTGCAATCTCTCTCATCTTGACCCCTCTGATATCTCACAAAACGTCACCGAAATTAGCCAAGCTGGCATGGAATTATTTATTCCACGTTCACAAAAAACCTCTGCAGCCACTCAAAAGCCCTGGTTCTCTAAATCCTGTGACAAGGCCAGACTTGAAAAGGTCAAAGCCCACAAAAAGCTTCTACACAATCCCAGTCAAGAAAACCGTCAGGCATTTAACGACGCAAGAAACCGCTATGTCCGCCTTCTTTCCGAGGCAAAAAACTCGTTTAATAACCACATCAAAAACAAAGTCCTCTTAAGCTCCAACGGCGGCAAACCCTTCTGGACTCTTGCTAAATCTATTGGGAATAATTTCTGCAAAAGCACGTTCCCACCTCTTGTCTCAGGGGATGAAATTGTTTCTACCTCCCTGGGCAAGGCTGAACTTTTTACTTCCTTGTTCGCCGGCAATTCTACTCTCAATCCACCTCTAAATGTTCAACCAGCAACAGTCTCCAAAGTGGCGCATAAAATGAGGGATATTATTTTCAAAACTAAAAAGGTACGAAAGATGCCCTCTTCTCTTAATACCAGGAAAGCCTCTGGCCTTGACGAGATCCCAGCAATTGTTCTCAAAAAATGTGCACCAGAACTTGCTCCTGTCCTAACTCGTCTGTTTCAGACATTTTACAATAGACGCATATTCCCTAGTAACTGGAAAACTGCTCGAGTACAACCCGTCCCCAAGAAAGGATCCAAAGCGCTTCATAGCAACTACATGTCTATTTCTCTGCTTTCAGTCCTCTCTAAAGTGATGAAAAAGTTTATAAACACCGAATTACTAAAATTTCTTGAAAACACAGTCTAATCCACGACAGGCAGTATGGATTCCGTCAGCGCAGATCAACTGCCGACCTTCTTTACTTCGTCACCCATTCTTGGAACAAGTCTATGAAACTACACGGTGAATCCTAGATTGTCGCCTTAGACATATTCAAAGCATTCGACCAGGTCTGGCATGCAGCGCTGCCTAATAAACTACCGGCCTCTGGCCTACCACCAAAACCCTGTATGTGGACAGCAAATTTCCTCTCCAACCGGAGCATTTCTGTTGTCGTGGATGACCATTCCTCTAAACTGTATCCAATTAATGCAGGAGTTCCTCAAGGTTCAGCTTTAGCCACTACTTTGTTTCTTCTCCACATCAATGACCTCCTCTCTAGCACATCCAACTCAGTTCGCAGTTGCGCGGACGACAGCACCGTCCACTCAAATATACAATATCCAAAGCCTGCCTCTTTAGCCCAATTAGATGAGGATCGCAGACTCATGGAGGGTTCTATCTCCGTGGATCTTCAAAAAATATTAGACTGGGGAAGTAGAAATCTTGTACAATTCAACCCCACCAAATCACAGTCTTGTTTTTTCCCATAAGAGATACACCAGCCCTAGACCCATCACAATAAACAACCAAGTTATTCAAAGTAATGAGTCCTTTTCACTTGTTGGCATTTCTGTGGACCAAAATCTCAATTGTCACCAACATGTCACATCAATTGCAGAAGCGGCTGCTAAGAAATTGGGTTTCCTTTTCCGGGCGCGCAAATGCTTTTCACCAGCTAATCTCTATACTTTATATACTTTACAAATAAGACCAAACCTCGAATACTGCTCCCACATCTGGGGTGCTGCTGCCGCTTCTACACCCGCTATCCTGGACTCCATTTAGAAGAAAGCTATACGTCTCATCGGTGACCCTACCCTCACCCAAAGGCTGTCATCCCTTGCCCACCGACGTGCCGTTGGTGACCTCTCTCTCTCTCTCTCTCTCTCTCTCTCTCTCTCTCTTATAGATATCTGCACGGGCACTGCTCAGAGGAGCATCCTTCCATAGTTCCTACACCTGCTGCCCCCAACAGATCTACCAGGGAAACAGAGCGAATGCACCCTTTTCCTGTCCAGGTCACCAGACATAGAACATCTTGTTATGCCCGCTCTTTTGTCCCGAGGACTTCCAAGTTGTGGAATTCCTTGCCAATACATGTTTTTCCTTCTCCCCGAACCTCCAAACCTTCAAGTCCAGAATTAACAAGTTGCCTCTTTCCTCCTTGTCGACACCCACGATACGATATTATTTAGGCTGTAAGCCCTCGTGGTGTGTTGTTGAAATAGAATAAAAATAAAACAATATTATTCACTACCGAAACACACTTGCTGTGTCCAGCCTTTTTTCTTTGCCTACAAATATTAGATACTCGTATGTTTTTTTAGAGATAGCATTTCATTACTAGATCTGTTCGTGCTATTATAGTACAAGTCTTTTCCTTTTCATTATTTTTTCAGGTTGTATTGCGTTACGTGTCGTGTGCCGTAGCTATTACAAAATTTAATTATTGTTAAATGTTTCATTTGTAAAACGGCTATTTGAAGACAATTGCTCGTCCTGAGAAACTGTAAGAGATTTCCCACGTGATGAGCCGCACACTCTTTCGATACATTATTATTACCACAAAACAGTTTAACACATAAATAGAAACACTTTTCAGATTGTGTTAGTGATGGTATTGTCTCCCTTATGAAAGTGGTTGTGTAACATCCTCTTGTTTGGTAAATAACTTTGTGCAAAATATTTTGCAAATTGACAGAACTTGTTATCTATCACTGCTTTGTTTTAAAACGATTTTTGCAAGGTAAAATAAGAGATATCTACGACGGCGTTCTGGGGTCACGTTGAAAAGATATGTTCTAATAATTCTGAGATAAAAAAGTCAGAATTCTGAGATAAAAAAAGGCAGAATTCTGACATAGAAACTCAGAATTCTGAGATAAAAAGTCAGAATTCTGAGATAAAAAAGTCAGAATTCCGACATAAAAAGTCGGAATACTGCCTTTTTTAATAATTCTGAGATATAAAGTCAGAATTATTCGAGAGCTTCATATGACACAGCGTCCACTTGCAAAACGTTTACCTATTGACTATTGATGTGTAATTAGGTAGGTAGCTCTGCCTGTGCCGGTTTTACAGTTAGTTGATGGTTTACAAACTAAAAGGAAAGAAAATTAGTTCATTGAATATTGTTCTCGTTGCGTTAATGGAATAATGCATAGTGCATAGGTGCATATATTATGATTTTACTAATTATGTACCTAAATAAGTCGGCGTATAGATATACAAACATATTATTGCTTTAGTCGACATTATACCATGGAAAATTTAGCTGAATTAAAGTCAAGTCAGCCTTAGAAGTTTATAAATAAATATGTTTGTGTTTTTGTATCTTTAACGTCGGTCTATTTCAGCGACTATGGCCAATCACCGACACCAGAAAGCAGTTTCACCTCGCTATCCTGGAAATTTTGCCGAACCCTGCCGTTCCGCAAGGATAGTAGGAATATTTAACGTGCCCAACATCGCATTGGACATGGGACCGACGGCTTTACGCTCCCTCAGAAGGGCGGAACGTGTAGACATTCAACTTTGTCAAATATACTGCCACAACTTCGGTTGATGTTAATGTTACAGTATGTACTGAAAAAGTGAAAGGAGAACCCTGGGATCGAACCAAGTACCCTTCGGTTCAGGGGCACACGTTCTTACGACTGAACAACCGAGGCCCTTATAAATAAATAACCATGAGATGAACGTAAGTTTGTTGTGTGATGATTTATTTTTGTTGCTCGATAACCATCATCATCTTCACAATCGAAATGCGATACCATCTGTCGCAATCGTGACTCTCCGTCTATAACTGCCCATTTCAATTCAGTGTAGCTTCCACCTTCAAGCCATATTGTACCATGTTTCCACAAGCTTTACTTTTGATCTACCTCTTCCGTTTTGTCTAGGTATATATCTTTGGAATAAAACTATCAGAAAGATGTTTAAAAAAATGTCCTATAAAGTGTGCCTTCTCCTATCAATTTCTTTTAGCAAGCATTACTATTCTACACTGATAGAAACACGAATAAAAAAGTGTGCTAGAAGAGGTGACAGAATAGTAATGATTGTTGAAAGAAATTGATAGGAGAAGGCATAATATATGGGACATATTTTAAAATATCTTTCTGATAGTTATATTTGAAAGATATATACATAGACAAAACGAAAGAGGTAGATCAAAAGTAAAGCTTCTGGAAACATGGTACAATATTGAGTGAAGTTGGAAGCTACACTGTATTAAAATGGGCAGTTACAAGCGGAGATTCTCGATTGCGACAGATGGTATCGCATTTCGATTGTGATGGTGATGATGTTTATCGAGCAACAAAAACAAATCATCAAAGAACAAGAAACGTATGTTTATCTCATGATTATTTATTTATAAGAGCATCGGTAGTTCAGTCGTAAGAACGTGTGCCTCTGAACAGAAGGGAACTGGCTTCGATCGCAGGGTTCTCCTTTCACTTTTTTCAGTACACACTGTAACATTAACATCAATCGAGGTTGTGGCATTGTATTTGAGCAAGTTGAATGTCTGCACGTTCCGCCCTTCGGAGGAGACGTAAAGTCGTCGGTCCGGTGTCCATGCGATGTTAGGCACGTTAAATATTCCTACTATCCTTGCAAAATGGCAGGGTTCGGCAAAATTTCCAGGATAGGAGGTGAAACTGCTCCCTGGTGTCGGCGATTGGCCATAGTCGCGGAAATAGACAGACGTTACAGATAAAATAACACAAACATATTTATTTATATGCTTCTAAGGCTGACTTGACTTTAATTCAGGTAGAGTTTCCGAGGTATAATGTCGATTAAAACAATAATATGTTTGTATATTTATACGACGACTTATTTACGTACATAATTAGTAAAATCATAATATATGCACCTATGCACTATGCATTATTCTATTAACGCAACGAGAATAATAGTCAATGAACCAATTTTGTTTCCTTTTAGTTTGTAAACACCATCAACTAACTATAAAACCGGCACAGGCAGAGATACCTACCTAATTACACATCGATAGTCAATAGGTGAACGTTTTGCAATTGGCACCACCTGGATGCTGTCCTATAGCTCTCGAATAATTCCGATTTTTTATCTCAGAATTCTGAGTTAAACAAGTCAGAATTCTGACACAAAAAGTCAGAATTCTGAGTTTTTATGTCAGAACTCTGACTTTTTTATCTCAGAATTCTGACTTTTTATGTCAGAATTCCTACTTTTTATGTCAGAATTCTAACTTTTTATGTCAGAATTCTGACTTTTTTATCTCATAATTCTGACTTTTTTATCTCAGAATTATTAGAAAATATTTTTTGAACGTGACCCCAGAACGCCGTCGTAGATATATTTCCTTGCCTGGATTTTATTATGTATCTTTCCAGTTTCAATAACTGCAAGACTACTTTCTGGATATGACAAACAAATACGGGCACATTGACTATTCCTCTGCAATCGATTTCGCATTGTGCATCATCATGAGCTACAAGAGACCAATTTAATTCTAGTAAACAAGCACATCTGAAGACGCAGAAAATGTTTCTTCTTTTGCATTGAGTATGAATCGATTTTACCAAGTAGATTGTATATTTTAGACTGCTTAGTGAGTCGTATACACATTTTGCCTCCCAGCGCTTTAACCCCAATGGATCTTTTACACCCTACTCTATTTTGGTAATAGTGGCCAAAAAACTTGCTATATAGCCAGCTATCTTTTTAGGAGCTACTTTACCGATTTCCTGGGGTGTTCAGTTCACACACAGAGTACTTAAACCTTTTGCAGAACGGAGCCATGCAATCGCAAAGCAAATGTTCTGTAGCTTGGCGCTGCTTCAATGCAGTATCTGCAGTTTTCACAGTCCACCTTACCCATCTTCATAGGGTAATAGTTTACTGAAATGTGTGCCGCAAAAACTCCTGTGATTACTCTCAAGCTGACCCTGTTCAATTCAAGTTCAGTCTTCTCTGTTGATATGGTGATAAACCATTTTACCTGCCTTAAGCCTGGCATTTTACTCCAGTATGACAGCATTTCATTCATCTCCCAAGTTTCAAGTACATCCTTACATAGATTTTTGTTAAGCCACAGTGGGACTTCGGATCATAAAACGGTGTTATTGAGGTCATCTTTGCAAGGCTACCTTATGTCAATGCCTTAATACCCTGGGATACCCCAGTACCCTCTGGATAGCTATTGTTCATGGAACAATAGCTATCCAGATGGACGTCCTTCTTTTGACTGGGCAGTAGGTTCAGGGAACAATGGCTTGCCAAGGGGGCTGTCCAGAGGGACGTCATTCAGGGACGTCATTCTTTTGACTCAACGGTATGTTCATGGAACAATAGCTATCCAGAGGGGCGTCCCTTGGGTTGTATATATATATATATTGTAATATTATTTCAATTATTACAATTAATGCTAAACTTATTTCAAGATAAACAGAGGGAAAACGTATAAATTAGAGTAATTTTATGTGGTTACGTAGGTCACATAAATATTGTAATCGTTGACATTAATTTGGCATCATCACAGGTTTGTCGATTGCAGATTGCAATACTATATGACTGAATTTGCCGTATTGAGGAATGCTGACTAAGTATGTTCACGTAGTATTAGGAAGTAGTTCAAGTAAGTCTATATATATATATATATATATATATATATATATATATATATATATATATATATATATATATATATATATATATATATATATATATATATAATTCATACGGACCTTGGATATGGGTTCTACTGGACTTACTTCGCGCTCATTTGAAAAATTTTCCGAAAGTCTCACCATCGTTACCCTTCTATTAGTGAAGTGTTTTTGTAAATATTAGGAGAGACTGTATTCATTTTGTTATTAAGACGTTAAACATCGTCATTATGTCTGCCTAGTCCAATTTATAACAATTAACCCGAAACCCCCCAATTTACCTCCGCTTCTAATTACACATCAAAGTTAATTTTTATACTGTACCCAGTTTATTCAAAAGTTTCTTGCAGTCCCGGGTCAGTTTAGATACGGTATTAAAATATTTCAGAGTCCTTAGTACTGCCTGACTGCCTGAGAGAAAGTAGATCTCTTTTTTTTTACCGACTGATTAGTAGTGATTCCAAAAGCTAAAGTTCACAAAATTCTAAGAAAACCCAAACACCACCCACATAAATTTAGGCTTGTCCAGAATCTACACCTACCAAAGATGTGATACAGTTAGACATTTTGAAATGAAGGTTGTATCGCGAGGCGAAGCCCATTTTAGTTATTCTAGTATACTTAATAGGCACAATAGCAGCGCCTGGTCTCAGGAAACCAACAGCAAATATTTTCCAGAAGACAGCAAGGCAGACCTCGTCCAAATGTCTTGCTTCATAATAGAAACACAGATAAAATTTTATGTATCTGAGGGAAACCTAATAGCCAACCGCTACGTTTAAATTTCAGAGACAGCTATACCTATTCATTTTCAATAGGACGGGGCTCCAAGGCACAATTCTCAAATGGCAAGATTATTTATGGAGAATAATTTTCCAAATCATTGGAACGGAACCAATGGGCCTATAAGATGGCCTCTTACGTCCCCAGACTGGTCTATATTGGATTTCTTGCTATGGGGATATCTGGAGAATAAAACTTACAAAGTTCATTATGATAATATTCAAGATTTAGGAAACGCAATAAGAGAAAGATTTTTGCTGCTCACAAAATCATCCCATTGTTTTACTTAATCCCTTAAAACGAATAGGAGAACCTCGGTGGTTCAGGGGTAGGAACGTGTGCCTCTGAATCGAAGGGTACTGGGTTCGATCCCAGGGTTCCCCTTTCACTTTTTCAATACAAACTGTAAAATTAACATCAACCGAGGTTCTGGAATTGTATTTGAGCAAGTTGAATGTCTGCACGTTCCGCCTTTCGGAGGGGGCGTAAAGCCGTCGGTCCCGTGTCCATGCTGTGTTGGGCACGTTAAAGATCCCTACCCTTCTTACAGAAAGGCAGGGGTTCGGCAAAATTTCCAGGATAGTGAGGTGAAACTGCTCCCTGGCGTCGGTGATTGGCCATAGTCGCGGAAATAGACCGACGTTAAAGAAAGGAAAAAAAAGACAAAAAAATCGAATAACAAAAGTACGCTAAGCGTGCATTCAACAAAATGGAAGTTATTTTGAACAGTTTTTTTGTATTGACTAGATTAGTTTAATGCTTATATTACGATTTTCAAAGTTGGTTTTTGCTGATGGGCTTATTGGATAATAATATTAATTTTTTAATGTTATTTCCTTTTGTTACATAAATCTGGGTAAGTAACACCGTTTTGTGAAAATTAGCAATAGATATATCTATAAATAGCTGTTATTAAATAATATTCTAGATTTATTGTTAGCACATAGAAATAAATAAACAGCAGCATTTTTTTGGATAGCATACTGAAAAATTTTGGTAATGCGGATTATGAAAATAAGAATTTTTTTCATTGCTTATTAAAACACATCCATAATGTTATATATTTTTTAAAAACTTGCGAAAATGCAAATTATTCTCTTGACAAACATACAGACTGTCCTATTTAGCAAACATTGGTCAATATTTTAAAAACTGTAATATTTATAAAAAAAAATACTAGCTAGATGCCACGTCAAAAGTTCCAAACGGATGTGTTTTTACCTTTTTGAAAAGTTGTCGGACAACTAAACTACAAGGCGTGTCTGAAAACGCAATATTTTCAATATCGCTCCGTAGTTCGGAAACTAAGAGAGCTCTGACATTTTTGTTTGCAGTATCTTCCGTTTCGCAAAAAAGCAGCCCAGATTCGCGAAAACCGCAAAGTTCTGTCTTTCCTGGTAACCGAGATATCAAGCAATTTCCACCAAAATGGGGTCATCTGCATGTTGTATTCGTAACTCTATGGTATTGTTTTAGGCAATATTGGATAGATAAGGACATATAGATTTTGTGATCTGGCTGAAAACAAAACTGTTCTTCGCAATATCCTATTGCCTCTATTTTGAGATATTATTTGATATCTATAAAAGATTCGGGACGCAGCAAATGCGTTATGGCAGTGAATTTTCATTAAAATGTTTTTAAACAGCAAAACTGTGTGTTATTTTTTTTTAAGAAAGCAAGCATCAAATTTGGTTACCAGTATAACCTATATAGTAGAAACAATGTGCCATGTTTCATCAAAACAACTTTATTGTTTAAAAATGTACAAAAATTTCCGAAAGTAAACTTAAAGTGTTCTTGAATTCTTGGTCAACCTTATAGGTTAATAGCAAATTGAGCTATTCAAATTTGAAGCATTTAATGAAAATTCGCTGCCATAATGAACTTGCTGCGTACCGAATTTCTTTTCTTATAAACATGCATTATATTTCGATGGAAAATACAAAAAAGCAATAACGTGTTCGATTAAAAAAAAAAGCAAATTTATAACAATAACCACTTATGGGCCACCCTCTGTAGAAATAATTTTCCGAAAATAAAGTTAAATGTTGGTTTCTTAACCAACAAAACTGACGTTAATAGATAAATGAGTTATTGAAATTTGAAGGATTTAATGAAAATTCACTACCAAAACGCACTTACTGCGTCCAGGTTTTTTCTTACAAACATGCATTATATTTCGAGAAAAAATGCAAAAATGCATTATCGAATTTGTTTTACGCGAATCAGTTAAAAATTATAGACCGCTAAACCATAAACTTCACTAGACCTATAGCGAAAGCACAAACTTAACTAAACCGAGAGCCAAAGCATCAGCGAAGGGGTCTACTTGAATTGAATTTTCTAAAAACACTTTAGTAAAATGAAGGGAGATGACGGTTGAATCTGAAACCTAAGGGTTCGCAAAACACACTTCTTGCAACATTTTATTTTCACAATCCGTATTTGCTTCACGTTCTTTGCCTCAACATTGGCAATTTTGACGTTTCAAATTGCGAGTTTGACGTTTTGAGGAAAACTCCAAAATTCGTTCCTTTAGCTGCCCGTAGCTTTTTGGCTTTAAACTTAGAGACTTAAATTTTGGTGCATGCTTCAGCCTTTATAATACCCTTACCAAATTTGGTTGCCCTTACTTTGTTATTTCCGGAGATATAATTTTTTAAGAAGGAAGCACAAAATGTTTCGGGAAAACCTGGTCCCATTTTTCTGGCTAACGAACATATCCAAGCCACTTGCAAAAGGGAGGTACTCACCAAATTTGATTTTTTGAAAAAAATTAACTAAAAGTTAAATATTCTGCAGTTTGTGTTGTTTAATTCGTCAACTGGTTTGGTTGTTTTCCTTACGCACCTGAGAACCACATGTTTGAGAATATTTCTATATATATTACTTTGTTATTTCGAGAGAAATAATTTTTTTTTAAGAAGGAAACACAAAATTTATCGGGGGAACCTGGTCCGTTTTTTTGGCTAACGAACATATCCAAGCCACTTGCAAAAGGAAGGTACTCACCAAATTTGATCAAGATCGGTCCATTATTTTTTGAGTTATCGGTACGATATATATATATATATATATATATATATATATATATATATATATATATATATATATATATATATATATATATATATATATATATATATATATTAACACGGATCTCCCCATTAGTGAGTTGTTTAAAGAAAATTCACTAAAAGTTAAATATACAGTCGTTTATGTTGTTTAATTCGTCAAGTGGGCTGGTTGTTTTCCTTACGCACTTGAGAACCACATGTTTGAGAATATTTCTATAACGAATATAACAAATAAAAGGAAACGTCCTCCTATATGAAACCGGACGAAGTGCATACATCAAGACCGCCATAACATGCAAATAATAACATCTACTAGACCAGTTATACTTTCTAAATAATTACTTGTTAACATGTCATCTATTTGTCTCAGTATCACGCGTGTCATCTATTTTTCATTTTCATCGAGATCGGGTTTGCAGAGCGATGTGTGCGAGCGAAAGTTTGTTACGGATACGATGATATTCAACTGTAACATTGTCAAAACATTGCCGGAAGTAGGTGAGTTTCATTGTAAGAAATCAGAAACACGACTGTAAATTCTGAATCATGAAAACGGACAATTCGTCTTGGACACGTATAAATATTCAGCGTAAGGCCAGACGCAAAAAAGAAGAATAAAGATGGAAACAATTCGCTTTCAACTTTTAGTGCGCCTTCCATATGTGTCAAAGGAATTGAAACACCGTTTAAAGGCTGGTCTGAAAGAAATGTTACACAGGGCAGCAGTGGATTCTTGTCTAGAAAATATTACGATTAAGTCAAATGCCAAATTAAAAATAGATACAGGGTGTTCAAGTGAGGCACTGAATATCGATATGCCTTGATATATTGACGTAATGTTAAACCTGCTGCATTGCCTTTTCTGTAATAACCAAAACTTCTGGACGCAGCAAGTAGTGAATTTTTATACAAATGTTTTTAATAGCAAACATGTTTTTTTAAGAAAGCAGGCATCAATCTATATAGTAGAGACAATGTGCCATGTTTCATCAAAATAACTTTATTGTTTGAAAATGTACAAAAATTTCTGAAAGTAAACTTAAATTGTTCCCGAAAAAACTGGTTCCCTGGTCAACCTTATAGGTTAATAGCAAATTGAGCTATTCAAATTTGAAGGATTTAATGAAAATTTCTTTTCTTACAAAGATGTATTATATTTCGATGAAAAATGCAAAAATGCAATAACATAGGGCGTGTTCGATTAAAAAAAAAAGAAAATTTGAATCACCAACGAGTTATGGGCAACCCTGTCATTGTGGACATATTTTTTAAGATGTAGCTCAAGACACCCTATAATTAATGTATAACTTTTTTTTTCGTAACTTGCATAATAACGGATATATTGAACTTTAAAGATTTTTCACGAAAATTTGACAAACATGATATACCATTAAACGATAAACTTCTTAGTCAACACTACTGCCAAAGCATCAGAGAAAGGGTCTATTTTAAATGAATTTTCTGCAAATATTTTAGTAAAATGAAGGACAATGATGATTGAAACTAAGAGTTCAGGCTTTGTAAAGCATTCTTCTTGAGACAATTTCTTTCGATAGCTCATATTAATTTCAGGATCATTGCCTAAATATTACCAATTTTGACATTTTAAATCGCGACTTTGACGTTTTGAGGAAAACCCAAATTTATTTTTCTTTAAATGCTTGTAACTTTTTTTTCTTTAACCTACAGAGCTAAATTTTGCTACGTATTTTACCTGTGACGATATGAACCAGCGTACTAAATTTGGTTGCCTTTACTTTGTTAATTCCGGAGATATAAATTTTTTCCAATGAAAAATTTTCCCGGAAAACCTCGTCCGATTTTCCTCACTAACGAACTTATCCAAGCCATTTACAAAGGGAAGGTATGTGCCAAATTTTATCAAACAAAAACATATAAAAATTGAAACTGACCCCGGATATGGGTTCTAGGGGTCCTAGTTCGCGCTCATTTGCAAAATTTTTTTCAAAATTCAAAAGTCGGGATCTCCCAATTAGTGAATTTTTTCTACGAAAATTCACTAAACAGTAATTCCATAAAAAATAAATCCAAAGCAGGTTCACCGCAATGGAACTTGGAACTTCTTGCAAGTACTAATTTATCCATTCCTCCGTGACCGTAAGATCATCTAACTTATTACTATCTAACAGGCATATGAATGAAACGTATACAGTAGGTAACGGGTTTTACGAGTAGCAGATTTGACGAGATTCTCATTTAACGAGCAAATTTTGATGATTTGAATGGACTTGTGGAAGAAACAATGCTAAAATATTTCTGATTTTACCAGAATTTATATAACATTGTTTTTACGAAAATTAGCATAAGGCAAAAATATATTACACAATTTGCTAAACAAATTTATTTTAAAGACAATTCGAAAACAGATTTTCCATGTAAATTTTCAAACACCTATTTTAATAATAATCTATTAAACAGTACTTGATAATTACTAGCATTCCACAATAATTCGGCAAGAAATGATTTCTGCGAAAACTGGCATATATTTTACACGTAAATTAATACAATAAAAAATCTTGCCGAGTCAATAACTTTTTGAGATCCTGTGGATACATATGTATATATATATATACATATATATATATATATATATATATATATATATATATATATATATATATATATATATATATATATATATATATATATATATATATATTTATATACATTTTACAAGATACCATACAAATAAGCTTAGGCTTGTGGCATGGTATCTAAAATTTTTGCAAAGTCTCACCATCGATACCCCTCTATTAGGGATTTTTTGTAATGAAATAGGCTCATTTTTTTAATAACAATTCTCTAAGAACAAAACAGAAATATCACTACCTAAAAAAAGAGGTTATAGTACACGATGCTCCCAGGTGGTCACCCATTCAAGAAAAGACTGTGCCCGAAGTTGCTTAACTTCGAAGATCGAATGACAATTTTGAATTTCAAAATATTTCCTCATAATTCATAGGTTAAAAATATTACAATATGTTAGGCAGAAAGTTTTAGTCTATAAACAGAGAAAACTAGACATCTAACAATATTATATTACAATTTCCTTAGTATAAACATGGCTCCTATCTTAAGATTTATCCATGGTTTATGTTTACATATTTTGAATATAATAAAGAACATATATATGTTTATATATATATATATATATATATATATATATATATATATATATATATATATATATTCTTAAGAAAACTGCTGAGCCTCGGTGGTTTAGTGGTAAGAACGTGTGCCTGTGAACCGAAGGGTACAATTGTACAATTAACATCAACCGAGGTTCTGGCATTGTATTTGAGCAAGTTGAATGTCTGCAGGTTCCGCCCTTCGGAGGGGGCGTAAAGCCGTCGGTCCCGTGTCCATGCGATGTTGGGCACACTAAAGATCCCTACCCTCCTTACAGAAAGGCAGGGGTTCGGCAAAATTTCCAGGATAGTGAGGTGAAACTGCTCCCTGGCTCCATGTTCTCTGAATATTTTGAAGACTCTACCAACACCTTTTCTTATTTACACCATTGCACTTAACTTTAACTAGACATATTCACATTTATTATGGATTGCAATTTATATGTCACAATACGCCGTTTTTCTACGACTTAACCATAAAATTTGTAAAATAAAAACTATAGGCTATATTTGAGAGACATTTTATTTGATGTAGCATTTTATAACTCAATATAAAAAGGTCTTAAGAAGAGACAATCGAAAACCAAAGGTAATGCCAAGTGACATTATGGCGTGCCGTCAGTTGCACGGTATCCTAACCTAATTAAATGTTATGAAGTATTTTGCAGAGCGAATTAAGCACGGAAAGAAACCGTGGCTAACATTTGGTAAGAGGTGGCTAATTAAAAAAAAATTGTTAAACACGACAACAGATGTCACGACCAAGATGTATCGGATCTTTATCTGGCTTTATTTTTTTAATTTTATACAAAACTGTAACGAATTAATTATTGTATTTTAATTATAGATTTGCTTCTTCTTAGGAAGCATATACCGTCAATTGGGGTTAAGTGAATAAAAAAAAACTGTTTTTTATTGCTATAACCGAAACCACTAAAGAAAGAAATGTGCAAAAAATAAACGTATATCTATACACGTTTTCCGAGGGATTTACCATTTTTGAGTGTTGGAACCGCCTTTTTGATGTTGATTTATTTTACCCAGCACGGTGGGGTGAAGTAAATAACCTGTTTAAACTAGCGTTTTAGACTATTACTATGTAAAATAAACCAATCGGGAAGGTATAAGGAAGTATATTTTGAAAATATAAATTTAACTAAAGAAAAAATACATTTGTTTTTAAGAAAACCCTGCATTTTATGACATTTCAGCCTAAATCAGGTAAATAATATTCTGAGAAATATCTAAAAGATAACAATTAAACACAAACTATTTCTATCGGTCTTACTGCTGAGATCATAAGAAAAAACTCTAGACGCAGCAAGTGCGTTATGGTAGTGAATTTTCATAAAAAAGTTTTTGTAGCAAATATGTGTGTTTTTTTTAAGAAAGCAGGCATCAAATTTGGTTAATTTGTGTTAACCTATCTTTAAGGACTCTGCTTGTTTGGCCAATGTATCTTAAACTACAATTATTACATGGAATACAATACACCACTCCAGACACTTTGGAAATTTCATCCAATAGGTTAAAGTTTATATTTAAAGATGAAACCAATTTTAAAATAACGTTTCGATATTCAAAAACAATTAATGACATTTTCAGTAAACTCAAAAGTAAGGATGAAATTTCCAAAGTGTCTGGAGTGGTGTACTGTATTCCATGTAATAATTGTAGTTTAAGATACATTGGCCAAACAAGCAGAGTCCTTAAAGATAGGTTAACACAGCACAAAAGTGACATACGTTTACAAAAAAGAACTTGCGCTCTGTCAGAACATAATCTCGACACTGGCCATAATATAAATTTTAGTAATGTTTCTATTTTACACTGTGAAACCTTAAGTAATAAAAGAATGTGTTTAGAAGAATCTGAAATTACTTTTAACGAAAATTTAATAAACTTAAAGAAAGATAATAATTTTAGAAATCACTACCCCTTCTTATATTTCCTAGACAAAAACAAAAAACAAATTCAATTAAACAATATTTAGCTTCATATGTCAGTTTGGCATTTATTAGACTTCAATCAAATTCATCAAAAGGTTTTCTTTTTATGTTTGTTATTAGATAAATAGTTTAGTAAAACTCATGTTATATGTAACTATTTTAAACTTTTATATTTTTTCCATGTAAATTGTAAACTTTTTTCTTTCCATGTTGTAGCCTTGATAAAGGAATAAATTTTTCCGAAAGCTCGGCCTATAATAAAGAGTTTTATTCCACAACTGACGGCGTTCCCACAATTTTTTGATAAATATATATATATATATATATATATATATATATATATATCTATATATATATATATATATATATATATATATATATATATATATATATATATATATATATATATATATATATATATATATGTATGTATGTATGTATGTATATCACACCGATAAGTAAAAAAACTATACTTCGATTTTGACCAAATTTGATGGGTGCGTCTTTTTTTGCAAATGGCTTCGAAAACTTCGTTAGCCAGAAAAGCGGACCAGTTTTTCCTGGAAAATTTTGGGTTTTCTTTCGGAAAATTGTTGTATCTTCGAAAATAACACATCTACAAAACCAAATTTGATGTGCAGTTTAACACTATAAAAAGTATGCTATGCACTAAAAACTAGATTTCTAGGTTAAAACAAAGAAAAGTTATAGGCGATTAAAGAAAATATTTTGGGTGTCACTGATAACCAGAGAAACGCCCAATGCCAAAATATTTTGTTTCCATGACAAAATCTATTGTATATTACAGACAAAGGTTAAGTCTTTTCACGCAAAAGATTCAAGGAACACCAGAGCAATTACTTTGAAAAGTTTATTGTTTTCCTTAAAACGTCAAAGTCGCGATTTTAAACGTCAGAATTAGCAACTTTTAGACAAAGAATCAGAAACGCATTGGGGGTTATGTAGATTGTGTATTACTAAAATATTCAGAAAGGCCATTTAAAGTAAACCATTTCTCTGATGCTTTCGCAGTAGTTTTAGTTATAGTGTTGGCTTATAGTATATAAGTTTTAGCTTTTTTCGTAGAAAAAATTCGCTAATTGGGTGACCGCGGCTTTTAAGTTTTTAAAGATACTTTCAAATGTTTGCGAACTAGAACCCATTTCCGGGACAACCTGCAGTTTTTATCTGTTGAAATATATACATGGTGACGCATTTCTACGATAAAGCCGAATTTATCCGTTATTATAAAAGATACGACAAAAAAATTGTATATGTTAATTATAGGGTGTCTGGAGCTCCGTCTGTTAAATTATTTTCACAATCACAGGCTGGCACATAAGTTGTTGGTTATACAATTTTTTTTTATTTTATTCGAATGCGGTTTATTTTATTGCATTTTTGCATTTTCCATCGAAATATAATGCATATCAATAAAAACAATCGAGACGCAGCAAGTGAGTTATGGTAACGAATTTTTATTTGATGCTTCAAATTTTAACTCAATTTTTGGGGAACATTTTGAGTTTATTTTTGGAAAATATTTGTATATTCTCTCACAATAAAGTTATCTTAATGAAATATGGTACATCGCTGCTACTATGTAGGTTATAATGATGAAATATGGTACATCGCTTCTACTATATAGGTTATACTGGCAACCAAATCTGGTGCCTGCTTTCATCAAAAAACGATATATTACCTATTAAAAACATTTTTCTGAAAATTCACTACCACAACGAATTTGCTGCGTCCACTAAATATATTGGCGTTTCGTTGTAATAAATACTAAAGTAATCACCTTGCAGGAAATGTGCAAATCACTCGGAGAGTCAGGACAACGAGTTAAAGCAGCTGTGATTTACGTCTGTGAATGTGCTAAGAATAAGATATTTCATTATTCGTCAGTTGCCACATTTCTTTGTGCATTTACTTTGTATAATGTTATCTCTACAAATGACTAATTGCATTACATCTACGGTATAATAAGTACAGAATGTGCGGTGTGAGCTGAAAGACGGCATTATGAATTCATTATGATCCTGGTTGGCCATGCCATCCAGTGGCGGAGGAAAGTTTGACAAATAGGGTAATGATAGGACTAAAGTCAGCGAATATTTATTTGCAAATCACAAAAAATATAAGTGTGAATTGCTGGTAAAAATGGGAGATTTTTAACGTAAATTTTTCTTTTCTTTAACATCGGTCTATTGGTACGGTCACGCTCCATTTTCGACGCCAGGTGTAGCAAGATTACACTACAACCCTGAAAATTTTGCCGAAACCATTTATTTCCATAACGGGTACGCTTTTCAACGTAAACAACGGCGCATTGTATACGGGTCCAAAACTAAACCGCCCTCTCCCTACAGCCCATGACCGGATTGCTCTAAAATAATGCCACAACCTGGGGTCACAGTATTTTTACAGTATGCACTGAAAAAGTGAATTAGCGCTTTTACAGTGAACTCAGCTCTCGATCATTACCTTTCAACGGCAAACGTTCTTACCACTATGTCACCGGTGCTACAAAAACAGTTTAAGATTATTAATCGAATACGGCCAAACCAATGCGTTTAGGAAACAACTTGGGACAATTAAGATTTTTTTTTTTGCTAGACGACCCAAAGGATAAAGGTAAAACTACATAAATATCAATATATGAAATATGTTGTACGGATCGTGAACTTAAATATGTTGGACAAACTAAAATATCTATTAAAACTAGATTTAAAGAACATTTAGCGCCATTTAGATATGGAAACTTTAGACGCGTACAGTACGCGAGTATATATATATATATATATATATATATATATATATATATATATATATATATATATATATGTATATATATATATATATATATATATATATATATATATATATATATATATATATATATATTGTCTTACAGAACGAGCTCTTTATTTTGGCTTTTGGCTTTTGCCGTTTGTCTGGCGGCTGAAACTGTACTGTAAAGCTTGTGTACACACATTAAGATTGCTACTTGAGTAGGAACTGGATCAGGTCGATTTAAATGAAAATAACGGCGAGACAGACGATTGGTGGTTATAATAGAACTGCTATTCCTAAAATAAGCTTCAACTGCAAAAGAACGTTGAATATTGGAGCAACGATCCATTTTTACAATGAAACTAACTTTTCTTGCAAACTGTTCGACAACTGTCATTAATTTCCATTTAGCGAGAACGCATGGCGACTTGGTTGGAATTTAGATTTTATTAGCGAATTTTTCGTACAACAAAAAATTCACAAATTCACAAATGAGGAGATATGTGTTTATCTCTCTCTCTCTCTCTCTCTCTGTATATATATATATATATATATATATATATATATATATATATATATATATATATATATATCACACCGATAACTCAAAAAAATGATCGGCTGATTTTGATACAATTCGGTAGGTCCCTGCCTTTTGTAAGTAGCTGGATGAGTTCGTTAGCCACAAAAATTGGACTACTTTCTCCGGCAAAATTGTTGGCTTTCTTTCAGAAAATGTTTGTATCTCCGAAAGTAACAAATCTGTGACAACCAGATCTAGTATGTACGTTTATGCTCTTAAAGTTATCCTACGTACTGAAATGCTGATCTCTACGTTAAAAGGAAAAAAAGTTATAGATATTTAAAGAAAAAAAATTCGGTGCCACTGGTGATCAGAGAAAAGCACAAGAACAAAATATTATGTGTGGTAAACAAAACCAATCGAATATTACATACAACGGTTAAGTTTCCTTGACACCAAAAAGTCAAGAAATAGTAGAAAAAATATTTTGAGAAATTGTTTAATTTTTCTTTTTAAAACGCCAAGGTCGCAATTGGAAACGTCAAAATTTGCAATTTTTAGACAAATAGTCTGAAACAAATACGGATTGTGTAGAAGAAATATCATAATAAGTGTGTTTTACGAAGCCTTAAGTTTCAGGTTCAACCATCATTGTCCTTCATTTTACTAAAATATTTGTGGAAAATCTATTTCAAATAAACCCTCTTTCTAATGCTTTGGCAGTAGTGTCAGTTATAGAGTTTACGGTTTAAAAGTCTATATTTCATCAAATTTTCGTAGAAAAAATTCGTTATTGAGAAGACAGTGACTTATTAATTTTGAAAAAATTTCTTCAGATGAGCGCGAACTAAAACCCCTAAAGTCATATACGGGGTAAGTTTAAGTTTTTGTCTGTTTACAGATATACGGGGTGACTCATTTCTACGGTAAAACTCAGTATTTTCGTTTATATGCAAGATACGAGCAAAAATTGTATACGTTAATTATAGGGTGTTTTGTGCTGCATCTTATAAAGTTATCTTAATAATCACAGGCTGGCCCATAAGTCGTTGGTGATACACATTTTCTTTTTTTAATAGAACACCACTAATGTTATTGTATTTTTGCATTTTCCATTGAATTATAATGCATGTTTGTAAGGAAAAAAAATGATATCGTTAATCGGTTTTGGGTTATCTCAATTGTTTTGCAACTTTTCACGTTTTTGACACATTGCACAAACACATATCACAAATTCTGAATCAGCGTTTTTACCAATAGATAGCGGAGCCCCGTGAAAATGACGCATTGAGAGCGCTTTTTGTTTGTATAACACGTCGAAAAAACCGCGCTATCTTATACAGGCACTCTCAGATAGTGGCTGAATTTGAAAAGTTTCCGCATAAATGTTTTTATTGTTTCCGTAGAAATCATCTTTGTAACATTTTTGTGAAATCTTAGTATTTAATAATAAATGTTTAGTAAGTTATTGTAAAAAGAAGTTGTAGAATTTTTGTGAAACATATAATATAGTGTAACAATACTGAAAGCAATTTTAGCAAAAAAATTGTAAATTTTTGTAAAAGAAATTTTTGGAAATTTTCATAACATTATTTTTCTATCTTGGGTCATAAAGCAGTTTGTCAATAATTACATCTTGGCAGGTGTGTAAATAGCTTGAAGCGGTTCGTTGGCAAGGAAAATCAGACCAGTTTTTTCTAAAACTTTTTAAGTTTATTTTAGGAATATGTTTGTACTTTTTGAAACAACAAAGCTATTTTAATGCAATGTGGTATATTGTTAACACTATATGGGTTATACTGTCAACCAAATTTCCGTTTAAAAGACTGGATGCAGCAAGTGAGTTATGGTAGTGAATTTTCATAGAAATGATCTGACACCAAATATTGTTTTATCTTTTTTTTTCTCTTTTAATATAGACATATAGATTTAAATGTATAGCTTTTCTTTGAGATCGTAAACTTGCCTACTAAATTTAGTTACCATTGCTTTTTTACTTTTTGATATAAAATTTCTTTCCGAAGGAAAACCCATAATTTTTCAGGAAAATCTAGTTTTATTTTCCGGGCCAATGAATTTGTTCAAACCACTTACAAAAGGAAGGTACATGCCAAATTTTATCAAAATCGGCCTATTATTTTTTGAGTTGTCGGTGTGATACACACACATACACACACACACACACACACACACACATATATATATATATATATATATATATATATATATATATATATATATATATATATATATATGTGGGAATTAATTTTATCTCAACAACTGTGTGCATAAACGTTCTGCCGCTAACGATATGCATAGATGTACGGGCGCTACAGAATGACGCGCGTGTTGCGAGAGACAAGGGAGTTAATAGTGTGTCAGTGTCATTACAATGACGGACGTTGTTAAAAAACACCCATGACATATAGAAGGTGTCAGTACAAAAGTGTCATTCAACACGGTGTTACACATGACTAGTTCGTACGAGACGGTCGGAGTGTGAAGAGAGCTTGAGTGAACATAGTGCGCGAGAAGTACGACGAGAGAGTACCTAGAGACGCCAAGGTACTCAACGACGGTGTGCAAGGCCATATAGGACGACGACGACGATGACATCTGTATCCCGTAACTAAAGACGATAGACTATTACTTGTCATTTAATTACTTCACCATTGTTATGTTTATAGAGTTCAACAATATAGTTAAAGTTAATACCGGCATAGTTTCAGTCTTAAAAGCACGCACGACCTAAAACCTTACATATCTCTAGAAACGGGGACTCATTCCGGGATATACGTGAGTGTTCCAGGGATAAGACACCCTATAAATGGGGGCTCCAGCCGCGATATAAACAGTGTGGTAGCTGAAAGACAGTTTCTTGCCGGAATATAAGTGTGTACAGTGTATTATGGAAATCTACAGTAGCCAGGACTCGACCTAAGACGCAAGGCCGCAGCACCAGCAGCTACACGTACGCGACGTTTCACATACCTGAAGTTACGGTAGACGTTCTAAGAATTAAGGTAACAATATGAAGACGTTAGGAGATATAGACATTATTTTGAACAATATAAAGTCGGCTCATAAAGAACTTGCATAAACTTATTTTTCAGAGCGAAGGTGATAGAAAAAATAGACAAAGACTGCGTGAGTTTAACGGTTTTGATTTCGGGGTGTTTTCTGAGGAATATAAAGACAAAATCACCTATGTCAATGCTAATTTTTCGGACAATGACCTAACGTCGGTTGCAAATATTTTGTGTTTGGACTATAATTGTGATAGAGACGCGTTAATAAAAAACATTTGCGATAATCTAGTAGACATTACAAAACTGTCTATGCGTGACGACGACGAGACTGAAGAAGACAAAGAAGCCGAGAAGGAAGATCATCTTTCAGAAAATTGTTCTGTTTATTCAAACTCTTCATCGAATGGAAAAACGTTCTTTGCTATGAATTTTAGGGACGTAGAAGATTCGATTCAACGCTTTGATGGAAACAGTGGCTACCCAATAGAAAAATGGATTCAAGATATAGAAGACATGGCTGATCTATGTTCATGGAATCAGCTGCATATGTTTATTTTTGCAAAAAAATCATTGACAGGTCTCGCAAAGCTGTTCATACAAGGAGAAAAGAATATAAAATGTTGGAAATCTTTGAAAGAAGTTTTAATCGACGAATACTCTTCAAGATTAAATAGTGCCCAACTGCATAAAGCACTATCTGCAAGAAAGTTGATGAAAAACGAAAGCATTCATGAGTATTTCTTAATAATGAAGGAGATTGCTAATCGAGGCAGAGTTGAAGATGAAGCAATAATGCATTATGTCATAGATGGTATAACAGATGAACCATCGAATAAAATATTTTTATATGGGGCCAAGTCATTTAAAGAATTCAAGGAAAAATTGCGAATATACGCTGAAATCAAAACTAAACAGGAATCTTACAAGCCGAAGACAGGGAAAAATTAAACGACAGCTTCCAATTTTACAGAAATGTCAAATGCCAAATCGACGCAGGTGACAAAAATTCGTTGTTTTAACTGTGGTAACCAAGACCATAAGTCGAATGAGTGCAGATCTAAAAATCTAGGCACCAAGTGTTTCAGATGTAATAAGTTTGGACATAAATCTTTTGAATGTCAAATTCAAAACAGAAAGAGTGGCGCTTCTCCAACAAACCCCACCACGTCGAATGTGCAAAACGTTGAAGTAATCACGATGAGCAAAATGCACAGAATTATAAGGATCAATAATGAAAATATTATTTGTCTGGTAGATACCGGAAGCCAAGTTAACCTTATAGGGTCAGAAGTATACCGACGTATTGGAGCACCAACTATGCATGATTCTAAAATAGTTTTAAATTGTTTCGGTAAGTCAAAAGTAAAACCTTTGGGCTATTTTGACTGTCAGATCGATTTAGATGACGTATTGGTTGATACCAAGATGCATGTTGTCAACGGTGAATATATGTCTAGTAATCCTGCTATACTAGGTCATGAATTTCTCCAACAAGTTGAACTTACGATAAATCCAAGTGGGATGACCATCAAGAAGATCGACGACGGCGACGGCATTAAAAAAATAATGCAAGTAGATGTACCTGATGAAGTTGATATTGGAAATGAAGTACCGACGCGTATAAGAAAAGAAGTTAAACATATTGTGAAGATGTATAAACCAAGAAAATGCAAAACTGCAAACGTTGTGATGAAAATATTAGTCAAAGACGAAGAACCGATCTACAATAGTCCTAGAAGACTACCATTTTTTGAAAGAGAGATTGTTGATCACCAAGTTGAGCAATGGGTTCGAGAGGGTGTAGTAGAACCCTGCACTTCCGAATATGCTAGCCAAGTGGTAGTAACCAAGAAAAAAGATGGGATACCAAGAGTATGCATTGATTATAGAAGAATCAATCAAAAGATAATAAAAGATCGATTTCCGCTACCGCTTATAGAAGATCAGCTAGACAAGCTGCAAAAAGATCGTGTTTTTAGCACAATTGATCTTAAGAATGGTTTCTTTCACGTTCCCGTAGAAGAACAAAGCCGAAAGTATACAGCATTCGTGACGCACCAAGGTCAATATCGATTCCTGAAAGTTCCCTTTGGTCTTTGTATAAGTCCATCCGTATTTATGAGATACATCGACGTAGTTTTCAGAGATCTAGTAAACAAAGGAATTGTACTGCCCTATATGGACGATTTAATTATTCCAGCCAAGGATGACGATGACGCATTGGAAAGATTAAAAATCGTTTTCAAGACCGCTGAAGAATATGGATTGGAGATTAATAAGAAAAAATGTCAGTTTATTAAAAGAACTGTCGAATTCTTAGGTCACAGGATAGAGAAAGCAAAGCTCTACCCTTCAGAACTAAAGACCAACGCTATTACCAAGTTTCCAGAACCAAGGACGACAAAGCAAGTACAAAGCTTTTTGGGACTTGCCAGCTATTTTAGAAAATTCATTTCAGGATTTTCAGTGATAGCATCGCCGCTAACCGATCTTTTGAAAAAGGATCGTACCTTTAAATTTGGGTTCAAAGAAAAATATGCATTTATGAGGCTCAAGCAGATATTAGCTAAGAATCCAGTGCTACATATTTACTGCCAAGATGCCGAGATAGAATTGCATACAGACGCGTCAATGGAAGGATACGGAGCCGTTCTTCTCCAACGTTCCTATGAAGATAACCAGATGCATCCAATTTACTACATGAGTAAGAAGACATCGGACTCCGAAAAGAAGTACTGCAGCTATGAGTTAGAAGTTTTAGCAATAGTCAAAGCACTCAAGAAGTTTAGAGTATACTTACTTGGAACACGCTTCAACATTGTGACGGATTGCTCCGCCTTTGAGAAGACTATGAGTAAGAGAGATTTATCAACAAGGATTGCAAGATGGGCCTTACTACTTCAAGATTTCGATTGTACCGTAGTTCATCGATCAGGCACCAGAATGAGACACGTAGACGCTCTAAGCAGAAACCCTGTTATGTTGGTTTGTACTAGCATTCCTCAAGCTATACGAAATAGTCAAGAAGAATATGGCGAAATCAAGGCAATCAAGGAAATTTTAAAAGAAAAGTCGTATAAAGATTACATCTTGAAAAACGACCTACTTTACAAAATGGAAGATGGAAGGGAAGTAGTTGTAATTCCCAAGCAGATGCAACAAGAAATAATTAAAGAAGCACACGAAGAAGGACACTTGGCAGTCAGAAAAACTGAAGACTTAATAAAAAGAGAATACTACATACCGAATGTAAAGAAGAAGATCGAGAGGTATATTAGAAATTGCATTCCTTGCATCTTATCTAACAGAAAGCATGGAAAGCAGGAAGGATTTTTACATCCACTTAAGAAAGATGACATTCCTTTACAGACATACCATATTGATCACCTTGGTCCACTTGAGTCTACGAACAAGAATTACAAATATATTCTTGCTATAATTGACTCATTTACGAAGTTTGTTTGGTTATATCCGACGAAGAGCACCTCCTCGAAAGAAGTTATTGCCAAACTCGAGATCCAAAGAAAGTCTTTCGGAAATCCTGTTAACATTATTTCCGACAGAGGCACAGCATTTACCTCTGAAGAATTCGAATCTTACTGTAACGAGAATGACGTAAAGCATCATAAGATTACTACTGGTCTACCAAGAGCTAATGGTCAGATAGAACGAATTAACTCTATTATTATTTCTATTCTAACCAAGATATCCTTAGAAGACCCAGCAAAATGGTACATTTACGTAGATCGTGTCCAGAGAGTTATAAACTCCACCTACCAAAGAAGCATTGGAACCACGCCATTTGAATTGCTGATGGGTGTCAAGATGAAAGATAAAGTTCAAATCAAGATAGGAAAAATCATCGAAGAAGAAGCGAAAAACCAATTTCAAGAAGATAGGGAAGAATTGAGAAGATTAGCAAAGGAGCAACTGCTCAAAGTCCAGGAAGAAAATAAGAGAACGTATAACCTGAGAAGAAGAAAACCTGCCACTTATGGGTTAAATGATCTAGTCGTCATTCGAAGAACCCAGTTCTGCCCAGGGTCGAAGTTGAAGTCGAAGTTCATAGGTCCATACAGAGTCGTGAAGGTCAAGATCAACGATACCTACGATGTCAAGAAAGAAGGTCTCCACGAGGGTCCAACCTACACTTCTACATGTTCCGAATATATGAAGTCATGGCGTAAAATGTGTTCAGATGACAATGGTTCATCATCCGAGGCGGATGATGGTCAGGAGAGCCGAGTTGTGGGAATTAATTTTATCTCAACAACTGTGTGCATAAACGTTCTGCCGCTAACGATATGCATAGATGTCCGGGCGCTACGGAGTGACACGCGTGTTGCGAGAGACAAGGGAGTTAATAGTGTGTCAGTGTCATTACAATGACGGACGTTGTTAAAAAACACCCATGACATATAGAAGGTGTCAGTACAAAAGTGTCATTCAACACGGTGTTACACATGACTAGTTCGTACGAGACGGTCGGAGTGTGAAGAGAGCTTGAGTGAACATAGTGCGCGAGAAGTACGACGAGAGAGTACCTAGAGACGCCAAGGTACTCAACGACGGTGTGCAAGGCCATATAGGACGACGACGACGATGACATCTGTATCCCGTAACTAAAGACGATAGACTATTACTTGTCATTTAATTACTTCACCATTGTTATGTTTATAGAGTTCAACAATATAGTTAAAGTTAATACCGGCATAGTTTCAGTCTTAAAAGCACGCACGACCTAAAACCTTACATATCTCTAGAAACGGGGACTCATTCCGGGATATACGTGAGTGTTCCAGGGATAAGACACCCTATATATATATATATATATATATATATATATATATATATATATATATATATATATATATATATATATATATATATATATATATAAACATATAAAAATTGAAACTAACGCCGGATATGTGTTCTAGGGCTCTTAGTTCACGCTCATTTGAAAAAAAAATTTCTACATCTAAAAGTCGATGTCTCGCTATTAGTGAATTTTTTCCAAGAAAATTCGCTAAAAATAAGACATATTTGACATTAAAAACATTTTTAGGAAACTTCGCTACCATGACGCATTTGCTGCGTCCAGACTTTTATATTATTGAATAAATACAGTTTAAAAATGAATACGTCATTCTGCATAACCCTCTAGTTAATACCATGTTATCATATTCCTTTAAAATCTGGCTTTGATAAAGTTCTCGTTTTTAAACCTTTGGAAGTAGATATTTCATTTTTTCAATGTTAAATGTCTACATGTATTAATAAACATTATGCAGATTTTGTGTGTGTTTTTATTTCTTTAACGTCGGCCTATTTTCGAGACTATGGCCAATCACCGACGCCAGGGAGCAGTTTCACCTCACTATCCTGGAAAGTTGACCGAACCCCTGCCTTTCTGTAAGCAGGGTAGCGATCTTTAACGTGCCCAACATCGCATGGACACAGGACCGACGGCTTTACGTCCCCTCCAAAGGGCGGAACGTGCAGACATTCAACTTGCTCAAATACAATGCCACAACCTTGGTTGGTGTTAATTGTACAGTATGTACTGAAGAAGTGAAAGAAGTACTCTGTGATCGAACCTAGTACCCTTCTGTTCAGAGGCACACGTTCTTACCACTAAACCACCGAGGCTCTTTATGCAGCTTTAAAAATGACTTTATTTTTAACGATCTAGGTAAGCGTTAATGGTATTTGGTGCAGGCGTCCTACATAATCCCACGTTTTGGCTACTGTGTGACTAACTTCACCCATTGGGTTAGTATAGGGTTAATGTGGTAATAAATAACAAATTCAGATAGATTACCGTCCTTTTGTAAGTGTCACAACTACAAACCCGAGCAAAATCTACGCTGCTGCTAAATACCTTGTAGATAATTCAGCGAGTAGTATTACTTAATAATATGGGAACTAGACTTAACATCACTGCCATTGTTCGTCATACAAGAGGATAATGCTCCATTTAGTTTTACAGAAAATGAAAAGCACTTGCGATTTCTACAATTGTATGAAATGTGGGCAAGGAATTTAGGTCATATTTTGAGTTTATTAGTAAGTAGTTGGAGAATAGAGGGGTAAACCACGTAAAAGGTCTTAAGAAATCTCAAGATATGCAGAAGACCTAATTAAAAGAAAGCAAGTTTCTGTCAATTTGTCTCTTAGTTCCTGCAATAACATTCCAAGGGCATGGACTTCAAAATTTATACGTAGGTAGCAGTGCACTTCGCGACGATTAGGATTGTTTAGAATGGTGAGATATAGGGGGTTGATTGATTCACTTTTGCCCTCTACGATTGAAAATCGAGTAATATGTCGTTTCTTGAGATTTTTCGAGAACACAAATTCAAATATTACCACGAACCTGATATTTTATCATAAAACTTAAACTGGGTTTGCTCATGTACGGGTGAAATATTAAATTCTCTTGGAATTGAGCCATAGACATAAATTTTGGTACACAAGTGGATAGTCTGGATTATTTGTAAGCAAAATCGCTTTGGACAAAATTTACTTATATATCGCTTCACAACTTTATGAATACAGAGATACGAATATTACCAAAAAACAGATTTTCTCAAGCCTGGGTTGATTATAAATAAGGCGCCTAATTGAAAATTTCTTTGTAATTAGTCATCAACCCCAAATTAGTTTCACAAGAAAGTTTTTCTGATGAGATTAAGTTATCACAAACATGTAGAAGTTATAATTCAATTTTCGGCAATAGTTTTAATTAGAATAAGTTGCCTAATCGTGACACCAAAACTCGGATGATTGTCTACTACTCGGAAGTTTGTTCCTTGATATCTTACAACATTGGTGTTGGACAGTCAGTAGAGGTGAAAAGTTTTTATACTGAAAAAAAGAATAATAATAATAATGATTTTTGGTATGAGAGTAACAAAATCTTGCAGGGTCCTTTTCAGGGACGCAAAAATAATAAAAATGTTCTGGACGCAGCAAATGCGTTATGGTAGCGAATTTTCATAAAAATGTTTTGAATAGCAAATGCGAGCAGGCATCAATCTGATTACCGGTATAGCCTATGTAGTAGAAACAATGTACTATTATTTTATCAACATTACTTTTGTTTGAAAATGTACAACAATTTTCCGAAAATAACTTTAAATGTTGGTTTCCTAGCCAACAAACCTTACGTTAATAGCAAATTCTGTTATTGAAATTTGAAGGATTTAATGAATATTCGCTACCAAAACGCACTTACTGCGTCCAGGTTTGTTTCCTACAAACTGCATCATATTTCGACAAAAAATGCGAAAATGAAATAACAAACTTCTTCTACGAAAATTTGCTAAAGATTATAGACCGTTAAACCATAAACTACAGCGAAAGCATCAACTTAACTAAACAGACAGCCAAAGCATCAGAGAAAACCTCTATTTGAAATGAATTTTCTGTAAATATTTTAGCAAAATGAGGGGCAATGACGGTTGAAGCTAAAACTTAAGGTTTCGCAGAACACTCTTCTTGCAACATTTTCTTTTCACAATCCCCATTTGTTGTTTCACGTTCTTTGCCTGAACATTGCCAATTTTGACATTTCAAATCGCGATATTGATGTTTTGAGGAAAACCCCAAATTTTGAACATAACTTTTTTGTGTTTAAACATAAACCTAAATTTTGTTTCGTGGTTCACTCTTTATAATACAAACACGCGTGCCAAATTTGGTTGCTCTTACTTTGTTATCTCCGGAGATATATTTTTTTATAAAGAAAACACAAAATTTTCCGGGAAGACCTGGGCCGATTTTCCTGGCTAACGAACTTATCCAAGCCACTTACAAAAGCAAAGTGCTCACCAAATTTAACAAAATCGGTCCACTATTTTTTGAGCTATCAGTTATCTACGAAGATTAAGACATAAACTTCACTAAACCTACAGCGAAAGCATCAACTTAACTAAACCGACAGCCAAAGCACCAGAGAAAGGGTCTATTTTAAAGAAATTTTCTGTAAGTATTTTAGTAAAATGAAGGACAATGACGGTTGAATCTGGAACTTAAGGGTTCGCAGAACACTCCTCTTGCAACATTTTCTTTTCACAATCCGTATTTGTTTCACGTTGTTTACCTAAAGATTGCCAATTTTGACGTTTCAAATTGCGAGTTTGACGTTTTGAGGAAAACTACAAAATTTGTTCTTTTAACTGCTCATAACTTCTTCGCCTTTAAAGCTAGAGACCCAAATTTTGGTGCAGAGGTCACTCGCTATAATATAAACACGGGTACCAAATTTCGTTGCCCTTACTTTGTTATTTCCGGAGATATAAATTTTTTTAGAAAGAAAATACAAAATTTTCCAGGAAAACCTGGCTAACGAACTTATCCAAGCCACTTGCAAAAGGAAGGCACTCATTAAATTTGATTAAGATCGGTTCGTTATTTTTTAAATTATCGGTCGGATATATATATATATATATATATATATATATATATATATATATATATATATATATATATATATATATATATATATATATATATATATATATATATATATATATATATATATATATATATATATATATATATATATATATATATATATATATATATATATATATATATTTTTAATTCGCTAAAATACATTCGTTTACCTATATAAACTGTCAAATTACATTCATGGTGTCAAAGATGGGCTAGCAAGGCAGTCTGAGATGCACTCTTACTCCACTCGCCACGGGAATTTGTTTAGAAATAGGCAATTATGTAGAACGATGTACAGAAAGTCGCCTTTTTTGCAGGGGTGGACCTATATAACGGGCTGCCGGAAACTATAAAAACAATTCACGATTTCACTGAATTTAAAGCATCGCTGAACTCATGCCTAACTTATAATTGCTATTACTCCATTGCGGAATATATGCCTGATACCCGCGGGGCACAAAGCTGAGACGAACAAAAATTTTATTGTTTATTTGAAATTTCTAGTTTGTTTTTTACATTTGTTTTCATAGTTTTGTTTTTATTTTAATAATTGACGTGCTCAACGATTTGTAAATGGAATTAACGCCAATTAAATTATTGACTATTGGCTATTAAATATGCTACTTCACTATTTGCTAAATGTAAAGTGCAATATATTTGCAGGTATTTTCTATTAACATAGAACAAATTTACGTAACACATTCAGCCAATACCAAAACTATTGCAGATTCAGAGACAAAAAATATGTTAGAAGAAGCTATTTCAAAGAAAGCCGTAGACCACATCTGCATGTTTTACATTTATTAAAACAATTCATTATATATTCGTTATAACTTGTTGTATAACATAATTTCTAGATGGTTTTATTGGTTTATGTGTGTCACTGACACATTAAAAATGTGTTCTCTTAAATCCAGCTTACTAGATATTTACGATTATTTCATTGGTAAATCAAAAGCTTTTATAACTACATTTCGTTTGTAGCTGAAATATACAGTGTGAGTGATCCTAGCAGCCTTCAACTTATCTTACAGAGTATATTCATGATTGGCATATTTATTTCCATTAATCTAACAGTGTCATATGAAGCAAGCATAATATTGGTATTAATAATAATCATGACAATAATATTAGGGCCGAGGTTAGAGTGAAACATTGCTTGATGAGTAACACAACTAGCTATCCCAGCTTAGAAGAGTCAATCTTGAAAAAAGAGCGCTAAGCGAAATTGTAAATGCATGGTGACGAAAGGGGTTGAATAGCATAGAGGAAATATGTTTGTGTGTGTGTTTTTTTTTTGTTTCTTTAACGTTGAACTATTTTCGCGACCACGGACAATCACCGACGCCAGGGAGCAGTTTATCCTCACTATCCTGGAAATTTTTCCGAATCCCTGCCTTTCTGTAAGGATGGTGGATATCTTCAAAGTGCCCAACATCAAAGTGCATGGAGACGAGCCCGATGACTTTACGCACACTCCTAAGGGCGGAACGTGCAAGCATTCAACTTGCCAAATACAATGCCACAACCTTGGTTAATGTTAATTGTACAGTATAT